>CAWUFW010003726.1:1200000-1736508 GCA_963921515.1 Calotriton arnoldi | reverse complement strand
GAACTTAGCACGAGATCCTGTAACATACAAGATGGGACACCTAAATCACATTAGGCCTAAATCATCATAAGCATGACATTTAACGCAATAGGCTTTACAGTAGGCATCACCAGCATAAACCCCTTAGGAAATAGTTAGCCTAAACCCAGTATGCCCCAATCGGGGGCACAACGCACTGACGCTGACCCCAGGCCAACTGACCTCTCACAGGGGCTCAAATGCCCTATGTCCAACAGTGTCAGGGCTGGCTGCACATGCAGCCAAAGTAGAGTGCGCAAAAGTTCAGGCCTAAACGTGGCAGCTGCCGCTAATTGCGGTGCAGCTGTGCAGCAAGATGCGGGCACCGGCACTCCTGTGCCCTTAGTCCCCACTGGGACTTGGCAAAACAAATGTGCCCCCCAAGAAATATGGCGCTGGCACCACAGTGCCCTGAGTCCCCCACTGGGACTCTTCCCACAAATGGCTCTGGCCTAAACGTTGCAGCTGCCGCTAACTGCGTGCAGCTGTGAAGAACTATAGGCACTGGCACTTCGGTGCCCTCTGGACCCCCACTGGGGCCCTGCAAACAATGTGCCCCCAAACGTTGCAGCTGCCTGCGCTCTCGTAGGGCAGCTGAGATTAGCAGTGAAAACACGGGCACCACGGTGCCTCTGGACCCCCACTGGGGCCCTAAGAATAAATTATGGCCAACGTTGTAGTTGCCCGCTACGGCGGCGCAACTGAGGTAAATAAACCAGAACTGGCACCACTGTGCCGCCTGAGCCCCTCTTCTGGGACTCAGATACAACTTGCCCAAGTCGTTGCAGTTGCCCGCTAAGCAACTGAGAAAATAACTGGTAGGCACTGGCACCTGCGGTGCCTCTGGGGCTCCTAACAACAATTGTCCCCCAACGTTGGAGCGGCCCGCTCTCCTGCGGGTCCGCTCGGGAAAACAGGCACCGGCCAGGTGCAACACCGAGTCCCCTCACTCACCGGACTCTCTGGGGAAGCTCGCCTCTCTCTTGGCTCCTCCGGGCTCCTCCCTCGCTGGGGAGGCGTCATCGGTCTCCGCCCAGTCCACCTTCCCCAGACTTCACGCGGAGCCAGCGAGGTGCTTCTTCTTCTCGCCAGTGCGGGGTGGGCTCCCGCCTGGTTTCCTTCGCCGCACTGGACCTCGCCGCACTTCACCCGGGCCCCCTCCTGGGACCCGGGACTGCTCAGCGGAGCCTGCGAGGCTCCGGACTTCCGTTCTCGGGCCGCGCTACGATTGGGCGGCCTTGGCAACTTCCTGTCCTTGGCCCCGCCTACCTCCAGGCAACTTGCCTGGCTTCCTCGTCGCGGCGGAGACTTCCAGCGGGTCCCTCTCCCTTTGGCGGCGGCAGCAATACGGGGTAGGCTCCCGTTTTAAATAGAGACAATGGCGGGGTGGGCTCCCGCAAAGCAAAGGGCAATATGCAGTGCAATTACAGCGGGGTAGGCTCCCGCTGATCAGCAGCACAAGGGGGAATCCCTCACGCCGGGATTCCCTCGCAGCCTCGCGCTGCAGATGCCAGCTCCTCTCCTTTGCTGGCCAACGAAGTCAGAGCGCCCACAAGGCGCTAGGAGCCACAGCTCCAGCAGCAAAGTTTTTTAGGGGCACAAAGCTGGGCCCAGGCAGGCCAGCTCACAGGGCCCTCCAGCAGGGAGGTAGCTCCTCGTGGCGGTTTCCTCCTGGAGCCCAGCAGCAGCAACAGGCCCCCCCCAAGTCACAGGAACAACAGAACATTTTCATGGGGTCACAGCCCCTTCTTTTATACACCCTTTTCCTTTGTCACATAGCACAGGGCTGGGGAAAAACCAGATGCAACTGGTTTGGGGGAGCTTTGGAGCACTTTGTTTTGCTCAGCTCCTCTCTCCTTTCACAGGACAGGCTAGGGACATCAGACGCACCACAGGGGGTGGAGCCAGCATTGTGGAGGGAAGGCACAGCCCTATTCAGGTCCCAGGTGCAACTCCTCCCTCCCATCTAGATGCAGATCTCCCTATTCACCACTGCGCTGACTCACCCTGCCCCTCCTGGAGCCACACACACCTCCCAGCCCCTGTCACTCACAAAGCCAGACATGCAATTCACATCAGGCAGGCAGACACAGAGCACACATAAATGCCAACTTCTAAAAGTGGCATTTCTACACCAGTCATAATAAATCTGCGCACACCATTGCGCAGCATTTATTCTCACGAGTTCGCACATACTAAACTCGCCCCTGCATTCCTCTCACACCAGGAATTACCATGGACACACATATCCCCCATGCATTCCTATGGGAGGGCAGGACAATCTCACCACATGCACTCAGAGTGCGCACGCACTTTACACTGGGACACAGTGCTAAAGTGCGCAAAGGCCAAAAACTACTAAGATCAGGTCATATTAACAGGCAAAAAGTTTAGGGGTGAACCTGCCAAAAGGGCCAAGTCCAACAACGATTAAATAAGGTAGGTCTTAGAGCTGAGCCCCGTGGGACGCCACATGGCAGAGAGAAAGGGGGTGAGCTAAACCCATCTAATGCCACAAACTGCACTTGTGCAGGTGAAAACGATTTAAGAAGGGAGAGTGCTTTGTCCATGATATCTAACAAAGCCAGACGGTCCAGAAGCAGAGTATGGTTGACCATGTCAAAGGCTGCCGAGAGGTCTAATAAAATTAAGGCTGCATTTCCTCCCGCATCGAAAATCTGCCTGATTTCCTCAGAGGCCGAAATGAGGGCTAGTTCTGTACTATGGTGGCTTCTAAAGCCAAACTGGGTAGCTTCCAAAAGGTTATTTTTATTGATATAAGAGGTAAGTTCTAAATTGATGGCTTTTTCAACTATCTTTGCAGGGAATGGGAGTCGTGATATCGGCCAATGGTTAGTTTGAATCTGTTTTGATCCAGATTTTTTTTTTTTTTTTTATCAATAGTAGAATGGATGCTTTCTTCCACTCTATTGGAAAGTGACCAGCACTGAACATCTTACTAAAGATGTCAGTGAGAGCTTTGGCAGCAGTTTCAGGCACGAACTGCACGATTGTGGGAGGACAAGGATCATTGGGAGCACCAGATTTGATAGACTTTAACAGCTCTAAAGTTTGATCGATATTTAGAGATGGGAAGGAGGTGAGCAAGATGGACGACCCCTTCTCTGAAAAGGTTTTTAGTAAGAGCAGCAACAGAGTCTATGATATTACTGTGAATTGTGCCAGATCATGATGCGAAATTCCATCAGGTATACAAACCGAAGGAAGATGGGTTACACATACATCATAGTCTATTGCAGAGGTCTTCAAACTTTTGGATGCCGAGACCCCCCTGTCAAAATTTCCAGGCTTAAGGACCCCCTCCTGACAAAAATTTCTAGAACTTGGTACTCCTCATCACAGACAACCACAAACGCCCCCCGTTCCCATGGCAAATCATTTTTACGGTGGGAAAATATTATTAAACAGTGTTTAGCAAACTAAAGGTTTGTGGGTGATTGTAGTTCGGAGTCACAGGCTTACTACACAGTTCAAACAAAAAGTCTCCAAAAAGAATTGCCCAAAAATGCACAACAGTACTTTATTTTTCCTAAACAAAACATAATTTGACAAAACTTGATAACACATTTCTGAACTAATGTGATGGGTGTGCCTGTTTTTCTCCGCAGAGATTGTCAATTTGTGGATGTATTTTTGCTACTGCCATCCTCGGGTTGTGCTCCACCTCAAGCCTTGAACGGTACTTAGTCTTTAATACTGCCAATGCTGAGAAACCAATCTCACATAAATATGACGAACTAAAAGGCAGAATAGTCTTGACTGCAATTTTTGACAAACATGAATGTTCTTCAGACATTTTCAGCCAAAATTCCGCCAATGGGATTTTGCTGAATTGCATTTGGAGAACGCGATCACTCTGGACCTCAATTAGGTCTTCCTGAAGGTGCACTGGGAGATGAGTACCTGCATCCACTAGAAAAGGTTGGAAGACCCAGTCATTGTCATGATCAATGTCCTCAGGAAAGTACTTTTCTAAACCACCCCTGAGAGAAGTCAAGTGATTTCTTATGACCTCAGCAGCACTTTCAAGTTCATAACCTGTGTCCTCAACAGCTTCTGATAAACATGGGAATGCATCCAGCAGGCCACCTTGGATTAGTCTTTTCCACAACTCTAGCTTCCTCTTGAAAGCAGATATTTTTTTGCACATTGTGAAAGATGTACTTTCAGCTCCTTGCAAAGACAAATTCAAGGAATTTAATTTATCAAAGATGTCTGCAAAGTATGCTAAAAGCACAAGCCAACGGGGATTACACAACTGTTCTGCTTTGTATGGATCCAAATCTAGAAGGAATTGCCGCACTTCATTTCTCAATTCAAAAATACGATTCAGAACCTTCCCTCTGGATAACCATCGGACTTCAGTGTGGAAAAGCAAACCATTATGATCAGCTCCCATTTCTGCACACAAAATTGCAAACAGGCGAGCTCTAGTGGGGTGAGCCTTTATGAAATTAACAATTTTCAGAGCACAATCCAACACATCCCCAAGTTCTCTATCCATGTTTCGGACTGCAAGGGCTTCCCGGTGTATCATACAGTGGGTCCATAGAATATGAGGAGCCGCTTTCAAAACTTTGGCTTTTAGGCCTGCCCTAGCCCCACACATGGAAGGAGCACCATCCGTACAGATCCCAACACAGCTGTCCCATTTTAAGCCGTTGGAGCACAGGAAGTCATTGAGAATGTCAAACAGGGTTGATGCTGTTGCCTGTCCCCTGATTGGTTTACAGAATAAAAAATCTTCCAATATTACAGTTTTGTGGCAGTATCTGACATAAGCAATTAAATGAGCGTCCTTAGATAAGTCAGTCGCTTCATCCAATTGCAAAGCAAACAAACTCGATTTCAAGCGTGCAAGGAGTTGTCTGTGGATATCCTCAGACATGTCAGAGATTCGGCGGCAAATTGTTGTGTCTGAGAGTGGTATCATTTTCAACTTCTCTGCCGCTTTTTCTCCAAGCATTGTTCTGGCCACATCAAGCATTGCTGGAAGAATCACTTTTTCCCCATCCGTAAAAGGCTTTTTGTTTTTGGCAATGTGGTACGCCACTTGGTAAGATGCTTTCAAGGCATTTGTGGGCGTGGAGACCACATTTTTCACAGTGTCTTTTTGGTGGATGATGTCTTCCAGCTTTCTGGCAAAAAAATCTGTATTCTTTCCTACTACTGACCCGTGGTTAGTTTCCAAGTGGCGCTTTAATTTGTTTGGTTTCAGACTTTCGTTAGCCAAGGTCATGCCACAAACCACACACTGTGGCTTTATTTCACCATTTATGGTGACGCAAGTGAATCCAAGGTCCAGGTAGGAGGCATCATACTTCCTACTTTTTGCAGCTCTTTTCTCAACGTCTGTTTCGGCCTTTCGTTTGAGTGATCTACCATCTTTTGGCAGCAGGAAACGATCCATGTCAAATGTGTGTTTGACCTATGATACAAAATTCCAAAGTCCAACATTAATGATTACCACAGACTTGCTGCTGTATGCAGTATGGTTGTCATTTAAAAAAAAAAACGCTTTGCATTTTCACAAGAAGTGTAAAAAATCTTCTTATTTTATCGCAAATGCGAATAACACATCAGGTTCCTTCCACGTGCTTAAAACAGAAATTGCAGCTGGTCCTGGCTTCCATTACGTGAGCTGGGGTTGTGGGCCATTACCAAGGTTCTCCTTCCCTTGAGTGCGTACACATTGATAGCAATAGGTAACATGGGTGGACAAAATGTGTAAAATCCACCGCCTACTTGTTAATGAGATTACAAATCTGCTATTTGTGCCCAAATTGATTATTGTAGTGCTCTCTGTGTAGGCTAGTCCAACTCATGATCTCTTGACAGCTTCTTCAAGAAAGGTAGAAGGACTCCAAGGTTGTTGTCCGTGTCATAATTGATCTCAGAAGGAAGACCACTGCTATCCAGTAAAAGCCAGCCTTGCGGTGCTTGCTTGGAAACCCTGCCAGACAAGTGTAGGCTGTTGTGTCAGACTCTTGGTTACTCATTGATACATTATATTCCTCTATTGACTTTCTTGTCTTTGCTCTCATATTCTATCTCCTTCCTTGCATTTAACCTCTCTTTTGCATCTCTCTTTCTCTTGAAAGAATTAATGTCCATACACGCATGAACACTGGTGGCATTCTGCCATTTTGTTAGAGCTTCTGGCTCACCCCATTTGCCCCAAAATCACTCCTAATGCATTGGACAACTGTAAGACCACAGAGTGCTCTATTTGTTTTTGTTTTCTCCACCTTTGTTACCTATAGTTATGATTTCTAAACCTGACACTCTCTGGCTTACTGCCAGTGCCACCAAGTGTCGCCTCCCCTCTCACTCATCACTGGAGCTCACTGAGCTATAAGGGATATAGTGCAGAGTGGACAATGAAGTTTATTGCGTGTGAGTGCAGTGTATATGAGATCTTAAAAAGGGCCCCTTATTTGGAAAGCGGGGCTGTTTTAAACTTGTAATTGATTGAGCTGTATATGTGTTTTACAAGGTATGTTAGACTGCATGCATTTGTGCTTCATGCAGACAATATTTGTGGTAATAGCACAGAAATCAAGAGCACTGACCTGACCAGCAACCCCTTTTGGACACGACCAGACTGCCCTATAGGCAGGGCTACTGGAATTATGAGGCAAGTGAGGACCAAATTATGCTGCTGTTTTAAACTTGTAAAGGCCGAGCTGTAGAGGTATTTTGCAAGGTATGGTAGACTACTGCACTTGTGCGTCCTGCAGACAATATTTGTGGTAATAGCACAGAAATTAAGAGTAAAAACAGTCCACCAGACTGTAAAACAGGTCAGCAAACAGCAAAACAAAGCACACACACTGACCTGACTGGCCACCCCTTTGGGCACTGCCAGACTGCCCTATAGGAAGGGCTACTAAAATTATGAGGCAAGGGAGGACCAAATTAGGCAGCAGAGTCAACTAAATTGTGTGGTAAGAAAATGTAAATAATACTATGTGATGCGCATATTTTGGGATACTACTGCTTCATTATTTTGACATTTTTTACACACGGTAACACTGGGCAATGGTTTCACCTCATTAGTACCAGTTTATAAACAAAATATAGCAATGAACAACAGAAAGATGTCTAGTCAACCTTTGAAAGGGCCTTCCACTCTGCAGGAATACGTGTAGCCACATTAGAAGGTCACCTGGTCCTGGCCGGAGAAGTAGGGGGTCCCTTAAAACCCTGGAGGTCTTGTGCAGAGTTAAACAGTTTACACATGCCTCTTTCCACCCACCCCCTCCCATCCATCCCTCTCATTTCTGTCAGTTAAAGTATGTCTGCGCGTTTCTTATGCGGAGTGGAGTCCTGCTCATTTCTGTAGTGCAGCTGTGCACCAACCCTTCCCATCAATATGCTATAACTTACACATAGTTTATGCCCAGATGCATATGGTTTATTGCAGTGCTGGGGGCATGCCGCCCCTCTAAGCTGTCAGTTTGTTAGGACAATGGGAGTGGTGGTAGACTCAGGAGACACCCCTTCAGGGGTCAGGTGACTGATGGGTTTGGGGACATTGGTCAAACACATGGCGGCGGTCCTTCCTGCGCCACGTGTAGAGGAGAAGCCAGGTGGTCATGGCTAAATTAGAGAAGGCTGTGTCTACTGAAGGGTGTCTGTCCTATGGAGCTGGACCTGTTGCAGTGAAACCTTCTACTTCACTGCGATGGAAAAACATCTCTAATCTAAACACAAGAACTCTCACTGCTAGTGCCCCAGAATCATGAACCAGAGATCAAACGTGCACTGCTCTCATGTGTATTACGAAACAGAGAGGCACGAAGGTCACCCACAGGAAAATTAAATATCAATGGAAGAAAACACAGAACACCTTAAGACACACCTGCGAGCTCTGACTGACATCTGCCCATCTGCCAAAGGGCTGTTCTGCAGTCTCATTGCTGGTCAGCCTTCTACATGTACATCAAAAATATGTATTAAAATCTCTACTCACGTAAAGATAAGGAGCAATGTCCAGGCAGCTGCTAAACCTGGTATTATTCACAATGCCACACACACCTCTCAGGGAGACTAACAGAACTTCATCTGTGCTATGAATGGATCAGAGAGGAATCCCCTGTCCAAGCCCACGAGGGGTACTGCAGGAGAAGCGCATCCGCCATCAGTGGGTCCACAGAGACGGCGCTGAAATGTTGCGAATCGCTGTGCTTTAATTAGATGGCCTACTTCACTCTCACTGGTGCTATTTTGGTCTCCTGTCTGCTGCCCATGTTCCTGCCTAATAAGCGAACCCATGCTGATGGAATTTTATCTTAGGCAAAATGGATAGCGCTCAGCTCATTACATCAAGTGTCCCTTACGCGAAGGCTGCAAGATTATTTAGAGTTAAGGGTGTTGCAATTACTAATTTTTTTTTTTGGGGAGTTTTATATAGCGCGAACTAGACTCGAAGGTATCAGAGCACTTTACATGAGCACCAGTTACGTTATAGACGGACACATTCATTTTTGTTAGGCACAAGGAGATTAAGTGATTTCCCCAGAATCACAGGATGTTGAGCTTCCCTGCCAAGATTTGAACCCGGTTCCCCAGCTCCGAGGTCGACGGCCCTAGCCATTAGGCCACATTAAAGGGTGTGAACGTGTGTGTGGCAGGAGAAAGCCCCACAGCCACAGAACTAACCCGCCACCGTACCTACGTACAGCCATGATTTATGAGACTGGGAAATGTCTGTGGAGGAGTGAACTAACCCGCCACCATACCCACATACAGCCATGATTTATGAGACTGGGAAATGTCTGTGGAGGAGTGAACTAACCCGCCACCGTACCCACGTACAGCCATGATCTCGGAGACTGGGATGGCAGTGGAGGAGTGGGACTAGAACGCCAGTAATCCAGGCCAAGCTTAGCTTTGCCCATGCTCTGGCCTCGGTGACTCCGCGCGGGGTTTGTGACCTGTGGCCAGTTTATGAGGGAAATAGGCTGTACTCTCTTTGGCCACAACAGATGAAGAGGTAGCGAAGGGATATCAGTGATATAGAGTAAGCACTATTGATGGAACTTCGAATCCAGTCTGGGGACATCGGAGCTGCATACATTAGTAATTCCTGACAAGAAGGCCTTATACGAGCCGTAATATTCAATTTCTGAAATGGCGTTATCTTGAAACATTTACAGATGACTACATATGGTGTTCCCAGAACACTTAACATAAGACAAAAAAAACACCATTTACACATTAGACTTAAAATAAAATGAAGATTCTTCCTACATGGTCAGTATCTCCACGTTAGGCATGTGTACACACACACGCGCAATGATGGGACTCAACACAATTCTTAAGTCAAGACATGCTGATAACATGTCCTTCTCCTCTGCATGTGACAATACCATATCCTTGTAACCTTCCTCTGTACAGTGCACAGATTCTAGCCCTATGGGTCTTTTAAATTTCAAACTCAAAGCCTCAAAAGCTACACAGGGATCCCGCTTCCTGCCCTAGCTGCCACAGAGACGGATTACAATGCATCCGAAATCGGATCATTTCAACTGTGGGCAGCGGTAAAGATTTCCTTTTTAAAATAACACAAAACCGCTTTTCTTGAACCTTTTCTTTTTCAACTATTTAACAAACCTGGAACAGGATAATTCCTTATGTTTTCCTAACTTTATATTACATTTTTAATTACATTTGTTCAACTCTCCCTATAACAGAAACAGAGGGCTCCTAAAGGTGGGGGGGATGCAGAGGAAGGCGGGAGAGGAGGCAGCTTACTCACCAGTTTTGGAAGTTTCGGTCGCCTTGTAAACCAGGGAACAGCCAGGAGATTGGAATGCAGAGACAGCCACCAGGAAGAAGCACCAAGAAGCTTCGGTTGCCTTGGAAACCAGGGAACAGCCGGGAGATTGGAATGCAGAGGCAGCCACGAGGAAGAAGCACGAAGAGGACACCAGCTGGACCAACACAGAAGCAGCAGCAACGAGGACGTCCAGGAAAGGGAGCAGGAGTGCAAGGCAGCAGGAACAAGCAAATATTGAAGCACTCCAGAGCCTTCCACATTCCAGAGGTGCATATTTATGGCCCCAGTTCACGGGCGCATTTCCTGGTTTGCATCCTGCAGTTTCTCTGATTGGAGGACTGATGTAAGGTTTCCATGGAAGAGACAGGAGCACTTGAAGTTAAAACATACGTTTATTGGAGTAACAAGGAACCCCATGTACACATAAGACCTAACTGAATCCAACTGCTGTAGAAGGCAGAATTTCCAAGCCCCCCACATTCCACTGACCTACATGACACAGCAGGTAAAGAGGGACAACAGACTACAATACCTTATAACAAGGTCGCGCCCCACAGATTGAAGACCCCTGGTCTATTGTCTGAGTGGAGTTGGTACTGGCTAGGATAGTCAGGCTATGATACTGATGTTTCAGCCTCTATCCTGGGTTTTGCTGAGACTGACTCTGAGGCTGCTGGGCCTCATGGCCTCCTGCATCCTTCTTGTGACATGCCCGTTGGCATATGCAGGCTTTGCAGTGGGACCAGACGTTCCAGTTGGCGCAGCATCAGGGGAATCTCTCTGACATGGTCCAGATCTTGGATGGAACTGCAAAAGATCTGCAGGGGTGGCTAATGAACCGTGATTGGGTTAGAGGCAGACCACTCTCCCTTCCCCAACCAGATCTGGTGATAGTGACAGATGCGTCACTCCTGGGATGGAGAAGCCATCTCGGGGAGGTGGAGATCAGAAGACTCTGGTCTCCGTCGGAATCCAGACTCCACATCAATATGCTGGAGCTCCGTGCAATCCGACTGGCACTGAAATACCTCCATCTATCCTCCATCAAGGGACTACGAGTGCAGATGTTCACGGAAACACCACCACCATGTGGAACTACAACAAACAGGCTGGTGTAGGGTTGTCGATTGTTGACATGGCTGGAACAGCTGGACATTACCCTGGTGGTTCAACACCTGGTAGGCTATCGGAATGCCAGGGCTGACCAACTCAGCAGCTTATGCCTAGCGGATCGCGAATGGCATCTCCATCCGTAGGTGGCACAAGATCTCTTTCAGCAATGAGGAAAGCCCTGGTTAGATCTGTTTGCATCCACGGAGAACGTGCAATGTCAGCAGTTTTGCACACTAGAGTTTGCAAGGTGGCCCCCTGTACACCTTTCTGCCCATACCATTCCTGCCCGGAGTTCTCAAGAAGTTTAGTTACGACCGGGCCCAAGTCATCCTTGTACCTCCAAACTGAGCACAGAGAGTTTGATATCCTGAGCTACTGAGCATGGCCATTAATCCTCTGATCAGGCTGCCCCTTCGGGAAGGATCTTCTGTTGCAGCAGCAGGGGACGGTTCTTCACCAGAACCTTTCCACGCTCCACCTTCTTGCATGTAGATTGAGCCACGACAGTTGACAGCTTTTGACCTTCCTTTCGAAGTCTGTACTGTCATCTTGGTAGCTAGGTGTCCCTCCATCATACGCCTGCCTCTGGAGAAAAATTGTGGAATGGTGTAAAGAAAAACACATTGACCCCCCTCCACCCTCATCTGAAGTTTTACTCTTCATTCTTTCCCTTGCCCTGTCTGCTCTTTCTGCGACTGCCTGACCAACCCTAATTGTTTAAGTGCCCTATTGTACATTGGTTTCTAAAGGGTCTTGTCCATCTCTTCTTCACCATTTACTATCCCTTAGTGAGACCATACCCTGGTCTCAACTTTTTTAATATGTGCTCTTACATCCAGATAAGACAAAACTGCTACAGGTGTTGTCCATTGTGAAGTAGGTTACCAGTCAACAGTAATAAACCACCCATCTCCATCTGAACAGGCATGGAACAACTGGTAGAGATCTGTCACTTGCCGCTGGCTAAGGGAGGACTTTAATTTAGTTCAACTCTGCAGGTCCCGACCAGCTACATAATGTGACCACTTCAAGACATCTCACAGTGACGATATGGGATGATATTAACAAAGATTATGCCAGCAGATCTCTCACCATTTCTTCCTCCAACTTAAGCTTGCTCAGGACCATAAATTGTAAACACAATAGTTCACAATGTACAACCCAGAAGTAACCATCTAAGTAAACAACGATCAGAAGAAACACCATACAGAGACTTGCAGAGCTACTCAACGCTTCCAGCTTAATGAAAACCATAAACTGTGTGCCTTTCTCTCACACTTCTTCATCCATCACACTGCTAAGTGTTGCGTCCTATAAAACGATAACCGCACCTCAGTGGTCATGATGCATGACATGGAAACTCTACGCACATAGATCAAAACAAACAAAACACTACCTGGTGTAGTGTGGTACCCAGTTAGGAAAGAGCTTCAGAGCCCCACATCTGGATAATAACCGCTATATAAATGTTGCAATACAATACAACATTCAACTCACAAAGTGTAAAACAACTGCAGTCTGCATTAACAGGCACAACAGCTCACTTATGTTAATGGTCACAAGTGCCCCAGCTCATGCGTGCCCCAGCTCATGCGCGCCACAGCTCACAAGTACAATAATAACCGTACTGCAGCTCTTACATCTGATAACAAAATGTGGGCCAAACCCGAAAAATGTTTGCTAATTGGGCATGGATTTCAAGGGACTTCATTTCCCAATTACATGGTGCTGTATTCTAGGGTTTATTTTAACAACAGGATGCATGCTGCGAGTTCTAGTCCTGTTTATTTTAAACACACTCCTAAATAAAATAATTTGTAAATGAAAAGCCAAGAACTGAAGGATTGTATACTTGGTGACTGTGTCACCTGGTAACTTATCCTGTTATGTTATGCAGAATTGTAGATCGCACTATCACCCGGAAGGATATCCTGGCACTGGGCAGGTGTGAGTGTAGACAAATCTATGGCATAATGGGACTACTCGAAAGGCCAGGTCTTCAGTTCTTGCAGAACACAAGAAGTGAGGAGGCTCTTATGTGTAGTGGCAGGTCGTTCCACTCTTCAGGAGGGATGTAGGAGAAGGCTCTACCACTGGATCTGGTTTTCTGTATGCATGGGATGTGGACCAGTAGGAAGCCATTCAAGCGAAGGTGTCTGGAAAGTTTGTGAGGTATGCTGGATCAGTGTTATGCAGTGCCTAGAAAGTGTGGGTGAGGAGGTTAAATTGTGATTTTTTGAGTATTGAGACCCAGTAAAACTCCTTCAGGTGTAGTGTGATGTGATTTCAACGTGGGAGGTTGAGAATGATTTTGGCCACTAAGTTTTGAATGGTCTGGAGTCTTCTAGTGAGGTTTTTGTTGACCCGGCATAAAGGGTATTTCCGTAGTCCAGCTTGCTTGTGATGAGGGCATGCATGATAGTTTTCCAGGTGCTGATTGGGAGCCATTTGAAAATCTTCCCCAGCATCTTCGGTGTATGGAAGCATGAGGCGTTGACGGCATTGACTTGGTCAGTCATGTCGAGTCTGGTGTTGATGATGATCCTGAGGTGCTTGGCGTTGTCGGTCCTAGCTCTGTTGGCTACTGGGTAGAATCCCACAGTGAAGTGCTCTCCCTGAAGATCAAAATTTCGGTCTTGTCAGTGTTCGGCTTTAGACAGATGGTCTCCATCCAGTGGACAATTTCAATCATGCAGACATTGAACTTGATCGGGGGACTGGGCGTCTTGTCCATAAGGGAGAGAATGAGTTGGAAGTAGGAGAGGATGTTGACGTCGTGAGATGATGCTGGCTAGAGGGATCATGTATGCGTTGAAGAGAGTCGGGCTCAGGGAGGATCCTTACGGAACCCTGCAGATGAGGTCATATAGTGCCAGGCTGACACTCTGGCTCATTCCAGTCAGGAAGGAGAACATCCATCGGAGTGTGTGTCTTTGGATTCCAAAGTTGTGTAGACGTTGGAACCAGACTGAGTGGTGTTGAGGAGTAGGTCTAATGATCACATCTACCTCCTTTTAATTTGATCTACCACAAAGAAACAGGAGTAAATGCATGACATGGTTTACTGGGACCGTTGGAACCAGACTGAGTGGTGTCAAGGAGTTGCTGGTCTTTGAGGTATTTGCTGAGACTTCTGTTGATGATTTTCTCTAAGACCTTGACCGGGAATGGTAGTAGGTAGATCGGTCTGTAGAAGGGGAGAGATCAAGGCTCTGCAGAGGGTTTCTTGAGCAATGGGAGGACAGTTGCATGTTTCCAAGTCTCCGGGAAGGTCACGGAAGAGAAGAAGGCATACAGAATGAGCATGGTGCTGATGGGTTGCAGTCCTATAGAGTAGGAGTTGTGGGGCAGGGGGCCTATGGGATCCCTGAGGTGAATGAATTCATGGTAGCAGCGGTTTCTTCTTGGGTGATGATGGGAAATGTGGTTAGCATTGGTTCTTTGATTAAGATCAGGAGGTATCTAGTGAGTTCTTTTGGATCCAGTTGTGTGTTGAAGTTTCTTTAAATGGCAGTAATTTTGTACTTGAAGAAATGAGAGGGATAGTTGCAGAGGTCTTGCAAGAGAGTGATCGAGTTGGAGGAGACTGTCAGTGAGGTGAAATACTTCACAATGGTGACGAGAGGGGGCCAGGAAGTCAGTCAATCAATAAATCAGGGGTTTGTGAAGCGCACTAATCACCAGTGAGGGTCTCAAGGCGCTGGGTAGTTGGGTGGGGGAGAGTGGGGGGTCGAGCAGTTTCATCTCATCCAAAGAGCCAGGTCTTTTCTGAAGGCTTGCAGTGTGGGGGTTCATCTGATGCTGAGTGGGAGTTCGTTCCAGGTCTTGGCTGCGATGTAGGAGAAGGATCGCCCCCCTCCCGCTCTGCGGATGCGTGGGATTTCAGCCAGGGCAAGCTCGGCGGAGCAGGGGCTCCTCTTGGGTGCGTAGAAGGAGATTCTTTTGTTGAGGTATTGGGGTCTGATGTTGTGGGGGGATTTGTAGGCATGAGTGAGGAGCTTGAAGGTTACTCTCTTTTCGGCGGGGAGCCAGTGGAGTGCTCGTAGGTGCTGGGTGATATGGTGTTGTCGTGGGATGCAGAGGACCAGTCTAGCTGCAGCGTTCTGGATTGTCTGGAGTTTGAGGAGTAGAGATTTGTTTATTCTGGCATAGAAGGCGTTCCCATAGACCAGTCTGCTGGTTATGAGTGCGTGGGTGACGATCTTTCTGGATTCGGGGGGATCAATTTGAAGGTCTTGCGGAGGATGCAGAGGGTGTTGAAGCATGCGGAAGATATGGCGTTGATCTGTCGGTTCATGGGGAGGGTGGAGTCGTGTATAATGCAGAGGTTGCGAGCGTGGTCTGTGGGTGTGGGAGGGTTGCCAAAGGTGGTGGGCCAGCAGGTGTTGTCCCATGCGGAGGGGGTGGATCTGAGGACGAGGACTTCCGTTTTCTCTGAGTTAAGCTTTAGGCAGCTGTTGCTCATCCAGGAGGCGATGTCTTTCATACCTTCCTGGAAGCTGTGTCTGGTGCTTTCGTGTTCATTGGTGAGGGAGAGGATGAGCTGGGTGTCGTCGGCGTAAGATACTATGCGAAGTCTGTGTTTTCTGACGATGGTGGCGAGAGGGGCCATGTAGATGTTGAAGAGGGTGGGGCTGAGTGAGGATCCTTGGGGTACTCCGCAGCTGATCCGTGTGGGTTTGGAGAGGAAGGGCGGGAGTCTGATTCTTTGGGTTCGGCCGGTGAAGAAGGAGCAGATCCAGTCGAGGGCGGTTCCCCGGATGCTGACGTCGTGGAGTCTGGCGGTTAGTGTGCGGTGGGAGATGGTGTCGGAGACTGCTGAGAGGTCTAGCAGGATGAGGGCAGCCGTGTGGCCCTGGTTGAGGAGGGTGCGGATGTAGTCCGTGGCTGCTAGGAGGGCAGTCTCGGTGCTGTGGTTGCTGCGGAATCCAGATTTTGCTGTGTTGTAGTAAAACAATAGTCCACTTTCCACAGGGGACACAACCTTAAAAATAATTGCAGTGTCCACAATCTGTTGGGGTGTAATTGAGATTCAGAACAAACAAAGAACAAGAAAACTAAAATCTGGTATTTTTATTTCCTTTGAAATCATTCCCGGGCCAACCCTACCCACTTTTTCAGGTTTTCACGTTTGCGCACTGAAGACCGGCCCAAAATGCCATGTGTCAAAGTATTTTCAAGATGCCAAAAGTCTTCAGCCTAAACCAGGGCTGTGAGGCTGGGGGTGTGACTGGGGCATTGACTGTGGTAATTCCAGTGTCTTCCCACATGTAAACACTAACTACCATTTTAAAGCAGGCACTGTACCCACAACAAACCTAGAGACAGAAGTCTGGTAGTTCAAAAAGCAGGGGTCTTCAGCAACCAAGCAGGGGCTCCACAAAAATTGTCTTGGCATTCACTTCTCTCACTTTGAAGTGCACTCCGAGTGTTACACATAGTACAACAGACCTGCCAAGCAGGACACTAAGCTGTCAACTCAATAGGTCCAGGTGGCACTGCAGGTTTACACTGCAGCAGTCAGGTTACATGGCATAGGCCTGTAGCGATGTTTACTGCCATGTTAGTAGATGGCACATTGGGTGCTCCAGTCCACATATGCCACTTACCTTCCAGGCCCGAGTGCAATTTTCTACATCATACACTAGTGACTTACAGGCAAGTTAAATGTGCCAATTGGGAATAAGCCAATTTAACCAGGGTTAAAGGGGGAGCATACTGGTTACGAGGGTATTGTGCACAGAGTTCTAAATCCAACAAAGATATAGAGTCCGGCAAAAGGTAAAAAAATCCGGGGTGATCATGCAGAAAAGGCAGATTGCCTTCCAAGGGCTATTAGCTCACCCATCTAAAGTTCCTCTTCTTTGTGGTTACCCAGTCCTTCATGCTAACATTGTGAGTGTATTAAATGTTCTGTTTATGTGCCCAGTGTAGCCATGAATGCTGTGCGTGAGTGAGCCAGAGAAATGGAGGGCAGTGGTATCAGTCTTGAATGCTCCTGGTCTTGCACAAGATGGAATTGTGAGGTCTCTGTTCCCAGACAGTAGAAGTGTATTGCTCACACCGCAGTATCTTGGGTGAGGAGACTGTAGTATCCTGTGTGCTGCCTTTCCCTGTGTGTCTGAACTGGTGTCTGGAAAGCTAAGAGTGGAATACGGAGACTGACTGACATAGTGGAATGTTGGTGTGTGGTCTGCAGTGGCAGCTGGGGGGATAGGCACAGTTGGTCAGGGATGGAGCCCTAACTGGACCTGCCAGGTAGTCACAACCTAGTTGTCTTGTTTCCTTGTTTGGTATGAGGTGTGTTGAGCCTCATGTCTTAGTCTGTCACTTGTTGTTGTGGAATCCATTTTGATTTGGTTAGGAGTCCATTTTGCTAATGACTTGCTCTGTGATACTCAATGATGGCAGGACATGCAGAACGTGTGCAAAAGG
Organism: Calotriton arnoldi; assembly: GCA_963921515.1. Taxonomy (NCBI): domain Eukaryota; kingdom Metazoa; phylum Chordata; class Amphibia; order Caudata; family Salamandridae; genus Calotriton; species Calotriton arnoldi. The sequence continues at coordinate 1,719,137 of CAWUFW010003726.1, read as the reverse complement.
CAAGTGACCTTCAGTGAACCCATGTACCCTTTTGTTATAAACAACTTTTACGCAAGGCTAGCTCGGAAAATGAAACTTATGACACACCGCATTTAGACAGCCTAGCAACAGCTATCAGAGTCGCACCATATATAGACTATGTTTAACATTCCTCCCTGATTGGGTAAAAGAATGTGGCACAATATGCTATTTTTAAAATACTTTGGAAAGTACAAGTCTGAATCATTGGGCATGTGGAAATCACGAAGGCCACCATCTTGTAGCATGCAACAGCATAAGATGCAATTGTGCATGATATGTAGAAATGTTCCTTGTGACTGTATGTTCATTGGATGTATATTAAAATGCCCTTTGTGGTTTACAACAATAAAAGACCGCACTGGACTTCTGAAAACTGGAAACTGGGTTGCTTAGCCTATGGTCCCCGTGTACACGTATATAAAGGTTCTTGATAAAGTCTTGGTCTATTTTTATTCCAGCTTCTACATTGTCATTTAGTGTCTTCGTGGGTGCTGCAGAGTTTTAGAGATTGGTGTTGGGTGAATGTGTAAACGAGACATGTTGGAGATGGAGTGGTTGTAAATGATCATTGCAGTTGCTTATATGCAATGGAATAGCTGTTTTCTGTTTGGTTAGTAATGAAGAGAGGCCTGTTGTATCCTGTGCTCCCATTCCCTGTATGGCTGAGCTGGTGTCTGGAATGTGTGTTTTATCCTGTGCTCACATTCCCTGTAGGTCTAAGCTGTTGTCTAGAATGTGTGTCGTATCCTGTCGTCCCATTCTATGTATGTCTCAGCTGGTGTCTGGAATGTGCATCATATCCTGTGCTCCCATTCCCTGTGTGTCTGAGCTGTGGTCTGGAATGTGGGTCGAATCCTGTGCTGCCATTCCCTATATGTCCGAAGTGGTGTCTGGAATGTGTGTCGTATCCTATGCTTGCATTCCCTGTATGTCTGAGCCGGTGTCTGGAATGTGTGTCGTATCCTGTGTGCTCCCATTCCCTGTATGTCTGAGCAGGTGCCTGGAATGCTGTGAGTGAAGGTTGCAAAAGAATATTGGTGTGTGGTTGTGAGGAAATGGGGTACATTCTATGGTATGGTTGTGTGACTGTGACCTCACCATGTAATACACCTACCAACCCTTTTAGGATCAGTAGCTTTAGTTTGTTAAACGTTAGCTCAACCCTGGGTGGCTGTGGCTCTTAACAGCAAGGCTTACACAAAGGTACAAGTGTGAAGTATTTAAGAAACCACCAAAACAATTGAAGAAGAAATAACTTAGACACAAGAAATCAGATATCAATTCATAAAAATAAAGCAGATTTTCTATATTTCTAGAAACCACAATGAAAATGATCCAGTGGAGGGATCTGTAATTTACAAGGTATAGTAAATCAGAAAATGTCACTTAACCGCAAATAAGCAATGGCAAATTTAACGAATTTGGCACTTAGAATTATTTTCACCAAAAACTTGAACTAGTTGTAATGCGGTCAGTTAGAGTTACTTTGGGCAACCAACTTTAGCAGGGAGCCAGTCAGGGGGACCCGCAAGGCCCTCAGAAACAGTTCCCTCCACAGAAGAAGCAGTCTTCCGACAGTCCCAGGCACTTTAACCTCGTTGCGATGGATTCCTAAGGCAGTGGTTCTGATGCGAAGGATACAGCATGCTGAAAATGCTCAAGGGTGGCGTGGATATGATGTGGTCGAAGGAGGTCTTCCTGCAGCTGCTCCCTGGTCTGCAGGTTTGGTGAGGTGATCCTGGCTACACGGGTCAATGTCCCTTGAGGTCTTCTCGGGCCTGGCAGGAGTCCAGTTTCCATGAACTGCCGGCAGTCCTGTGTCACTGTCACAGCCAAATCCTTCCCTGGGCTGTAGCTTCTCCGGCAACCTTCCCAGGTCCAGCAGACTCAGATGCAACTTCTGACAGCCAAGTCCTGGTCCTTGGTCCTGCACAGCGATGAGGAGCTATGATCAGGGCTATCACTCGCCCTTAGCAGACTTCTGTAACTGTTGTGTCACTATGCTGCGAACAGGAGGTCTGCCAGCTGCTCCTTCGAGTCTCTTGCCTCGGCTGGGCCCAGAAAACAACTTCTTCACTAGCAGGACACAGCAGGCTACCTTAGGGTGCACCATTCTGTCCCCTCCCAATAAGGCAGAACCATTTTCTTGGCACCCAGAACTCCTTAGCCCAACTCAGAGGTGTGGCTACCAAGGGAGCTACATTCCCCTGAAAAACTGGTTTGGCAACTGGTTCCCCCTTTCCTGACCCTAGTGCAAGCCTGTCTATCCAGACAATACAGCAGCCCCTCTCCCAAGTGGTTCCCATTTGCCCTTCAAAGGTGGTTTCTGCTTTGAAGCTCACCTTTTGGGCCAACATCCCTGCCACTTCCTACAGGGGGGAGAAAACCTCCTTCCAGTGAAGGCCCCTATTGTATCCTTTCCTGGGAGTCGTTAACACGTCTCCCCAGGAAAGCGGAAAGCTGACTCAATGACAAGACTTCATGTGCAACTGTTAATGGCACAGGGAATTAAAGGCAACACAGTGGGTTCAAGAGCTGCCTTATTCTTACTCTAGCAATGATATCTCTTGCTCTGGGTGTGATATTGTATCTCTCAGCAATTAAAATATCCTGTGACTTTTAGATATGTATTCATCCCTAATCACTCTTTAAATGCTTCCCACAGCGTAGCCACAGAGGTAACAGAGCCCTGGTTCAACATGTAGTAGAATAAAATCATTTTCTAGGGCGTGGCCAAGATGGCGTCTTGCTAGGACGCACTTTCGGAGCTCTCCGCTCCCACCGGTCTACCTGCTGCACTCCCGGCGATGCGGGGGTGCTGATATTAGCCCGGGGTCCCCCCCGGAGTTGTGCTGCCTGACAGGGGAGATGCTGGCGTGACGCCGAACTGCAGCAGCAGGACCGTCCGGTGGAACTGCCATCTGCCCGGAGAGGCCCACAGTGATCCCGGCAAAGAGGGCGAGTGACTGACATACCGCAGCTGTCCCCCGTGTGCCCTGGGGGCTGCCGCAATGCATCTCCAAGGCAGCCTCGCCCAATCGAAGTCGCGGCTGATCCAGGACCGGAGCTGCATAGGCCGACCCGGGCTGCGATGACCACGCGAGACCCCGGCGCCGCAACAGCGTGAAGGTCTCACCCCTCGAGGTCCTGAAGTGGGAGTTGCCATCGTGCCTGCGGCCTGCACGGCGCCCCGGGTCCCTCAAGCTATCTGCTCCCCTCCTCTTTGCAGCGCCAGCGGAGGGGCTCATTGACACTGATTCACCTGGATTGTCTGGGGTCGGTGCAGCCCCGGACGGCAGAGGCGGAGAGGAGTGCACATGGGGCTGTGTCACACACGTGAGGCCCTAAGACCCATCTGCTTGGCCCAGGAGGTAAGCGTGCACAGCGGAGCTCTCTGGCTGGGCCCCATCACCCATCGGCCCGGCGGAGGAGGATCTTTGGGCCCCATCGCACCACAAACAGCCCTTCCCTTCCTAAGGGGCCCTTGCATGCCTCGTCACCAGACTGAAGAGCTCAGGGGTTGTGCAAGCTACCCGGCCGAATCCCAGCATTCCATCTTGTGCAGCCGCAGCTACTTCTCGCTCGGGGACGTGGTGGGGCCCCCTGTACATCGCTCAGGCCACAGGGACTCTTAGACTCCGGCTGCTGTTGTTTGAACCCCTCATGAGCAGTGTCTCTGAAACGGGGCGCAATCCCAGGGGCTCCAGCTGCGAGATAGATGCCATCGCTGCTGCACGGAGGAGACAAGGCCCAGAAACAGGCCCTGGTGGCTACCACTCTTCCGCTGTGCTGTGCACGTGAGGTGACTGAGGGGGGTTTGAGTGAGAGGACACATAGCTGTGGCCTGATACTACTCTCTACTGCTTGCCCACGGCCTCCCTCACAGGCGGACCCCTGTGTGCTTCGCTCCCATTCAGGCGCTGGGCCCTACACGTGCGAAGGACATGGCTGCCCCTAAAGGCAGGAAGGACAGGTCTGTGAAAGAGGTACTAATCAAGTCTACTCAACAGCCGGGGCGCACGACAAGCCCGGGGCGCACGGACAACACTGAGGGGAGTGAGGGCCCAGAGGCCCCGGTCAGCTGCTCCTTCTTGGAGTCCCTCTTTTTCTCTCTCCGAGACAACCTGGCCACCATGAAGCGCGACCTCCAGGCGGACCTACGGGACGTACGCCGTGACGTGAACTCGCTGGGGAAGGAGTGCCCACGCTGGAAGAGCACGAAACTGGAAGGGATGAGGAACTGGAGAACCTCCAACAGGACGTCATCCGGCTACAGGAGCAGAATCTGGACTTGCAGGCCCATACCGAGGACTTAGAAAACAGGTCCCGTGGGAATGACATCTGCATCTGAGGTATGGTGCATGATGACAGCGATGGGGATATCGAGGCCCTGGTCTGTTCCGCTCCATCCTGGGGGAACCCCCAGAGTTTCCGGTCAAGCTGGATCGCACTCACTAGGTGGGCCCACGCAGGGCAGCACCTGCACTCCAGCAGATATCTTAACCTGTGTCCACAATTACCAAATAAAGGAGAGGATCCTCCGCGAGTCTTGGCGGAATCCAACTTTCACGTACCAGGGCCAGACTCCCACTTTATTCCAAGACTTGGCTGCCTCCACGCTGCTCAAGCGCAAGTCCTTCCGGCCGATCACACTCCACCTCCGCGACTCTGGCATAAAGTATTCCTGGGGGCATCCATTTCAGCTGATCTTTTCTTACAAGGGGGAGCTGAGGCAAATCCGCTCACTTTCAGCAGCCTACAAACTCCTGAGCATTGAGGAACCAGCACCGGACCAAAAGAGCCAGAACTCGCGGCCCCGCAGATGCCGAAGTGGTCATGGCTGGACCACCATTACACCCCCGAGATCCGCGGCGCGCCCTGATCCGGACACTGTGGCCGAGGAGTGACGAGCAGTGCTGTCATCCCTCGCGGGAGCATCTTCGGAATGAGAGAGACCCCTGCCATTTGTACGACTCTTTAAAAGCGCACCCTCGCCTCTAGCCGATTGCGTTGTTCATTTCTCATGAGCCTTCTGGTGGGAGCGGGGAGCTCCGGCCACGAGCATCCTTTTCTCTTTTCTCTAGGAGCAGGAAGCTCTGGACATTGACTTTGATTTTATGATTCTTCCCCCTTGCTGAATCTCTTTTGCGCGCACGCAGGTTAGTTACTCATGCATACTATCAGCGCATCGTCTGGGCTACCTCGCTTCTCAGAGGCCTACCGTTAGTCTGGCCTTTAGACTCCTGCAGAGCATGGTTCTCCCCCCACATAGTATAGATGAGTGTTAAAATTCTTACTCTGAATGTGAAGGGGCTTAACAACCCAATTAAGAGTAAAGCAATCCTGTATTATCTGGAAATTTCTGGGGCCCATGTCTGCCTACTGCAGGAAACCCACTTGATGCCCAGCGACACCCACAGAATGCGCTTCAAGGCTTTCCCACACCAGTATTACTCTTCCTTACCAACCAAAAGGGCCGGGGTAGCCATCCTGGTTGCGCGTACGTTTCCTGGGAGGGTGGGGGCCAAGGTGAAGGAGATTAAGGGGCAGCTCCTGGCACATTCGGTGACCATAGGAGGGCACACCTTGACACTGGCCACCATATACGCTCCTAACGAGGGACAAGAGATTTCTCCACAAAGCAATAGGTGACTTAACCTCCACGTCCGATGGACAAATGCTCAATGGGGGGGATTTCAATATCGTGTTTGATGGTCAGCTTGACCGTTCCGCACAGCAGCAGGGATCGACGGGGGCTCTCTCCGATGCCCACCGTCGATGGCTGCATGACCTATGATTAGTAGATCTGTGGCGCCACCTCCACCCTCATACACTTGACCACACATTTTACTCTCATGCTCGGGGGACTTACGCACAGCTCGACCACTTCCTAACGTCCCGCTCTCTCCTCCAAATAGCGCAGTCCTCAGTCATTGAACCTCAAGCGCTCTCAGACCATGCAGCTCTCACTATGACCCTATTGTTTTCCCCCATCACCAGACCGCCATACTCCTGGAGACTTAGGGATACACTCCTCCACCGCCCTGAAGTAATCACGCGCCTCACAAAAACGCTGGAAGACTTCTTAGCTATCAACGACATGCATGACACTTCTATTGTCTTCCTTTGGGAAACCCTCAAATTAGTAGCCCGGGGCGATCTCATAGCCACTTCTGCTGCAGACAATAAGGCCCGTAAAGAGGAGAGAGATGAACTCTCTGAGCAAGTGCTTGAATTCAAAGGGATCCATAAAAGGACGGGAGCCCCTCGAATTTGGAGGAAATTGAAAGTGGCTCGGTCGCAGCTGGCCAGCCTTGACCTCGATAGGGCGGAATATGCTACGCTTTGGCTGAAGCATGCATTTTATACTGGAGGACAAATGCGGCCGCCTATTGGCCCATAAACTGAGCGCACAGAGACAGGCAGCGACAGTCCCACTCATCCTGACTGACGAAGGCGTCGAGCATACACGGGGCGAGGACATAGCAAACACATTCCGAGACTTTAAGGCCACTCTGTACTCTGCACAAACCCTGCCCGATCAGAACTCCTCTAGGTATTGTCAAGACGTGACACTCTCCAAGCTGACAGCGGACCAGGAAGCAGCCCTGGATAGCCCTATCAGACTTGAAGAAGTCATCTCAGCTATAGCTCGACTTAAACTTCTTAAATCCCCCGGCCTGGACGGGTTCACCGCCCTTTTTTATAAAGCTTTTTGCTCCCTTGTGGCCCCAATATTGACACGACTTTTTAATTCTATAGACGATACTAGGGAATTACCACTGTGAGAAGTTGGCCTGGCATATGCTGTCCACTAGTTATAGTGGGCACCTTACACCAGTCCAAACAACCCTTATTGATGATAGGTTTAAAGACAACCTTTATTGAAAGCTATCCTAGTGGTAGCTATGGAGAGCAGCCTTCAGGCTAAGTCTTGAAGGAGTGTAAAGCAGCTTGGTTTACCAGATTATAACCTCTTGAATGTCTAAATGAAAGGAGAACCACACAAGGTATATATATAAAATATATGTATTTATTACTAAACACTCTCTAGTAATCTCTTTATGAGATTACAGAGCCAAGTACACAATTTAAATGCAATAGAACTTCAGCAAATAGCACAATATATACTGGGCCCCAAGGGGGGACCAAACCATATATTAAGAAAGTGGTATAAGAACCACGACTTGACTAGACACAAGGCCTAGAGCCTGTAGAATCGCTGGAACCACCAGGAACCACCCAAGGTAGTGACACAGGGGACCCACGGGGGACGCGTGTAGTGTGAGAACACAGCTGCGAGACGCCGTTAGCTTCTATGGGGAAAGTCGCGGTTGGAATTTTAAAGATTAAGGACACTTAGGAGAGGACTTTGAGCAAACCCCTTTAGACTTAAGGGGTTCTAGGGCCAACACCCACGGGAGCACCGGAGTACTCGAGTTACCTCACCCAGGGAAGCCGGGTGCATAGGTGTCAAATGGTGTCGGGAATCGTCGTTGATTTAAATGGCGATCTGCTGCAAAGTGCTGCTGCCGTGGAGGAGAAAAGTGTCCGGTGTGATCCAAGCCTGGATCAAAGATGTGAGGAACCTGAAAGCAGAGGGGACAGAGTCTGGGTCACTTGCCAGTGACCAGGGGCACGATAGACGAATGCCCACCGATGTCGGGTGCTTCAGGTGCAAAGAGGTGAAGCTTGACTCTGCAGCCACGAGGACCAGGAGGCGTCGATGACAACCAGGAGCTGGATTCAAGCTGTACCACAAAGGATGTCGAGTGCTGCGGTGTCGGTGCCTGATTGGACCCAACAAGCCTTGGCAACTGCAACCCACGCAGGAAGAGAAAAGATGCTTCGGTGTGGACCAGCAAGGTCCAGGGGACTCCCCAAGTGGTGGAGAGTCAGGGCACATCTGGAGCAACCAGAGAAGCTCAAGAAATATTAAAGTTGCCTTCCCAGGGACCCACAAGTTGACAGACCAGGGATCGCGAAGGTACCTCAAGCAAAAACACAAAGGGCCGGCTCACGGAACACTCGTGGAGTGTAGACCAGCAATCTTCGGTGGTAAAGGTGCTCGGGGTCTGGGCTACAAGTAACCCAATGCACAGCCTCAAGGAACGTCCAGAAGCTAATGCACTTGTAAATGTGCACCGTGTCCAGGGTTTCTGGTTTCACAGTACCCACGAGGGCTACGGGTCTCAGCTTTGCTGGGGACTCGGGTCTGCCTCTGGGAAGTCTGGAAACCCACCTCCTGTGTTGCAAATACTTCGGAGTCTGGCGGGAGCTTTGGAGATGCAAACTGGTCAGATGCATCTTTGGTGCCTGCCACGCAGGGGAGTAACTCCTTTACTCCAAGGGAGATTCTTCAGTCAACCAGCATCGTGCAGATCGTCGAAGTTCCATGATTCAGTATCAGAGTTTCGTCCAGGTGTAATCTAAAGTCCTGTTGCCAGGGGTTCCTATCTTATACCCAAGAAAGGGGTGGGACAAACTCTGGGGAACCACCTATGGGAGGGTTTGGAAAGAGGGGTGGCTACACCCATTTCCTTTGTCCAGTTTCGCGCCAGAGCAGGGGCTGGCAGCCCCTGCAACTGGTTTGAACTGGGCTATGCACAAGGGCACCAAATGTGGCCCCAGTGCTGACTTCAAAGCACTCTTGGAGTGCACCCACCCAGCCCCAATACACTAAAGCCTGTCTGGGAGGTGGTGACACCTCCCTGTGACAGGAAACCTATTGTCCAAGCCTCCCCTGCCGGAGTTTCATCAAGCAGCAGGAGGCCAGACTCGTGTCTGTGGCATCCATTTTGTGATGCCAGGGTTCTTTTAAACTGGTACCGGGTGTACCGGTGTGTACATGTCTCTCCCTCTAGAAGGGTGGAATCATACCCCTGCCGCCACGACAGGCGGGGGGGTATGATTCCAAAGTATTTAACACCAAACACGACATGTTTCCTTGCAGCCATTCCAAAGTTAGGATTTACCGCAAGGTTATAATGCACTTAAGAGTATATGGTCTGGCTGCATCACAGAACAACCCCGGAGAATAGATTCCGAAGGCTGCAGAAGGGCCCTGTTCATGCATGGGCACCCTCTCACACAAAACCCAGCACCCTGCCTTCAGGATTGATAAGGCCTGCCATAGGGGTGACTGATAGGTTTATATGTGTAGTGATATAGGGTAGATATAGGGAACCTATATCTAAGTAAGGGGTGCATACACCACCTTACACAGGCTGCTGTAGCAGACCTGTGGTGTCATTTTGGAAGGCTGCCCGGGGTGGCATAATACATGCTTCAGCCCCTGGTAGGCCTCTGGGGTACCTATGCCCTGGGTACCTAGTGTACCATATACTAGGGACTCCTAAGGGTACCCCAGTAACCAAACTGTAGTGTACCTAAAGTACATGGAATCATTTTAGAGAGGAAGCAGCTAGGCTGGGGTCCTGGATAGCAGGGCCCCAGCCAGACTAAAGTCGAAAAACAGTGAAACATCAGCAAAAAGTGGGGGTAACTATAAGAAGCAGATCCTACTCTCCTACATAACCCCCCCCAAACGCAGGGACATTAAACTAACCTTGACCAGTTGAGTCTTCATGTTCTAAGTGGAAATATCTGGAGAGTCCATCTGCATTGGCATGGTTACTCCCAGGTCTATGTTCCACTGTATAGTCCATCCCCTGTAGGGAAATGGACCACCTCAAAAGTTTGGGGTTTTCACCCTTCATCTGTTTTAGCCATAAGAGGGGCTTATGGTCTGTCTGACAGTGAAGTGAGTGCCAAACAAGTATGGCCTCAGCTTCTTCAGAGCCCAAAGCACAGCAAAGGCCTCCCTCTCAATAGCAGACCAACGTTTCTCTCTGGGGGTCAGCCTTCTGTAATAAAAGCTACTGGCTGGTCCTGACCTTGATCATTCAATTGTGATAACACAGCCCCTACCCCCGACTCAGATGCATCTGTTTGGACAATGAATTCTTTGGAGTAGTTAGGACTTTGCAGAATGGGAGCAGTGCACATGGCCTGCTTCAGGTCATCAAATGCCTTTTGACAGCTAACTGTCCACTGAACTTTCTTTGGCATTCTCTTGGAAGTTAAGACATTCAGGGGGTCACAATGGATCCATACCCCTTGACAAATCTTCTGTAGTACCCAGTCAGGCCCAAGAAAGCTCTGACCTGAGTCTGGGTGGTTGGAGCAACCCAGTCCATGATGGTCTGGATTTTGATCTGCAGTGGTTGAACCTGGCCTCCACCTACAAGGTGGCCCAGGTACACAACCTGACTCTGCCCTATCTGGCACTTAGTAGCCTTGATAGTTAGGCATGCTTTCTGCAGGGCCTCCAAAACATTTCTCAGGTGGACCAGGTTATCCTCCCAGGTGGAGCTAAAGACAGCAATATCATCTAGATATGCTGCACTATAGTCTTCCAGGCCTGTTAGGACTCTATTCACCAACCTTTGAAAAGTGGCAGGTGCATTCTTCAAACCAAAGGGCATCACCACAAATTGGTAATGCCCACTAGGGGTAGAAAATGCTGTCTTGGGCTTTGCATCATAAGCTATTCTGATCTGCCAGTAGCCAGCTGTCAGGTCAAATGTGCTCAGAAACTTGGCTGAGGCCAAAGTGTCTATAAGCTCATCTGCTCTGGGTATTGGATGGGCATCACTCCTATTGACTGCATTGAGACCCCTGTAGATGAGGTTTTGTGTAGAAAACCTCATCTCTTTCTTACCACCCTGGGTGTGAGGTTTGGGCACCAAGACTACTGGACTAGCCCAAGGGCTATCTGAGGGTTCAATAACTCCCAAATCCAACATCTTCTGGACTTCAGTCCTGATACAGTCCCTGACATGGTCAGGTTGCCTGTAAATCTTATTGTTAACAGGCAGACTGTCCCCAGCGTCCACTTCAGGAGTGCACCAGGTAGTCTGACTTGGAGTCAGGGAAAACATATGCCTATACTGATTGAGCACCTGTCTGCAATCAGCTTGCTGCTGGGCAGTGAGGCTGCCTGCCAAGGCTACACCATTCACTGACCCATCATCAGGGTTCTGTGAGAGCAGGTCAGGGAGTGGATCACTCTCTTCCTCCTGTCCCTCATCAGTAGCCATGAGTAAGCCCATGTCTGCCATGTCAACATATGGTTTCAGTCTGTTGACATGGAGCACCCTGTGGGGGCTCCTGGGAGTTCCAAGGTATACCAAATAGGTAACCTCTCCCTTCTGTTCAAAAATTGTATGGGGGCCACTCCATTTGTCCTGGAGGGCTGCTGGGGCCACAGGCTCCAACACCCACACCTTCTGCCCTGGCTGGTAAACAGTCAGCACAGCCTTTTGGTCATGCCAAGCCTTTTGCAATTCCTAGCTAGCCTCAAGGTTTTTGGTGGCCTTCTTCATATACTCTGCCATCCTGGAGCGGAGACCAAGTACATAGTCCACAATATCCTGTTTGGGAGGTTTGAGAGGTAACTCCCATCCCTCCTTCACTAGACACAATGGACCCCTAACAGGATGTACAAACAGAAGTTCAAAAGGGATGTAACCAACCCCTTCTGAGGAACCACCCTGTAGGCAAATAGAAGGCAGGGCAAAAGGATGCCCCATCTGCGCCTAAGCTCTTCTCGGAGACCTTTGATCCTGCCCTTCAAGGTTTTGTTGAATCTCTCAACTAAACCATTGCATTGTGGGTGATAGGGTGTGGTGAACTTGTAATTCACTCGACACTCCTTCCACATAGCAGTCAAGTAACAAGACATAAAGTCTGCAACCCTGTCTGATACTACCTCCTTAGGGAAACCCACTCTGGAAAATAATCCCAGAAGGGCTCTTGCCACCACAGGAGCTGTGGTGGTCCTAAGTGGAATGGCTTCTGGGTACCTAGTGGCATGGTCCACCACCACCAGGATAACTCTGTGCCCAGAGGCTGTCTGAGGATCCATGGGACCAACTAGATCAATCCCCACCCTCTCAAAGGGAACCCCCACCACAGGTAGTGGTATCAGGGGGGCCTTTGTAGTACCACCTGCCATGCCACTGGCTTGACAGGTGACACAGGAGCGACAAAACTCCTTGGTGTCTTCAGACATATGGGGCCAATGAAAGTGAGGGACAATCCTGTCCCAAGTCTTGTTTTGGCCCAGGTACCCTGCTAAGGGAATATCATGGGCTAGTGTTAATAGGAAGCCCCTAAACTTCAGAGGTATAACCAACCTCCTGAATGCACCAGGCTTGGGGTCTCTACTCTCTGAGTATAGGAGTCCATCATCCCAATAGATCCTATGGGTTCCACTAGCATTCCCAGCAGCCTCAGCAGCAGCCTGCTGTCTGAGGGGTTCAAGAGAGGGGCAGCTCAGCTGCTCCTGGCTCAGATCTGCCCTGGAAGGGCCCCCTGTCCCCAAGAACTCAACCTGATCAGGCTCAAGCTCATCTGGGACAGTTACTTCTTCAGGACTAAGATGATCTCCCTCAAGAGACTGATCTGTACTCTGAGTCAGGGGGGAAGGCACTGCCTTAACCCTACTGCTCCTCCTCTTGGAAGGCACCTGGTCCCTTCTTCCAGAATCCAGGGCCTGTTCAGTTTTAGACATTTTGGCCTGTGACCTGGTCACAGCAAACACATGTGCAGGGATTCATAGCATTTCTGCATGGGTCCTGAGCTCCACTTCAGCCCAAGCTGAAGTCTCTAAATCATTGCCAAGCAAGCATTCAACAGGGAGGTCTGCACTTACCACAACCTTCTTAAGGCCAGTTACCCCTCCCCAGGAGAAATTAACAACTGCCAAGGAATGGTCAGTCCTGACATTGCTAGCATTGGTCACTTGGTACATTTCACCAAGTATGATCTGCTCAGGAGCCACAAGATCTTGTGTCACCATGGTGACACTTGCTCCTGTGTCCCTGAATGCCAAAGCCTCTTTTCCATTAATCAAAGGCTGCTGTCTGTATTTGCCCAGGTTAGTTGGACTGACAAAGGAGGACATATCCATGCCTCCATCACAGATCAGTACAGCCTGAGTTGGAACTCTGACTAGGCCAGAGTCCATTTAAGAACCCAGGGTTAACCCTACTACACCCATATTCTGAGTACCACCACTTGGAGCTGAACTAGGGGGAACAGTTGCCTTAGGGGCAATGGTGGCTGGAGTTGAGTCTTTGGACTTGGTACAATCACTAGTCCAATGGGTTTTCTGATACAGATTTTGCACCATGGTTTCTTTTGGCCTTTTCCTTTGTTAGATTGGGACTCCCCACCATATGCAGATTTTTGGGGACCTTGAGAAGACTTCTGGTCTTTACCCTTTTCCCCACCCTTGTCAGAGTTCTTAGAATCTTGCTTCTTAGGGTCACCTTGGTTCTGAACCTTCTGCCTCACCCTGGTTCTGACCCATTTGTCTGCCTTCTGACCTAATTCTTGGGGAGATGTTCGATCAGAGTCCACCAGGTACTGATGCAACTTCTGATTTTGACAATTATTAAGGATCTGCTCCCTCATAATTAAGTTGTACAATCCTTTAAAATCACATACCTTACTGCCAAGCAACCAGCCCTCCAGAGCCTTAGTAGCACAATCTACAAAGTCAACCCAGTCTTGAGTCTGTGCCTTTTGGGTATCTCTGAACTTAATCCTGTATTGTTCAGTGGTTAAGCCAAACCCTTCAATCAGAGCACTCTTCAAAACTTTGTCATTATCAGCATCCTCTTCTCTTACAGTGAGGAGCTTGTCTCTACATTTGGCTGCAAAGGAGAGCCACAAGATTGCTGCCCACTGCTCCTGAGGGACCCTCTGTTCTTTACAGGCCCTCTCAAGTGCAGTTATCCATTTGTGGATGTCATCCCCACTCTGGTAGGGAGGGACAATCGTGTTCAGGTTCCTATAGTCATGAGTATGTTCTCTAACTCTAGGGACACTGATGCTGCCACCATGGGACTCTAGTCCCATCTTTTTGAAGCTCTCTGGAGCTCCAGGGCTTCCCTGTCTAAATCAAAATGTGCTCTTCTGATTCTGAGTTTTTCATTCTCAAAAGCAAGCAGTCTTCTATTTCTCTCAGTGGAGGACTCTCTCCTGTAGGAGGCTGAGATCCTCTGAGAGACAGAGGTCCCTACAGATGCACCAGAGTGATCAGACTTCACTGAAGGAGTTCTAGACCTCCTAGGTACACTGTGAATTCCACCTGGAGGGGTGAAGATGGGTCCACTGGGGTTCCCTTCCTCATCCTCAGGAAGAATTTGGTTATCCAGGTTAGAATCATTCTGATCCTCCTGGTCAGCATCAAGGTCTAGGTCTTGGACTTTTCACCTCCTTGCCTTTCCTCTTCTGCTGCCCCACTCAACCTGCCTGTCTCATCAGACCTTGGGGTCTTTCTGAGATCATCTAAAAGCAATACCTCTATGAGGCGTTGAGTATCTGGGTGTCTCCCTGTCTTCAATTTCCTAGCTGTACACATGGCCCTCAATTCTGGAAAGGGGACATGGTCATACTTAGTTAATCTGGAGCCACTGGCTTCAGCCCTTGAAGACATACTAGTGTGGTGTGGTGTCTGCACCTACCTACTCTAGTGGGACTACTAAACTCTCTCTTGAGTTGTAGAAAGGGTGTGCTAGACCCTTGACACACAACTCTAGGTTCAGTAGAACTTACTTTATTCTATCTTGATTTATATGTACCTATGTACCTATAGTGGTTTCCAGTTAGTCACTCAAAGAAATTATCTGGTAAAGCAATAGCAAGCTTGAATCCAACCGCTGCACACCAATGTGAGAAGTTGGCCTGGCATATGCTGTCCACTAGTTATAGTGGGCACTTTGCACCAGACCAAACAACCCTTATTGATGATAGGTTTAAAGACAACCTTTATTGAAAGCTATCTTAGTGGTAGCTATGGAGAGCAGCCTTCAGGCTAAGTCTTGAAGGAGTGTAAAGCAGCTTGGTTTACCAGATTATAACCTCTTGAATGTGTAAATGAAAGGAGAACCACACAAGGTATATATATATAAAATATATGTATTTATTACTAAACACTCTCTAGTAATCTCTTTATGAGATTACAGAGCCAAGTACACACTTTAAATGCAATAGAACTTCAGTAAATAGCACAATATACACTGGGCCCCAGGGGGGGACCAAACCATATATTAAGAAAGTGGTATAAGGACCACGACTTGACTAGACACAAGGCCTAGAGCCTGTAGAATCGCTGGGACCACCAGGAACCACCCATGGTAGTGACACAGGGGACCCACGGGGGACGCGTGCAGTGTGAGAACACAGCCGCGAGACGCCGTTAGCTTCAATGGGGAAAGTCGCGGTTGGAATTTTAAAGATTAAGGACACTTAGGAGAGGACTTTGAGCAAACCCCTTTAGACTTAAGGAGTTCTAGGACCAACACCCATGGGAGCACCGGAGTACTCGAGTTACCTCACCCAGGGAAGCCGGGTGCATAGGTGTCAAATGGTGTCAGGAATCGTCGTTGATTTCAATGGCGATCTGCTGCAAAGTGCTGCTGCCGTGGAGGAGAAAAGTGTCCGGTGTGATCCAAGCCTGGATCAAAGATGTGAGGAACCTGAAAGCAGAGGGGACAGAGTCTGGGTCACTTGCCAGTGACCAGGGGCACGATAGACGAATGCCCACCGATGTCGGGTGCTTCAGGTGCGAAGAGGTGAAGCTTGACTCTGCAGCCACGAGGACCAGAAGGCGTCGACGACGACCAGGAGCTGGATTCGAGCTGTCCCACGAAGGATGTCGAGTGCTGCGGCGTCGGTGCCCATATTGAACCCAACAAGCCTTGGCAACAGCATTCCATGCAGAAAGAGAAAAGATGCTTGGGACCAAAAGGTTACGCCCTCTCTGGGCATAACGCTGTCCCTATCCATTGCTGAGATGACGTCCCTAAATTACTCTCGGCAACTGCGGCAGACGAGACAGGAGCTCCAAAAGTGGCGACTGTTTAATCTCTCATGGCTAGGTAGAATAGCGGCCCTCAAAATGAGCATACTTCCCAAAATCCTACATCTCTTTCAAACCCTCCCTGTAGACCCCCCCCCCCAGTGTCTTAAAACAGCTACAATCTGAATTTGCCACATTTGTCTGGGTGGACAAGAGGCCGCGGATGAACAGGGATCTGAGCTACAGACCTCATGAAGAGGGGGGGCTGGGGATTCCCGACCTTGACCGTTATTACAAAGCGACGCAACTGCGGACTCTCTTGGAATGGGCTCAACCGGAGTCTGAGAAGAGCTGGCTCTTCATGGAGCGAGCACTCGCGGAAAAGGCTCTCTGGAAAATCCCCTTCCTTTGCAAGGCCCATAGACCCCCGGGACAATATGGCTCCCCTGTGGCCCGCGCCACGCGGAAAGCCTGGAACGCGACAGCTACCCGCAATGGTCTGACGACTTTCCCCTCACCCCTCACTCCCATCACGTAAAATCAGGATTTCTCTCTGGGCCTTAATTGGGACGCGTTTAGCCACTGGGACGCAGCAGGACGCAGGTCTGTAGGGCATTTTTTTGATGTCGAAGGATCTCGCTCCTTTGAGGATTTTAAGTCTGACTTCCATGTGCCAGAAACAGAGCGCTACCATTACTTGCAAATACGACACTGGGTCCTGCAACTCCAAATCTGCCCGGGAGCAGAGAGGTCCCTTACTAAGTATGAGCGCTGGCTGCTTCGAAATACTCCACAAAGCGACTTATCACAGAACTCTACCATATCTTGCGCCCCGAACAGTCAGTCAAGTCTGCAGGCCAAAGACGGTGGGAGGTGGAGCTAGGTCGGACCCTGACCTCCAAAGAGTGGGCTGATATTTACTACCGAGCCCGACACTCAGCACGTAACATGAGTAGCATTGAAACAGCCACCAAGATCATGAGATACTGGTACCTTCCTTATGCCCTCCCGACTTCCCAAGAGTAACCCTGACCGCTCGCCCACTTGCTGGAAAGGGATGTGATTCTGAAGGCACACTCTTGCACCGGCTATGGGAATGCCCTGCGCTTGCTACTTATTGGACACAGGTGCTGGACGAGATTGACAGCCAATTCGACACCACACTCCTATGCTTCCCTGAGTATGTGGTCCTGGGGGTGTCTGACAGACTTACCTATCCCCTCAAGTCTCGCAAAGGTAGGCAAATGGGCATAGCCCTAGGGGCGGCATTGCAAAATATATTATCACACTGGGGCACAGACAACATACCTAATGTACAGGGATGGCTACACCGATTGTGGTATGTTCTTGGCATGGATCGCATTACCTCTTCGCTTCAAGGGGATGGGGTCTCCTTTGTCTCCCAGTTGTGC
The DNA here is from genome assembly GCA_963921515.1 of Calotriton arnoldi. Lineage (NCBI taxonomy): Eukaryota > Metazoa > Chordata > Amphibia > Caudata > Salamandridae > Calotriton > Calotriton arnoldi. The sequence goes on along the minus strand of CAWUFW010003726.1, from coordinate 1,701,830 downwards.
ATCGAATTTCACGAGCTGCCCTGCCCTAGATATCTACGGTTGCTCCGCCTTCCCGAACTGAGTCAAGGAGCAAACTGAACACTACTCCAATGTGCTATTATTGATCGGGCATCTGGAAGGGAGGAGACGGGAGGGGGAGGAAAGGGGGATAGGGCGGGAGGCGGGGAAGTACTTATTTTATGTTATTTTGATGCTCTGCGAAGCAAAACGACAATTGCCGGCCTATGCCTTAGGCCGATGTCTCACTGCATCTTGTTTGTTAATACTTCAATAAAAAAAGATTTCAAACTAAAATCACTTGGCGACTTTCTGTTCCAAGACTGGGTCTGACAGCTCAGATGGTCGCAGCTGCTACATTCTATGTATCCCCAGATAGCTGGAGATGGTCAAAGCCATCAGAACCGGACAATGATCGGATCGAGTCCTAGGTAAATGTGTTATAATTTCAACCCAGCCCATCTTATCTCTAGATCCTAACCAGAAATCTATCCTGGAAGATATACCAAACCCAACAACCCCTGTACAACCACACACCAGCCCTCTTCATCACAGAATGTGTCCACAGGCCTGAACCATAAGCCTTGTTTAACCAATATAGCCACTTCTGTAGCGACTGAGGAAAAGAAATGGAGGTATGAGCTACAGATTTTGGAGAAATGATTAACCCCCACATAGCAAGCATGCATCTCCAGAACTTATGGAAAACACACACCTTAGGCCTAATGAGGTATGCAGTCACCAGTCGGGCCTTGTCTGGTTTCCACAGCAATCACAGCTACGAAACCGTCCTGATCGCAGCCACTGACGACATCCAAACCCTCCTCGACCAAGGAGAAACAGCAGCTTTTATCCTCCTTGACCGCTCAGCAGCCTTTGACACGATATCCCACCACACACTGATCGAAAGATTCCACCACATCAGCATCCAAGGAGACGCGCTCAGTTGGAACACCTCCTTCCTCATTGGAAGAACCCAGAGGACCCACCTCCCGCCTTTCACCTCTGAACCTAAGGAGATCACCTGCGGTGTCCCTCAGGGCTCATCCTTCAGCCCCAAACTCTTCAATGCATATATGACCCCGCTGGTCAACATCGTCAGATCCCACGATCTCAACATAATTTACTACGCAGACGACACCCAACTCATCCTCTCACTCACCGATGTCCCTACCACCACCAGAACCAACTTCCACAGATGTATGACAAACATCGCTGGCTGGATGAAGAAAAATTGCCTGCAGCTAAACACAGACGAGACGGAAGTACTGATTGTGAGAAGTTGGCCTGGTATATGCTGTTCACTAATTAAAGTGGACACCTTGCACCAGGGCAAATCGACTCTTATGGTAGATAGGTTTAAGACAACCTTTTAAAGAAAGCTATCCTAGTGGTAGCTGTGGAGAGCAGCCTTCAGGCTAAGTCTTGAAGGAATGTAAAGCAGCTTGTTTTACCATATAATCTCTTGAATCACCAAATGAAAAGACACCACACAGGTATATATATCAAATATATATGTATTTATTTCTAAATAACTCTCTACTAATCTCTTTATGAGATTAGAAGACAAACATATGCACAAATCAACGTTTCACAATAAGTTAAGCACAAAATATGGCTGGGGCCCTAGGGGCGTACCAGACCATATACTAAAAAGGGACTTAGCAACAACGACTTGCAGGGAGACAAGGCCTAGGGCCTTCAGAAGTGCTGGGGCCTCACGAAACCACCCAAGGCAGGTAAGTAAAGGACCCACGGGGGACGCGTGCAGTGTGGATACACAGGCGCGGATCGCCGTTAACTTCAATGGGGCAAGTCGCGGTTGGAAATTAAGAGTTCTAGGATACTTCGGGAGAACCTACAAGCAAGTCACTTACAGGGTAAGTAGTTCTAGGGCCCACACCCACAGGAGCACCGTAGTGCTGGAGTTACCTCACCCAGGGAAGCCGGGTGCATAGGTGTCCTTTGGTGTCGGGTCGCGGCGTCGTTTTCAATGGCGAACAAAGAAGACTTGCTGCTTGCGGGAGCTGAAGAAGTGTCCGGTGGAATCCAAGCCTGGATTCTGAAGAAGGATGACCTGAAAGCAGAGGGGACAGTGTTCAAAGTCACTTGGCAGTGACTCGGGGCAAGGAAGATGGATGCCCACCGTCGTCGGTTGATTCAGGTCGGTTGCGGGTGCCTTGACTCTTCAGCCACGAGGTCCAGGAGGCGTCGACGACGACCAGGAGCTGGATTCTGTGTGTCCCACGAAGTCTGCAGCTTACTGCGGTGTCGGCAACTCGATTGGAGCCAACAAGCCTTGGCAACAGCAAGTCTCTGGGAGATGAAGAAAAGTCGATGGCACAGACCAGCAAGGTCTGAGGGACTCACCCAGCGAGGGTAAGTCAGGGCAGGCCTGGAGCAACCAGTGGAGCCCTTTGGTTTCTTTAAGAAGTCTTCTGGAGACCCACAAGCCGGCTGGCAAGGGATTGCAAAGACACCTCGGGCGGAATCACTCAACAGGGGCCCACGGTCACTCGGGACGGTGTAGGCCTCTGATCTTCGGAGGGATTCCTGCTAGAGGTCGGGACCACACGTGGTCCAAAGCATAAGTTCGTGGAACGTTGTGAAGGGGTTGCACTCGACAATAGTGCACGGTACCCAGGGGTCGCGGTTCCTCGTCACTCGTGGGGTCCACTTGCCTCAGCTTCGCTGGGGACTCACGATGGCCTTGGAGAAGTCAGGAAATCCACTTCTTGGGCTGCAGGGACTTCGGACTCCGGCGGGAGCGGCGTAGTTTGCGACCGTCGTTGTCGTTTTTGGTGCCTGCCAAGCAGGGGAGTCACTCCTTGACTCCAAGGGAGATTCTTCTGTCTTCCAAAGGTAGTGGAACGTCGAAGGGCCAGGATTCTTCTGTAGAGCGTCGTCCAGGGGTTATCTGCTTTGCAATGGCAAGGTTCCCCCTCTTATACTAAAAAGAGGGGATGGACTAGCTCTATGACCCCACCTATGGGAGGGTCAAGGGAGGGGGTGGCTACACCCACTTCCCTTTGTCCAGTTTCGCGCCAGAGCAGGGGCAGGTAGCCCCTGAGCTGGTTTGAACTGGCATATGCACAGAGGAGCCTTCTGCTCCCCCAGTGCAGGACTTCAAAGCACTCTAAGAGTGCACCCACCCAGCCCCAATACACTAAACCCTGTCTGGGAGGTGGTTACACCTCCCTGTGACAGGATGCCTATTGTTGGGCTTCCTCCACTGTGAGTGTTGGTCATCAGCAGGAGGGCAGCCCAGTGTCTGTGACTGGTGGCATCCATTTTGTGATGCCAGGGCTCTGCAGGATTCTACCGCGTTTCCACAGCAGGTACATGTCTTATCCCTCTAGAAGGGTGGAATGCTACCCCCGCCGCCAGGATTGGCGGGGGGTAGTATTCCAAGATGTTTGACACCAAACACGACATGTTTTGATGCAGCCATTCCAAAGTTAGCATTCTACCGCGAGGATATAATGCACTTAAGAGTATATGGTTTAACCGCATCCACAAACAGCACCAGAGAATGGACTCTGAGAACTGCAGAGGGGCCCTGCTCATGCAGAGGCACCCCTCACATAGAAGCCAAGCACCCTGCCCTCAGGATTGATAGGGCCTGCCATAGGGGTGACTGATAGGTTTATATGTGTGTGCAGGAGAGATATAGGAAACCTATATCTCAGTGAGGGGTGCTAGCACCACCTCACCCAGGCTGCAGTAGCAGGCCTGTGGTGTCAGATTTAGTCTGCTTCCCAGGGGTGGCATAATACATGCTGCAGCCCCTGGTAGGCCTGTGAAGTACCTATGCCCTTGGCACCTAAGGTACCATATACTAGGGACTCATAAGGCACCACAGTATCCAATCACTAGTGCACCTAGAGTGCACTCCATGTCATTTAGAGAGAGCAGATAGACTGGGGCCCTGAATAGCAGGGTCCCAGTCCAACTAAGTCATAAACCAGCAAAACACCATAAAAAAAGTGGGGGCAACCATATAGTCAGATTCCACCTTCCTACATAACCCCCCCCAAACGAAAGGAGATAAGGCTAACCTTGGCCAGTTGAGCCTTTATTGACTAAGTGGCCATATAAGGAAGCACCTGCACTAGCATGGTTGCCCCCTGTCTTATGGTCCACTAAGCAATCCCTCACCCTAAGGGTATGAGAGGGTCTCCACCATGGGGAATCACTACCTGTGGTGTGCTTTGGTAAAGTACCAGGCTGGTGAGGTGTCTGAGTAGGGAAGTGTGGCCCTAGGAATGTTGGCCTCAGCTTTCTCAGCTCACTGGTCACCATGTATGCCTGTCTTTCCATGACTGAGTGGTACTCTGCTCTAAGGGTCAACCTTTGACTGCCTACAGCCGGGGGTTGGGTCCCTTTGGGTGGAACACTGGAGGGACATGGCATGTTTGGAACCTTTTGGTCCCAGGTTTGCCCTTGCCTAACAGAGTCCTTCTGGGGGAGGTCCCTACATAAAGGTATGGGGGATCCCTCAGTGGGTTGAGGAATTTCTACCTGGCTAGGGCTACTAGCCTGGGTGCCCCTAATCTGCTGATGGGGGTTCCTCTGGACAGGGGGCCCTGGGGGTCCACTGACCTCCCTGACCTCTGCAGCCCTGGGCTGACTGAGGCAGGGTAGAGAGGGGCAGGTTACCTGCTCCAGACTGGGTACCACCTTGTAAGGGTCCTCTGCCATCAGGGGGTGGCCAGGCCAGGCCTGACTACCTCTGTGGCAGTTCCTTCACTAGGGGTAGGGTCAGTTCCCTGAGGAGGCTGACCCTTACCTACTGTCTGGAGGGAAGAAGACTTTTCTTCAACCCTTGTGCTCTCTTCTGGGGAGAGTGGGCCATTCTTCCAGGCTCCATCTCTCCAAAATCTTGGGCTGGGGCTGTGGCCATCACAGCCCCACTAACCTTTACAGGGACACCCAACATCTTCAGATGGGTTTGGTGTTCAATTTCAGCCCAGGCTGAAATTTCCAGATCATTGCCCATCAGGCAATCTACAGGTAAGGTTGGGGACACTGCCACTCTTTTGGGCCTGTGACCCCCTCCCAGCTGAGATTGACTATGGCCATGGGGTGATCTGTTCTGACACCATCAATGTTGGTCACCTGGTATTTAAACTCAGGTAAAAGCTGGTGAGGGGGACTAGTTTCCCTGCCACCATGGTGACACTAGCCCCTGTGTCCCTAAATGCCACAGCTTTCTGACCATTAATTATTGGCTCCAGTCTGTACCTGCCCAATGCTGTGGGACCCACGGTAAAGGTGGCAAATCCTATACCACCATCAGAATCTGAGGAGTCTGTTGAGGGGGTCCTGTCTAAACTAGGGCCCACCTCTGTTCCTCTTGCAAAAGCACCTAACTTTTTGGGTGCACTACTCCCAACTGGAGGATTACTACTGGTAGTACCAGGAGGGGTGGTAGTAGTTGTTGGAGGAACATTTTCTTTATTGCCATTCCTGGGACAACTGGGATCAGATTTCCAGTGCCCAGGCTTTTTACAGACATGGCAATAGGGTTTCTTTTCAGGAGAGGAAGGAGTTTGGGACCCACCCCCAGAAGAGGAATTTTGGGGCCCTGTAGTGGACTTATCCTTGGATTTATCCCCACCTTTCTCTTGGGACTTGGTAGAATCTTTCTTGTGGTCACCACCCTGATTCTTAGGCCTTACTCTGGTTCTGACCCATTTGTCTGCCTTCTTTCCCAATTCTTGGGGAGAGGTCAGATCAGAGTCCACCAGGTACTGGTGTAAAAGCTGGTTTTGACAATTATTAAGGATCTGTTCTCTCATCATTAGATTATAAAATCCTTTGAAATCAGTAACCCTACTGCCAACCAGCCAACCCTCCAGAGCCTTGGATGCACAATCTACAAAGTCAGTCCAGTCCTGAGTCTGTGCCTTCTGGGTATCTCTGAACTTCAACCTGTACTGCTCAGTGGTTAAGCCAAACCCATCTATCAGTGCACTCTTCAGGACCTCATAATCATCAGCATCCTCCTCTCTAACAGTGAGGAGCTTGTCTCTTCCTTTATCTGAAAAGGAGAGCCACAAGATTGCTGCCCACTGCTTTTGGGGGACCTGCTGTACTCTACAGGCCCTCTCCATAGCAGTTATCCACTTGTGGATATCATCCCCACTCTGGTAGGGAGGAACAACCTTGCTCAGGTTCCTATGGTCAGGAATATATTCTCTGCCTCTAGGGACACTGTTGCTGCCACCAGGGGGTTCTAACCCCTCTCTTCTAGAAGCTCTCTGGATCTCCAGGGCTTCCCTATCCAGTGCCAACTGCTTGGTTCTGAGGGCCACTTTGGCTTCCTCATACTGGAGCAGTTTGCACCTTCTCTCAGAGGAGGTCTCTCTTAAGGAAAAGTATGAGCTCCTCTGCTGGACAAATTCTCTGCCAGAGTGATAAGAGTGGTCAGATTCCCTGGAAGGGGATCTGTGCCTCTCCTCCTCTCTGTCAGTTCTCTTAGGGAGAATTCCTCTGTCCTTTTCAGGCCCCTTGAAGCCTGGCCCTTCAATCACAGAGTCTTGGTCATTCTGATTTTCATCATCTGACCCAGATACTATGACTGACCCACCCACTGATTCAAACCCTTTAGCTCCTAGAGCCAATCTAAGGTCATCTGCTGTCAGCAGATCTATCAGGTGTAGTGTTGAGGGACTCTGTCCTAGCCTCAGGTGTCTGTCAACACACATGGCTCTCAAGTCAGAGAAAGCCATGTCCTTATACTGAGGCTGAGTGGATCCACTGGGTCCACCCTTTAAGGACATTCTAGTGTTGTGCAGTGTTGTACTACCTACACTAGTTTGTGGCCTACTGATCCTAGCTTGAGCTGTGGAAAGGGTGTGCTATCCCTTGGCACACAGCTCTAAGTTCAGTAGAACTTATTGATACTAAGCTTGACTTTATATGTACCTTGAGTACCTATAATGGTTTTCAGTTAGTAATTCAAATAGAGATTTTCTGGTAAAACAATGGCAAGCTGGAATCCCACACGCTGCCCACCAATGTGAGAAGTTGGCCTGGTATATGCTGTTCACTAATTAAAGTGGACACCTTGCACCAGGGCAAATCGACTCTTATGGTAGATAGGTTTAAGACAACCTTTTAAAGAAAGCTATCCTAGTGGTAGCTGTGGAGAGCAGCCTTCAGGCTAAGTCTTGAAGGAATGTAAAGCAGCTTGTTTTACCATATAATCTCTTGAATCACCAAATGAAAAGACACCACACAGGTATATATATCAAATATATATGTATTTATTTCTAAATAACTCTCTACTAATCTCTTTATGAGATTAGAAGACAAACATATGCACAAATCAACGTTTCACAATAAGTTAAGCACAAAATATGGCTGGGGCCCTAGGGGCGTACCAGACCATATACTAAAAAGGGACTTAGCAACAACGACTTGCAGGGAGACAAGGCCTAGGGCCTTCAGAAGTGCTGGGGCCTCACGAAACCACCCAAGGCAGGTAAGTAAAGGACCCACGGGGGACGCGTGCAGTGTGGATACACAGGCGCGGATCGCCGTTAACTTCAATGGGGCAAGTCGCGGTTGGAAATTAAGAGTTCTAGGATACTTCGGGAGAACCTACAAGCAAGTCACTTACAGGGTAAGTAGTTCTAGGGCCCACACCCACAGGAGCACCGTAGTGCTGGAGTTACCTCACCCAGGGAAGCCGGGTGCATAGGTGTCCTTTGGTGTCGGGTCGCGGCGTCGTTTTCAATGGCGAACAAAGAAGACTTGCTGCTTGCGGGAGCTGAAGAAGTGTCCGGTGGAATCCAAGCCTGGATTCTGAAGAAGGATGACCTGAAAGCAGAGGGGACAGTGTTCAAAGTCACTTGGCAGTGACTCGGGGCAAGGAAGATGGATGCCCACCGTCGTCGGTTGATTCAGGTCGGTTGCGGGTGCCTTGACTCTTCAGCCACGAGGTCCAGGAGGCGTCGACGACGACCAGGAGCTGGATTCTGTGTGTCCCACGAAGTCTGCAGCTTACTGCGGTGTCGGCAACTCGATTGGAGCCAACAAGCCTTGGCAACAGCAAGTCTCTGGGAGATGAAGAAAAGTCGATGGCACAGACCAGCAAGGTCTGAGGGACTCACCCAGCGAGGGTAAGTCAGGGCAGGCCTGGAGCAACCAGGGGAGCCCTTTGGTTTCTTTAAGAAGTCTTCTGGGGACCCACGAGCCGGCTGGCAAGGGATCGCGAAGACACCTCGGGCGGAATCACTCAACAGGGGCCCACGGTCACTCGGGACGGTGTAGGCCTCTGATCTTCGGAGAGATTCCTGCTAGAAGTCGGGTCCACACGTGGTCCAAAGCACAAGTTCGTGGAACGTTGTGAAGGGGTTGCACTCGACAATAGTGCACTGGTACCCAGGGGTCGCGGTTCCTCGTCACTCGTGGGGTCCACTTGCCTCAGCTTCGCTGGGGACTCACGATGGCCTTGGAGAAGTCAGGAAATCCACTTCTTGGGCTGCAGGGACTTCGGACTCCGGCGGGAGCGGCGTAGTTTGCGACCGTCGTTGTCGTTTTTGGTGCCTGCCAAGCAGGGGAGTCACTCCTTGACTCCAAGGGAGATTCTTCTGTCTTCCAAAGGTAGTGGAACGTCGAAGGGCCAGGATTCTTCTGTAGAGCGTCGTCCAGGGGTTATCTGCTTTGCAATGGCAAGGTTCCCCCTCTTATACTAAAAAGAGGGGATGGACTAGCTCTATGACCCCACCTATGGGAGGGTCAAGGGAGGGGTGGCTACACCCACTTCCCTTTGTCCAGTTTCGCGCCAGAGCAGGGGCAGGTAGCCCCTGAGCTGGTTTGAACTGGCATATGCACAGAGGAGCCTTCTGCTCCCCCAGTGCAGGACTTCAAAGCACTCTAAGAGTGCACCCACCCAGCCCCAATACACTAAACCCTGTCTGGGAGGTGGTTACACCTCCCTGTGACAGGATGCCTATTGTTGGGCTTCCTCCACTGTGAGTGTTGGTCATCAGCAGGAGGGCAGCCCAGTGTCTGTGACTGGTGGCATCCATTTTGTGATGCCAGGGCTCTGCAGGATTCTACCGCGTTTCCACAGCAGGTACATGTCTTATCCCTCTAGAAGGGTGGAATGCTACCCCTGCCGCCAGGATTGGCGGGGGGTAGTATTCCAAGATGTTTGACACCAAACACGACATGTTTTGATGCAGCCATTCCAAAGTTAGCATTCTACCGCGAGGATATAATGCACTTAAGAGTATATGGTTTAACCGCATCCACAAACAGCACCAGAGAATGGACTCTGAGAACTGCAGAGGGGCCCTGCTCATGCAGAGGCACCCCTCACATAGAAGCCAAGCACCCTGCCCTCAGGATTGATAGGGCCTGCCATAGGGGTGACTGATAGGTTTATATGTGTGTGCAGGAGAGATATAGGAAACCTATATCTCAGTGAGGGGTGCTAGCACCACCTCACCCAGGCTGCAGTAGCAGGCCTGTGGTGTCAGATTTAGTCTGCTTCCCAGGGGTGGCATAATACATGCTGCAGCCCCTGGTAGGCCTGTGAAGTACCTATGCCCTTGGCACCTAAGGTACCATATACTAGGGACTCATAAGGCACCACAGTATCCAATCACTAGTGCACCTAGAGTGCACTCCATGTCATTTAGAGAGAGCAGATAGACTGGGGCCCTGAATAGCAGGGTCCCAGTCCAACTAAGTCATAAACCAGCAAAACACCATAAAAAAAGTGGGGGCAACCATATAGTCAGATTCCACCTTCCTACACTGATCTTTGGCAACAGCAGCAACACATGAAATGACTCCTGGTGGCCATCAGACATAGGACCCGCACCCACTCCTTCCGACCACGCCAGAAACCTTGGAATCATCATTGACAACAAGCTCACCATGAAATCACAGATCAACGCGCCTCCTCTGCCTGCTTCCACACTGTGCATATACAGAAGATGTTCAAGTGGCTACCCCCACGCGAGATTCACTGTGATACAGGCCCTCATCACCAGCCGACTGGACTATGGCAACACCCTCTATGTAGGAATTGTCGCACCCCTCCAACAGAGACTTCAAACCATACCGAATGCCAAAGCCAGACTCATCCTCTGCCTTTCCCGACAAACCCACATCACAAACCACCTCAGGCAACTCCACTGGGTCCCTGTACGGAAGAGATGACAATTCAAGCTGCTGACCCACGCACACAAGGCTCCTCAAAGCCAAGGACCCATATACATTAACCACTGCCTGAACTTCCACCAACCGTCGAGAAGACTACGCTCCACCTCCCTTTCACTTACCCATACTCCCTGCATCTACCCAAGCAGAAGTGGAGGACCCGACTTCTCCCACATTGCAGCAAAGACCTGGAACAGCCCCCCCACACTCCTCCGGACCATCACCTCACTTCCCTTGTCCCTTTGGGGACATTGTTGGGCGGCATTTTGAGGGCCGCAGTCAAGTTGTCGACCGGCCGACCTGACCCAACCCCCTATTTAATGGGAGCCACGACGCGGAGGCGATGCAGACGCGCCAAAGGCAAGCCTGTCTGCGCCCGTCCGTGGACAGCGCCAGCCATGCTGCCTGATTTTCGACCTTGACCCGTATTGCCTGGTCTGGAGATCAGCTTCTAAGCATGGACAAAGCGGCCTGTCCGGGTAAGGCCAAGATAGACCTGGGGACGGGCGCCTCTGAGTATTGCTGCAGCACATGCCTCTTTAAGCCTGTGGTTAGCGGAGGTAGGGCAAGTGGCAGTATGACCATGTCAAAGTCCCCTCTGGGGCCCCCCCTTGGCCAATAGTAGATCGTTACCCAAACACGCAGAGGACATTTGGCTCTCCCTGGAGTCAAAGTCCTGGGATCTTATGTTTCTATCAGAAACCTGGCTGAGGGAGGGCACTAACCCTGACCTGATGCTGGTGATACCGGACGGCTTTCGGATTACTTGTGCCAATCGGGGTGGCAACAAGATAGGAGGGGGTGTGGCTGTTATCCTGAGGGATGGTTGGGAGATCTCCAGTAGAATGGAGCACATTGGGAACATTGAGGCTCTGACCTGTGTCAGAATCTCACCCTCCTCCTCGGTGGCCGGGATGTTGGTATATAGACCTCCTGACAGCCCATCCTGCCACCTATTACAGCTCTGCGACATCGTCACTCAACTCTCTCTGAAGTACGCTAATCTAACTGTGCTAGGCTACTTCAACGTCCATGTGGATGATGAAAAATTTTCCTAGGCATCATTGCTGGTAGAAACTGTAGAGGGTTTAAATCTCATGCAATGGGTGACCGCCCCTACGCATACAGCGGGCCACATGCTTGACCTTATTTTTTCCAACAATCCTAACCTTAAAGTGGAGGCACCAGTACGCCTGACCTAGATGGACCATTTTCTGGTATCATTCAGTTTCTGTCTTGAATCCAATTGGTCTAACTCCTGGTCGATTTCTGACAGGAGGAGAAACTGGAGGAGGGTCACCCCAGAAGCTATGGGATCGGCGCTCCAAGATGCTCTCCCCCAGCTAACGGGTGATCCCGACAGTGATGTATCCAGCTTCAATCGCTGGGTCACCTCCGACTTAGACAGTGTCGCCCCACTTAGGTCAGTGACGTCTTCAAGAAGGAAACCCTCAACCCCCTGGTTCTCCACGGAATTATGAACAGAGAAAAGTTTCTGCAAAAAATTAGACCGTTCCTGGAGAAAATCTTATAATCCAGTGGTTAAATTCCATAGGCTTAAGCGCAGTACTATGAGAGAATATTTCTCTAACCAAATCAAACAATCTGACAACTCGGTCAAAGAATTGTTTAAAATTGTCCAAAGCTTTACTACTCACACTGCTCTGGACAGTACAGTAATGCCATCTTCTACCCTCTGTGCTGACCTGTCAGACTACTTTGAGGAAAAGATTCAAATGATCTACTTCGCCTTTCCTCTGTCAATGTCCTCCCATGTGTCAAGTCTAACCCCAGACCCTCCCGGCACCTGGTCTGAATTCCGCCCGTTGCCGCCCGAGGTGTCACTCAGGGAGTTGCACAAGTGTAAGTCTGGTTCTTCAAACTACTGGCCCCTTGGCTCAATCCGCTTCTGAACCAGATCTGGAACTCCTCCCTGACAACTGGCATTTACCCCGCTGCCTGGAAACAAGCATTCTTGCTGCCTCTACTTAAGAAACCAGAAGCGGATCCAGCAGAACACAAGAATTTTAGGCCCATCTCCCTACTGCCAGCTCCAGCGAAAATTCTGGAGAAGGAAGTCCAGAAGCAACTGACTGAATTACTTGAAATGGACAACTGCTTTCCTTTCATGATTCGCAATCGGGTTTTAGAACGGGGTACAGACCGGAGACCGCACTTCTTGAAGTCTCTGAAACTGTACGTGAATCTGTGGACCAATGCACCTCAGCTATGCTGGTGTTGCTGGACCTGTCCACAGCTCTCGACACTGTAGCCCACACAATTCTATTGGAGAGACTGAGACAGGTGGGAGTGAAGGGTACTGCTCTGTCCTGGCTCCAGTCGTTCATGGAGAATCTCCCACAACAATTATTCCTACGCCCTTACGTCTCCTCCCAGAAACCCCTTGTTTGCGTGGTACCCCAGTGTTCAGTGCTGAGCCCACTACTTTTCAATGTATACCTGGCCCCTCTAGCGACCCTGGTTGAGACATGGGGTGTGAGAGTAGTCTCCTACGCTGATGACACTCAGCTGGTGTTCTCTTTCAACGAACTTTAAGCAATGCCTGAAAATCATCTCGGCCTGGATAATTGAGAATTGCTTAAAGCTTAATGCAGAGAAAACAGAGGTCTTATTCTTCAGTCAGGTGGCACCACCACCTTCTAATTTGTGGTGGCCCTTGGAGCTGAACCCACCACCTAACCCGGTGGATTTGGCCAGAAATCTGGGGTTTAAATTTGACAATGACCTCTCTTTCAAGACCCAGGTGCGCCGTGTCTCCTCTATATGCTTCTGGAAGTTAAGAGCTTTGAGAAAATTCTTACACTTCCTGCCGGAGGACTGCAGGAAGACTACAGTCCATGCACTGGTGACCTCCCAGCTGGACTATTTGAACAGTCTTTATCTAGGGCTGTCAGCTTATCTGGTCCTCAGGCTGCAGATAATTAAAAACATCGTGGCCAGACTAATTAGGAATGTGCCGCTTCGCCATCACATGTCCCCACATTTGCGGCACCTCCATTGGCTTCCTGTTAATAGGAGGATCGAGTTCAAGGCGCTCACTTTGGCCTACAGAGCCACCAGATATCAGGGTCCTGGTTGTCTGAGGCAGAGAGTGCAAATATACCAGCAAGACCAGGCCCTGAGTTCAAACCACCTGCGACTGCTCAGGGTTCCTCACTTCTTTAAGGCCAGGATAGGTGGTAGAGCGTTCACGGTGAAAACTGCGAAACTCTGGAATGCTATGCCCCTTCACCTCCGTAAGATTGCGTCACAACAGGTCTTTAGGAAGGCACTAAAAACTTGGCCCTTTAACCTGCCTTAGATTGACCCACTTGTTACCCTCACTGCAAATCTGCAATCTAGCGACGGGACACCTCTGTTGAAGTATCCGTGCGCTCTACAAACTACATTTATTATTATTACTCCGGAATTCCGAATGGCCCTTATTAGAAATGGGGGTCTCTAGTTGGCAGAGTTAGGTACCTTTGTCCAAATAGGGACCCTTGCTTCTAGTCAGGGTAAGGGGATATACACTTCAGAAAACCCCTGCTCACCCGCTTGGTAGCTTGGCACGAGCAGACAGGCTTATCCCAAAGGCAATGTGTAAAGTATTTGTACCAACAATCACAATACCACAGTGATAACACCACAAATGGACACCACACCGGTTTAGAAAAATAAAGTATCTTTATCTAAACTTAACAAGACCAAAATGACAAGTATTAAGAAAAATGACTTTCAAAAGGTTTTAGCAACTGAGTCCATAGAAAACTATGGATGTGTGATTTCTTGCAAAGTACCCGTTGTTGCGACAAAATTCACCAAGCCAAACAGCCGCAGCAATGAGAAGCGTCGAAAAACAAAGACGCGTCATTCCTGAGACCTTCGTGGATGCGATGCGACAGTTCCGCTGTACACAGGGGAGCAATGCGTCGGGTCCGGTCTGTAGGGGGAAGCGTCAGGGAAAACTTGCCGCACAGGGGCGATGCGTGGAAATCCGGGATGCGTCGGCAAACGATGCAGCAGCGGCGAGGCATCGACCTTTTCAGCCGTGATCCCTTGATGCATCGATTCTTGCCGCGGCGACAAGCGCTGCATTAGTTTCGGCAGCAGCGCGGCGATGCAGGGAGATTCTTCTCGCACCACGGCGTTGCATTGGAAAAACTGTCGCAAAAAGAGCGATGCATTGATTTCCTTGTCGTTGCATTGTTTTTCCAGCTCCCAACAGCAGAAACAACCTCCAGAGGCCCAAGACAGTCACAGGCACCTCTTGGCAGGTCAGAACTGCCAGCAAGGAAGTTCAGGGGAGCTGGGGGTGAAGTCTTTGTGTTCCTGAGACTTCAAAAACAGGAGGCAAGCTCTACTCAAGCCCTTGGAGACTTTCCTCAAGCAGGGGATACAGCACACAGCAAAGTCCTTCTCCTTTCCTTGGCGGAAAACAGCAGCTGCAGGCCAACCCCAGACACTTCCCCAGCCCCTGTCACTCCAAAACCAGACAGTCAATACACAAACAGGCAGAGGCACACAGACTGGTTAAACAAGAAAATGCATACTTTCTAAAGTATTCAACAATACAGGGCACACCTCATGCTCATCACTGTCGCACTGCGAAAAGTGGGATTCATCCCCCAAAATAGCCAATTCATCCCAGTACTCTTCAATAAACATTTGATGCCATTCATTAATCCGATTCCTTTTTAACTTGATCTTGTTCATTTTCAAACACACAATTTAAAAACCATCTTTAGTAAAAGATGTGTTATTAAATTCTGAGTTCAGAGAGCCTAAACTTTAATTTTCTATCTTATCCTATTGGGGATTAACCCTGCAAAAAGGGCCACGTCCAACAGCCCTCAAGACCTGGCTGCTCGAATAAGCCTACAGGACCTGCAAGTGCCTGTATAACCTATTGGGCGATTAGCCGCGCTTTATAAATCCTGCTCAATTGAAGCCTTGATCACCGTGGAATTAACAATTAGCCTTTCATAAACAAGTAAAGCAAAGCAACCAGTTTTTTTATAGCCTCTATCCAAGTATCGATGTCTTCAGGATGGTGAAACACTGACCAATCAATTGCCCCTTCTGTCCATTCAAGGACTGAGGATTTATTTTTGTATACTTCCCACTGTGGCTCTTCGGTCACCAAATGGGCCCATACAGTTCAGTAGTATTATGTTTTTTATCATGGTTACTTGGTGGGAGCCCAGTCGGAGAGGAGTGTGGTACAGCGCTGTTGAATGTCTGAACTGGGGTGGTGGAGTGAGCTAAAGAATGATGATGGATTAAACCCAAATCAGTTGACTGGGGGTGAGTGTTTGATTTGCTCTAACGCTCCATCCATCATCCCCTTTGGTATCGCTTTGTTCGCCCTAAGTTGGCAGGGTATGCCCAGACGTGGGTCCCTTGCTCACTTTGCCACTGGATTCAAGATAGCCTGGCTGATGAAGGTTATGAACCCGAAACCGGTCCCAGGATGCTTGTTTCCGGTCCAGGGAAGACATGGCTTGGCAGTTCGAGCTGGACTGTTCCCATGAGGCACAGGGTCAGACTGATTTGCATATGGCCATGTCTGAACTGGGGTGGTGGAGTGAGCTAAAGAATGATGATGGATTAAACCCAGATCAGTTGACTGGGGGTGAGTGTTTGATTTGCTCTAACGCTCCGTCCATCATCCCCTTTGGTATCGCTTTGTTCGCCCTAAGTTGGCAGGGTATGCCCAGACGTGGGTCCCTTGCTCACTTTGCCACTGGATTCAAGATAGCCTGGTTGATTAGGGTTATGAACCCGAAACCGGTCCCAGGATGCTTGTTTCCGGTCCAAGGAAGACATGGCTTGGCAGTTCGGGCTGGACTGTTCCCATGAGGCACAGGGTCAGACTGATTTGCATATGGCCATGTCTGAACTGGGGTGGTGGAGTGAGCTAAAGAATGATGATGGATTAAACCCAGATCAGTTGACTGGGGGTGAGTGTTTGATTTGCTCTAACGCTCCGTCAATCATCCCCTTTGGTATCGCTTTGTTCGCCCTAAGTTGGCAGGGTATGCCCAGACATGGGTCCCTTGCTCACTTTGCCACTGGATTCGAGATAGCCTGGCTGATGAGGGTTATGAACCCAAAACCGGTGTCAGGATGCTTGTTTCCGGTCCAGGGAAGACATGGCTTGGCAGTTCGGGCTGGACTGTTCCCATGAGGCACAGGGTCAGACTTATTTGCATATGGCCATGTCTGAACTGGGGTGGTGGAGTGAGCTAAAGAATGATGATGGATTAAACCCAGATCAGTTGACTGGGGGTGAGTGTTTGATTTGCTCTAACGCTCCGTCCATCATCCCCTTTGGTATCGCTTTGTTCGCCCTAAGTTGGCAGGGTATGCCCAGACGTGGGTCCCTTGCTCACTTTGCCACTGGATTCAAGATAGCCTGGCTGATGAGGGTTATGAACCCGAAACCGGTCCCGGGATGCTTGTTTCCGGTCCAGGGAAGACATGGCTTGGCAGTTTGGGCGGACTGTTCCCATGAGGCACAGGGTCAGACTGATTTGCATATGGCCATGTCTGAACTGGGGTGGTGGAGTGAGCTAAAGAATGATGATGGATTAAACCCAGATCAGTTGACTGGGGGTGAGTGTTTGATTTGCTCTAACGCTCCGTCCATCATCCCCTTTGGTATCGCTTTGTTTGCCCTAAGTTGGCAGGGTATGCCCAGACGTGGGTCCCTTGCTCACTTTGCCACTGGATTCAAGATAGCCTGGCTGATGAGGGTTATGAACCCGAAACCGGTCCCAGGATGCTTGTTTACGGTCCAGGGAAGACATGGCTTGGCAGTTCGGGCTGGACTGTTCCCATGAGGCACAGGGTCAGACTGATTTGCATATGGCCATGTCTGAACTGGGGTGGTGCAGTGAGCTAAAGAATGATGATGGATTAAACCCAGATCAGTTGACTGGGGGTGAGTGTTTGATTTGCTCTAACGCTCCGTCCATCATCCCCTTTGGTATCGCTTTGTTCGCCCTAAGTTGGCAGGGCATGCCCAGATGTGGGTCCATTGCTCACTTTGCCACTGGATTCAAGATAGCCTGGCTGATGAGGGTTATGAACCCGAAACCGGTCCCAGGATGCTTGTTTCCGGTCCAGGGAAGACATGGCTTGGCAGTTCGGGCTGGACTGTTCCCATGAGGCACAGGGTCAGACTGATTTGCAAATGGCATGTCTGAACTGGGGTGGTGGAGTGAGCTAAAGAATGATGATGGATTAAACCCAGATCAGTTGACTGGGGGCGAGTGTTTGATTTGCTCTAACGCTCCGTCCATCATCCCCTTTGGTATCGCTTTGTTCGCCCTAAGTTGGCAGGGTATGCCCAGACGTGGGTCCCTTGCTCACTTTGCCACTGGATTCAAGATAGCCTGGTTGATTAGGGTTATGAACCCGAAACCGGTCCCAGGATGCTTGTTTCCGGTCCAAGGAAGACATGGCTTGGCAGTTCGGGCTGGACTGTTCCCATGAGGCACAGGGTCAGACTGATTTGCATATGGCCATGTCTGAACTGGGGTGGTGGAGTGAGCTAAAGAATGATGATGGATTAAACCCAGATCAGTTGACTGGGGGTGAGTGTTTGATTTGCTCTAACGCTCCGTCAATCATCCCCTTTGGTATCGCTTTGTTCGCCCTAAGTTGGCAGGGTATGCCCAGACATGGGTCCCTTGCTCACTTTGCCACTGGATTCGAGATAGCCTGGCTGATGAGGGTTATGAACCCAAAACCGGTGTCAGGATGCTTGTTTCCGGTCCAGGGAAGACATGGCTTGGCAGTTCGGGCTGGACTGTTCCCATGAGGCACAGGGTCAGACTTATTTGCATATGGCCATGTCTGAACTGGGAGTGGTGGAGTGAGCTAAAGAATGATGATGGATTAAACCCAGATCAGTTGACTGGGGGTGAGTGTTTGATTTGCTCTAACGCTCCGTCCATCATCCCCTTTGGTATCGCTTTGTTCGCCCTAAGTTGGCAGGGTATGCCCAGACGTGGG
Organism: Calotriton arnoldi; assembly: GCA_963921515.1. Classification (NCBI taxonomy): domain Eukaryota; kingdom Metazoa; phylum Chordata; class Amphibia; order Caudata; family Salamandridae; genus Calotriton; species Calotriton arnoldi. Next base: position 1,683,629 of record CAWUFW010003726.1, on the reverse strand, counting down.
TCCCTTGCTCACTTTGCCACTGGATTCAAGATAGCCTGGCTGATGAGGGTTATGAACCCGAAACCGGTCCCGGGATGCTTGTTTCCGGTCCAGGGAAGACATGGCTTGGCAGTTTGGGCGGACTGTTCCCATGAGGCACAGGGTCAGACTGATTTGCATATGGCCATGTCTGAACTGGGGTGGTGGGAGTGAGCTAAAGAATGATGATGGATTAAACCCAGATCAGTTGACTGGGGGTGAGTGTTTGATTTGCTCTAACGCTCCGTCCATCATCCCCTTTGGTATCGCTTTGTTTGCCCTAAGTTGGCAGGGTATGCCCAGACGTGGGTCCCTTGCTCACTTTGCCACTGGATTCAAGATAGCCTGGCTGATGAGGGTTATGAACCCGAAACCGGTCCCAGGATGCTTGTTTACGGTCCAGGGAAGACATGGCTTGGCAGTTCGGGCTGGACTGTTCCCATGAGGCACAGGGTCAGACTGATTTGCATATGGCCATGTCTGAACTGGGGTGGTGCAGTGAGCTAAAGAATGATGATGGATTAAACCCAGATCAGTTGACTGGGGGTGAGTGTTTGATTTGCTCTAACGCTCCGTCCATCATCCCCTTTGGTATCGCTTTGTTCGCCCTAAGTTGGCAGGGCATGCCCAGATGTGGGTCCATTGCTCACTTTGCCACTGGATTCAAGATAGCCTGGCTGATGAGGGTTATGAACCCGAAACCGGTCCCAGGATGCTTGTTTCCGGTCCAGGGAAGACATGGCTTGGCAGTTCGGGCTGGACTGTTCCCATGAGGCACAGGGTCAGACTGATTTGCAAATGGCATGTCTGAACTGGGGTGGTGGAGTGAGCTAAAGAATGATGATGGATTAAACCCAGATCAGTTGACTGGGGGCGAGTGTTTGATTTGCTCTAACGCTCCGTCCATCATCCCCTTTGGTATCGCTTTGTTCGCCCTAAGTTGGCAGGGTATGCCCAGACGTGGGTCCCTTGCTCACTTTGCCACTGGATTCAAGATAGCCTGGCTGATGAGGGTTATGAACCCGAAACCGGTCCCAGGATGCTTGTTTCCGGTCCAGGGAAGACATGGCTTGGCAGTTCGGTCTGGACTGTTCCCATGAGGCACAGGGTCAGACTGATTTGCATATGGCCATGTCTGAACTGGGGTGGTGGAGTGAGCTAAAGAATGATGATGGATTAAACCCAGATCAGTTGACTGGGGGTGAGTGTTTGATTTGCTCTAACGCTCCGTCCATCATCCCTTTGGTATTGCGTTGAATTTGTCATGACAATTTATCATAGTAGACTCTGGAACAGGAAAAGGGCTTTGTCAAGCTGCTTAGTGACCATGAGTCGGCTTTGTAAACAGGACACATCACTGGATGTGCTATCCCGTCACCACAACCAGCAGTGACATCGCAGACCACCTCAATCTAAGTATGTGGGCATAGAGTTGATAAAATTGATACAATGTCTCTTGCGTTTTGTTGCTGGTTTGAAATTTGTATTGTGCTTATATACGTAACCAAAAGCACAAATGATAGGCGGAATTCAGAATAAATCAAACATTCAACCCCAGTCAAGAGATCTGGTTTAAATCCATTGTTCTTTTGCTCCCATGCCACGCCAGTTTAGACCCTGCCATATGCAAACCATTGGCCCTGCTCCTCATGGGACCAGTCCAGCTCGAACTGCAAAGCCAGGTCCTCCCTGGACCAGAAACAAGCATCCTGGGACCGGTTTCAGGGTATCACCCCTCATCAGTCAGCTTGAATCCAGTGCACAGTGAGCCCAGGACCCACGTTTGAGCATACCCATGGCCCTTTATATGGTTCCTCCCCAGGGTGGGCTTTCCTATGGTACGTAGGCTGTGCGGTGCCCTTCTAATAAATGCCTTGTCACTTTCTGTACATTCATACGGTTACTTCATTAAGAACACTGTCACATTCTCCAGGAACTCGCCCCGAGTTTTGCAAAGCCATCCCTTGCTTCATCACCCAACTCGCCATTGCCTCCGAACACTATATATTCTTAGCAAATCTCAACTTCCACATGGAAGACCTTAGCAATGCCAGCACTGACAACCTAATAGAAAGCATGAGCAACATCGGTCTCATCCAACTCATCATCAACCCAACACACATCGTAGGGCACACGCTTGACTCCATCTTCATCTCCAGCAAAACAATCAAGTACCACTATGTCACAGAACTCACCTGGACCGACCACTCCATTGTCCACTTCACCATCACAGGGCACAATGCTACAGAAACCAAAGCCAAACCACCCAGCACACCTCAGCACAACTTGAAAACTGTCTCAGACGAGAACTGGAACAACACTCTCCATGCCAACTGACCAGACACAGCTCCAGACCTTAAACAGGCCATGAAGAACTTCACAGACGGGATCACCTACTACGTCACCCCCGCCGAGCCGAACAAGATCAGAGAATCCGCCAAGTGTGTCAACTTGTTTACCCCGGAACTTCAGACCTCTCAATGAGACTGTTGTTGGCTAGAAAGAAGATGGAGTACCAGTAAGGATCCAGTGCACTACACCACCTTCAGGACATCAATCAACCACTACCACCTCCTCCTTAAAGAAGTGAAAAAGAGTGCCCTCACATGCTGCATAGAGATCAGCTCAAACCACAGGAATGAGCTCTTCGCCATCATTAGGAAATTCAGCAACCCTGCATCCACCGAGAAGATCATAACTCCCTTCTGGGATCTGTGCGACATGCTTGCTGACTACTTCCATTAGAAGATCGCCATCATCTACAGGGACTTTGAATCTCAGCTCTCCGCCAGTGACAGCCTCGACCTCCTCACACCCACTGACACTAACTCTGACCTCCGGACGCTTCCTGGGACCTCCTCATCGCACAAGACACCACCTCCATAATGAAGTTGATACACTCTGGTGTACCCACTGATCCATGCCCCCACCTTATCTTTAACCTCAGGAGCAAGGCGATCAGCTTAGAGCTCACAAAACCACTGAACAGATCCATCGCCATGGCCTCCTTCCTGGAAGAGTAGTAACACGCAGAAGTGAAACCCCTCCTGAAAAAACCTCCAGCAGAACTAGAGCAGCTGAAGAACTCCCGACTGATACCCCCTGCTTTCGCTCCCGGCCAAAGTCTTCGAGAGGTCGATCAAGAGGCAGCTGACCAGACACCTGGAGCACAACAACCTCCTGGACTCCTCCCAGTTCGGCTTCCGAGCCAATAAAAGCACAGAGACTGCGCTGATAGCAGCCATAGATGACATCAGAGCCCTCCTGGGCCTCAGTGAGACTGCAGCCCTCATCTTCCTTGATCTCTCAGCTGCATTCAACATGGTCTCCCACCAGATCCTGATCGACAAGCTCCACCACATTGGAATCCAAGGAAATGCCCTCAAATGGATCACCTCCTACCTCACCAGAAAAACTCAGACAATCAGACTCCCGCCCTACCCTGAACCCAAGGACATCATTTGCGGCACCCCACAAGGATCCTCCGTTAGCCACCCTTCTTCTACACTTACATGATACCCCTAGCCAACATTATTAGATCGTACGGGCTGAAGGTCATCTTCTACACTGACTAGACCCACCTCACCAACTCCAGAGACAACTTACATAGGTGCACTGCCAACATCACCGACTGGATGAAGCACAACTGCCTAAAACTGAACACGGACAAGACAGAAGTCCTCATTTTCAGTAACCACGCATCTCCTTGAAGCAACGCATGGTGGTCAGTAGAACCTGGCTTCTTCCCCTCCCCTACCGATCATGCCCGTGACTCCAGCATTGTCCTGGACAACAAGCTCTCCATGAAGAAGCAAATCAACATGATCTCCGCAATCTGCATCATCACAGTGGGCATGCGCCGCAAGATCTTTAGATGACTTCCCGCCAGACACCTGCATTCCGGCTCCCTTTTCCTTGCTTAAACTCCTAGAGTCTCAAGCACCAGGCACAGAGGCCGCTCTTACTCCCACCTGGCTGCAAAGACCTGGAATGAACTCCCCCTGCACCTGAGATCTGCCTCATCACTGAATCTGGAAAGGACTCAAGACCTGGCTGTTCAACTGATCGGCCCCTCCGGACAACAACTCCTCACCCAGCACCTTGAAAACCTCACTGATGATTTGCCGCGCTCAATACCGATTGATTGAGTCTGTACATTCATATAGATTTTTCTCAGTGGGGACTTTCTGATGTGGTTTTAACTCTCCCTTGCCAATAAATGCCTTGCTAAATACAGTGCGGTCTTCAGGGTTGACTTTTGATGTTGAGTTAGCTCTCCATTTATGAATGCATGGTCACATTCAATACATTTATAGAGTTTCTCTCCTGTGTGAACATTCTGATATATTACATTTTGTTTTGTAATCGATCCCTTGTCACATTATATTTATTAATAGGGTTTCTCCCTAGTGTGGATTTGTTGATGCTGCATTAGCTTATTCTTCCTGTGGAAGACTTTATTAAACTCTGTACATATATTGGATTTCTTGCTTTGTAGATTTTCTGATGTCGCTTCAGTTTTCCATTTATTATGAATGCTTTGTGGTATTCAGTACATACATATGTTTTCTCCCCTGTGTGAACTTCCTGATCTTGTATTACATTTTGCTTTGTAATAAATCCCTTGTCACAGTCTGTAAATTCATGTAGTGTCTCCCCAGTGTGGACGCTGATATTGCTTTAACTCTCCCTTTATAATAAATACCTTGTCACATGCGGTGCAGTTGAATGGTCACCCTCCATTTGGAATAAATGCTTTGTCACATTTTGTACACTGTTATGGTTTCTCTCATGTGTGAACATTCTGATGTATTTTTAAACTTTGCTTTGTAATAACTGCTAAGTCACATTCATTACAGCCATATCGTTTCTCACCAGTGTGGAATTTCTGATGTAGTATTTATCTTTGTCTAGTAATAAATGTATTGTTGCATTATGTACATTCATAGGGTTTCTCTCCTAAGTGGACTTTCTGATGTTGCATAAGATGCGACTTTCTAATAAATGCCTTCTCACATTCAATGCAGTTGAATGGTCTCTCTCTGGTGGGGATTTTCTAATGTTGCTTCAGCTCTCCATTGTATATAAATGCTTTGTCACATTCAGTGCATTCATACGGTTTCTCCCCAGTGTGAACTCTCTGATGTTGCTTTAGCTGTCTATATTTTATAAATGCTTTGCCACATTCTGTACATTGATATGATTGCTCCCCAGTGTGGATTTTTTGATGTCCCTTTAGATCTGTATTTGTTATAAATGCTTTGTCACATACAATATATTGATATGGTTTCTCCCCAGTGTGGACCTTTTGATGTCGCTTCAGATGTCCATTTGTTATAAATGCTTTGTCACAATCTGTACATTCATACGTTTTCTCCCCAGTGTGGATCATTTGATGCTGCTTTAGATTTTTCTTCCATCCGAACCCTTTATTACATTCTGTACATTCGTACGGTTTCTCCCCAGTGTGGACCTTCTTATGTTGCGTTAGCTCTCCTTTTGTTATAAATGCTTTGTCACATTCTGTACATTGATATGATCTCTCTCCAGTGTGGACCTTTTGATGACTCTTCCGATCTACATTTCTTATAAATGCTTTGCCACATTCCATACATTGATATGGTTTCTCCCCAGTGTGGATTTTTTGATGTCGCTTTAGATCTGTATTTGTTATAAATGCTTTTTCACATTCTGTACATTGATATGGTTTTTCCCCTGAGTGGATATTTTGATGTTGCTTCAGGTGTCCATTTCTTATAAATGCTTTGCCACATTCTGTACATTGATATGGTTTCTCCCCAGTGTGGATTTTCTGATGTCGCTTTAGATCTGTATTTGTTATAAATGCTTTTTCACATTCTGTACATTGATATGGTTTCTCTCCAGAGTGGATATTTTGATGTCGCTTCAGCTGTCCATTTCTTATAAATGCTTTGTCACATTCTGTACATTGATATGGTTTCTCCCCAGTGTGGATTTTCTGATGTTTAATTAGGTCTCCACTAGTAATAAATGCTTTGACACATTCTGTACATTTATATGGTTTCTCTCCAGTGTGGATTTTCTGATGTAGCTTTAGCTCTCCATTTGTTATAAATGCCTTATCACATTCTGTACATTTATATGGTTTCTCCCCAGTGTGGATTTTGTGATGTCGTTTTAGCTCTCCAAGTGTTATAAATGCCTTATCACATTCTGTACATTTATATGATTTCTCCCCAGTGTGGAATTTCAGATGTCGTTTTAGCTCTCCCAGTGTTATAAATGCCTTGTCACATTCTGTACATTTATATGATTTCTCCCCAGTGTGGAATTTCAGATGTTGTTTTAGCTTTCCAATTGTTATAAATGCTTCGTCACATTCTGTACATTGATATGGTTTCTCCCCGGTATGGATTTGATGATGCTGCTTTAGGTTCTTCTTCCTTTTGAACACTTTATTACATTCTGTACATTTATAGGGTTTGTCCTCTACATGGACACTCTGATGCTGCATTAGGTCTTTCTTTACAAAGAACACTTTTCCACAGTCAATGAATGAATATGGTTCTTCTCCAGTATGATTTTCTGATGTTGCACTTGCTCTTTCTCTCCCTAATAAATGTGTTGTCACTTTCTAGATATTCATACGGTTTCTCTTCTGTGTGTTCTTTCTGATCCAGGTTAGCTCTTCCTTCATAATGAGAACCTTATCAGACTTGCTTCAGTATGTCAGTGTGTTATTTCATCAATGTATATCAGGTGATCCCTAAGAGCTAAGTACAGACCACATTGGGCAGTTTGGGTTTTCTGCTGTAGAAAAAGACTTTGGCGAGGCATTAGTCTTCAAGGGAAGAAATTTCAAGGTGTACTGTTTTGACATCACTTCCTACACAAGTGATGTTTAATGCCTTCACCTTTTTTGTTCATTACTGCATTTATTTCACCTGTTGGAAAAAAAAAAAAAACACTGGATAAGCTTAAATGGTGGGTCCATCACGAAAATCTATTGGCATTTAATCAGACATTTAATTGACCACATAGACAAGTGTGCTGAAGAAATTCTAGATTACACTTTCAATGTAAAGATGCAATAGGCAGAGCAAGGGCATACGATCCTTCCTTGACGCCCTCCTCCTATCGAGGAGTGTGGACTCAAAGAGTAACAAAGACTCCAGTTGAGTCTTTTGTGCAGCACCACAGTTCTTCTGACAGCGGTTCTGTGTAGATCCATAAGTGTCAGATTTGATGGGGCCAGAGACTCAGCACTTACGTCCAAATGTGCCTTTGATGTGAGGGAAACTTCAAAGAGTGGTTTTTAAGTGCACCAGTATCTCTTTCAATCCCAGCACTCACTCCAGACTACCAAAGGGAGTTATCATTCCTTTGTATGGGGTCAGTCTACTACCCTGTGAAGGGTAGAGTGGGCCCCTTCCTCCCATCTGCCTAAAAAGACCCATTGGGATGCAGATGGATGCAGATAAGTGCTAAATCACACCCAACCCTTGTAGTGTCTGTGGCTCTCTAGAAGGAATACACAAAGGGGTCGGTCACCTAGCCTAGACGTGTATTAGAGAAAGGTTGTAAGGCACAAAGAGCAGTACAAGCAGAGAAAAGTCAACTTTCTAAAAGTAGGTTTTCTAAAATAGTAATGTTAAATCTGAGGATTTATCATTACCATTGCAAAGATATGAAACATGAAAAGGCTGCTCCTTTCCAATCAGGAATTACAGCTTAAAGGTATTCTAAGGAATTCCCAGTTCTAGCCAATGAGGTGTAGGCCTTACAGTAGCGAAAAAGTAATTTAGCGGTTTGTCACTACCAGGACATGTAAAACATAGAAGTACATGTTCTGCCTTTTACTCACATAGCGTCCTGCCCTTTGGGCTACCAAGGGCCGGCCTTAGGGGCGACGTATATGTAATAAAAGGAGAGTTGAAGGCTTGGCAAGTAGTTTTAAATGCCAAGTCGATGTGGCAGTAAACTTCACACACAGGTACTGCAGTGGCAGGCCTGAGACATGGTTTCAGGCTGCATCTGTGGGTGGCACGGTCAGTGCTGCAGCCCACTAGTAGCAAATAATTAGCAGGCCCTGGGCACATGTAGTGCACTTTACTAGGGACTTATAAGCAAATTAAATATGCCAAGTGAGTATGAGCCCATGTTACCATGTTTAGGGGAGAGAGCACAAACACTTTAGCACTGATTAGCAGTGGTAACGGGTGCAGAGTCCTAAAGCCAGCAAAAACGAGCACAGAAAATGGAGGGAGGCAGGTAAAAAGTTGGGAAAGAACACCCTAAGGCTGTCAGGTCTAACAGAGCCTTTTCCAGTGAATGGACCACACAACACAGAGCATCACAATAACAGCGGGAAATATAATCAATTGCTGCAAGTGAGTCCTTTATACTATCAGAGAGCCCGTGATAGGACCCGGACAATAATCTGAGCATCTTTCACATAGTGTAACTCCAGAGATCAGAGGCTCTGACCAGATCTACACAAGGAACAGGAGGTTTACAACCACAATAAACACACATTGGCAAAGTCAAGAAGTCTCACCTTTTAGACATATAGGCTTTCCCAATGCTGCACAACATCAAGAAAGAACAAGCATTTGCAATGCAATAGGTCTCGCATTTTTTAAAGTTGGATCTATTAGTGTAAATATAAATATTTTTTACTTATGCATTTAGTAGTGGATGGATGTGCTGGCAATTGTGTGTTTTACCATTAATCTAAAAGAAAGCGTATCGATTGTGTTTCTGGTGTTTGGGGCTTACTGAGATACAGTTTAAAGCAATCCTGGATTTGTTTTAGCCAATGAATACTATGCAGTTATTAAGGACACGACGAGAATGCTTTATTACATAAAGGGAAATGCCGGGTATGGACATATTGAACCCAAGAGAATAAGAGTCACCTGATTATTTTATTTGTGGGTATTTAATAACGTTAAGCGGTATGATGGTGCTAATTTTACCTGGTTTTTAACACCCCGTTGGGTGTCTGCTATGAATCTGGTGCGATTATCCCTAGGGGCCCACAACGAGCAGAATAAAGAGACAATTCCAGGTTGTAACTAGTAGGATTGTGCACAGACTAATGAAACATAGCCGGAGGTTGTAATGATAGGATGAGCATGGAGACAGATCCCTGGGTGCGGACACAGACTGGGGATGCACTGCACGCATAGGCATGGGGAGCAGAGACACGATGAGCAGGGCTACAGTGAGACAATGTGAGCTGAAGCAGACACAGGAATTACAGGTTTTGAAGGCAGCGATACATAAACCAAAGGGGGTGCATTTGGGGGGTGGACACACATTGGAGCACGGGGTATCAACCAGGCATAAGGTAAGAAGAGAAGGATGAACACCCGTCAAGGCACAGAGGCTGGGGGCCCATGCAGTGGACACACAATGGGAGCGAAGATGACTGGTGAGAGCTAGCGTATTGCAGGGAGGCAGGGATACAGTGAGCACATACAGTTGCGGAAAAACCGAAGTGATGCATCTCTGCTTGAACCCATTAGGAGGTAGCAAAGAAGTGTCCTGAATTTTTACTCTCATCGTCCTAAATTTACACCAATGCCAGTTGGTCACTCTAGGTGATAGAGATGCATAGAGCGCCTTGGTGGGCCTAGGAGAGGGGGCAAAGGCTAGTGCCTGAGAGGAGGGAAAGGTAAGGCAAGCAGAGTGCTTTAGGTGAAGGAGACCAAGAAAGTGCTCCGGGGAGAAGGGGAATGGGAATTGCTTCAAAGGAAGGACATTGTAAAAGAAAAACCCAGCACTGGTGAATCGCATTCTTAATGACATGGAGTCATCATGTAAACCTACCTAGTCAGTAAAGACTTTTGAGGGTGGAGCCATGTCAGGGTTTCACAATATCCACCTGAATCTTATTTACATGCGCTAATGAAAATGGGAACCAGAATGGGTATGTATTCAGGCCCTCATCAACCTGCGTTGGGTGACCCTAATTTATAAACAATTAGAAAGCATTATCACGATGCTTCCACAAGAAGAACAGGCATCTTTTTGATGCTAATAATCATATCCAAAATTAAACTCACATTTATAAAAATAATAATGCTCTAGCTAGGAAGGCATGTGTTATTGATATGTATTGAATGACTAGATTATGGTCTTATTAAAAATACAAGCATTTTGAGAAGACAAGCTGCCTGCCAAGAGTGCTGGTTATTCCTTCCTCCTCAAGTGTCACACACGGCTCATCACTAATAGAAAAGTACCCGACTCCTGGAACTGGAAGGGATTTAGCGTATGACAACTCTACAGAGGGTTCATTTTACAAAGTTGAGTTTTTAACAAACCAGTGAGGTATAAGAGCCCACTTCAGAGAATGGAGCATACTTCAGAGGTCAAAAGGTTCAAACGCCAGTGGGGCTGACTAAGACCCTCATTTCAAAGGTCGTACAAATTTGGCTGTGATAATACTGCTTATATATCAAAAGGGCGGGAAGTAGAAGCGTTCTGGGGGCCCCACTCAGCTTCCGGATATATATCACTAAATCAAAAAGGAGTGGAGCCAAGAGGCCTAGAAGGAGCAAGACCACTGAGTCATTGTCAGTGAAATTGCTCTCCCACCCTCGCAGCTCCACCATTGAGTGAGGCCTCCCCCGAGCCCCTGCACACTGTTTGTGTTCGAGGCACTCCTCCACCCGCAGGTTATACCTGCACCTCATCCCTGGTGGTCCAGTGGACCTCGGTCTCCTTTCTCTCGCTCCGCTTTTCCTCTCCGTTTTCACTTGTTTTACCCTCATTTCAATCTCCCCCATTCACTCTCCTATCTCTTTCCTCCACTTTTCTTGCACTTTTCTGCCTTATTTCCACTTTTTCCTTTTTCTGCCTGTTTTCCCCCGCTGCTGCCCCCACGGACCCTCCCCCCCAGCATGACCAGCGCGACCGGCCCAATCCAGTTCCCCTCCCCACTCCCGCCTCCCAGATGTCCAGCCCTCCCCGAACCCTACCTAATGGTGGCCGCTGTGCGGGAGCGCTGCTGGCACGCCAAACGCATGCCTGCCTGTAACCCGACCAGCACCAGGAATCCTGGACCTCCGCACCGCCAACGCTATGACCCAACGGCACTCCACGCACTCAACCCAGGCCGCAACAACAACTGCAAGCTAGCATCACCAGCCGACACCCAAGGACCTTTCAGCTGTCACCGCTGCCGGCACACCTACAGCACAGCCAGGAACACGGACCCAGCACAACCTTCCCGCAAGAAGACACCGAAACCGAAGACCCTACAATGCATCCTCCCCAACGTCAGATCACTCCACAAACATGCCACCGAAATTTGGGACCTCCTCGACAGCACCACCCCAGACGTAGCATTCTTCACAGAAACCTGGACCAACACCACCTCGGGACCAGACATCGCCATCACCATTCCCCAGGGATACAAGATCTCCAGGAAGGAATGTCCCACCCGCCCGGGAGGAGGAATCGCCATCATCCACAAATCCACCCTCCGCCTGAGCACACTCCCCGACGAGCCCACAGACCTGATGGAACACTTGCACTTCAAGATACTGGCCAGCCCTACCACCACCCTCCGGGGAACCCTCATCTACTGACTCCCGGGACCCTGCGGATCATTCACTAACTCCATCACAGACATCATCTCCCCGCATGCCATCGCATCCACCAACTACACCCTGCTGGGAGACCTCAACTTCCACCTCAACACACCCTCGACCCCGTCTTCACAACAGGAAACTCCATCACTTTCAGCCACACCACCGAACTCCAGTGGACAGACCATCGATGCATCCACTTCACCTTCAGAACACCCACCATCCACAGACACCAGCACCTGCTCCCTCGAAGAAACTGGACCAAAATCACTGACGATCAACTCACCTCCTCACTCAGCTACTCCATCCCGACCACCGCGGAAGACGACGCCCCCAACACTGCCGCGTGAACTCTACACAGATGGATCACCGAGAGCATCAACACCATAGCCCCCCTCAAGAAGAACAATGACACACTCGCCAAGAAGGCCAGATGGTTTACCCCCGAACTCCGAGAGTCCAGGTGCACCTGCCACCACCTCGAGAAGACCTGGAGGAACTCCAAATCCACAACAACTTCAAAGCTCCACCACTGCCCACCACCAGCTCATCAGAAACATGAGGAAAACTGCAATTGAAGACAGAATCTCCACACACGCACACAACAGCAAAGAACTCTTCATCATCAAGGAGTTCGCCCAACCCACCAGCGAGTCGACTGACATTCCCCCTTCACAAGACCTCTGCAACAAACTCAGCACCTTCTTCCACTGCAAAATCAAGAACATCAAGAACATCGACGAAGACAACCAACACACGGAACCCCCACCAGCCACCCCCGACACCCTGAAGCCAACGATTGACAGCTGGACAGCCCTCACCACTGAAGACGATGAAGTCAATCCACTTCGGGGGCCCCACGGACCCCTGCCCCCACCAAATCTTCAACAGAGCTGCCGACACCATCGCACCCATGCTTCGCCATACCATCAACCGCTCCCTGGCGAGCGCCTCCTTCCCCGACGACTGGAAACACACCGAGGTCAACCCCCTCCTGAAGAAGCCCTCGGCGGACCCCACCGACCTCAAAAACTACAGACCCATCTCCCTTCTCCCGTTCCCAGCGAAAGTCATCGAGAAAGCCATCAACAACCAACTCGCCACCTTCATCGAAGAGCACAACATCCTCGACCCGTCACAATCCGGCTTCAGAAAAAACCACAGCACAGAAACTGCCCTCCTTGCCGCAACGACATTCGCTCCCTACTGGACAAAGGAGAAACAGTAGCCTTCATCCTCCTCGACCTCTCAGCGGCCTTCGACACGGTATCCCAACGGACCCTAATTCGCAGACTACACGACCAGGTATCCGGGACAAGGCCCTCGACTGGATCTACTCTTTCCTCTCCGGCAGAACACAGCAGGTCAGACTCCCCCCCCTTTCCCCTTGGACCCTACACAAACCACCTGCGGAGTCCCCTAGGGGTCCTCCCTCAGCCCTACGCTCTTCAACGTCTACATGGCTCCTCTCTCCCCCATCGTCAGAACCTACGGACTCAACATTGTGTCATATGCAGACGACACCCAACTTATCCTCTCCCTATCCAACGAAGTCAACGCAGCCAAACACAACTTCCAAGAAGGCATGGAAGCTGTCGCCAAATGGATGAAAAGCAGCTGCCTACAACTCAACACCGACAAAACAGAAGTACTCCTCATGGGCCCACACCCCTAAGCCTGGAACGACACCTGGTGGCCCCCCGGCCTAGGTAGCCCACCCACCCCCAGGGACCACGCACGCATCCTTGGAATCATCCTAGACTCCGAGCTCAAAATAGACCACCAGATCAACTCCGTCACATCCTCCTGCTTCCACATCCTCTGCCTCCTACGCAAGACCTTCAAATGGATCCCCCTTGAGCACAGAAAACTGTCACCCATGCCCTCATCACCAGCAGACTCAACTACGGCAACGCACTCTACGCCGGAATAAACAAAAACCTCACCCGCAAACTACAAAACATCCAGAACGCCACCGCAAAACTGGTCCTCAACCTACCACAACACTGCCACATCTCCCAACACCTGCGCACACTCCACTGGCTCCCCATCGAGGCTAGAATCACCTTCAAGATCCTCACCCACGCACACAAAGCCCTCCATAACACCGGACCAGCATACCTCAACAGCCGAATCAACTTCCACGCACCCCAAAGTACCCTACGATCAGCCCAGCTCTCCTACGGCGTTCCCGCGCCAGAAAGACCAGATCAGGAGGCCGCTCCTTCTCCTTCCTCGCGGCCAGAGCATGGAACGCCCTCCCGCTCCACCTCAGGCAGACAACATCACTCCCCATCTTCACGAGAAACCTCAAAACCTGGCTCTTTGACAGAGCCCCCCTCCTTGATGGACTGGAACCTGCACCTCCCCTCCTCCCCAGCGCCTTGAGACCCTTACAAGTGAGTAGCCGCGCTTAACAAACCTTGATTGATTGATTTGATTGATTGATTGAAGGATCTGGCACAAGTATGTAGAAGACCCTCTACAGCCATTATCCGCCATTGGTATGTTTGTTACCATTGGCGTAATCTTGGCTGATAGCATCATGATCAGGTCTTTTGTTGGCCTCCACCAGGAGGAGATCCTCAAAAACTGGTTAGGATCTAGTTTGTGCAGAATAGAAAATGTTAAATTCCCTCTTTATCATGTGGTGCAATTTATTCTAAAAAATTATAGGGTAAGATTAAAAACGGTGGATGTAAAATATGGGACGTGCAATGTGTCCTTCACATCACTTTGTCAACATGTTTCAGCCTGCATGCGCCCTTGCCGGTTCGATGGCTTTTGTCAGGACCTTATTGGGGAGAAAAACTAATCTCTCTTTAAATGTCTTACGTCAGGTGGAGTACTATCCCCAGGGCTTGGTGATACCACCGGTTATATTCATTCCGGTATCAACATTCAGTAATGGGGAGACCGCACAGGAAGCTAGCGTCTGCATCACAAGAGTGCAGCCAATGCCTCTCTCCAACAACCCTATGGGGAACTCCTAAAAATCTTAAAAGCAGAGGAGAAATGCTTCCTTCGTACCCAAAAAATGTGATACCGCAGGGTGCAGTATTTATTGGATGTAATATTACAACACTAGAGTGACATTTGGATGTATGAACAGGATAACTTATAAATAGCACACGTTTACCACTATTCTGAATTCCTCAGTCTCGGAGCACGGGCAACGTGTCAATTCAAAGTCTAAAATAGGAATTCAACTGTTTGAGAATAACACTTATTTTACAAAAGATAATTACATTCTATGCACATTATACAATATAGATAGATATGTGAGTAAACTCAGCATCTGTTTTCTTTTAGCTAACCATAATTCACATTAGTCAAATCCACAGAAGTCGTGCCGTAAAATAAAGATTGCATAAGAATTTTTATGCTTCTGGGAGAATGTACGTTCATCATATGACTGAGAATTAAAGACGTCATGTTTGTTTTTTATTCTCGGAGGGACAGATTAAGGAATGAGTAAGGGAATAATCACACAACGTGAGGTAATGGAACATTTTTAAAAGCATAAGAACATGCGGAAAACGGTCTGTAAATTCAAACACATATGTTGTGCTGAGGTTTTGTTTCTGCAATAGAAAAAGCCACATCCAAGCGTGCATCCAAAAGGGGACCATTTTTAGAAAGTCCCCATGGTTTTTCAAATTAAGCACAAAAAACACACGGATTGGGTTTCGATGCCACCCTGCATTTATTTGCGGTTCAATCTCGCCATTTCTTCAGTGCATTTTATGCCGAGGGAAAATGACATTTTTTTGGGAACAACGCTTGGTATTTTCACACTTGACTGCCCCAGCCAGTCAGGCTTTTAACAGCCGTTCATGGCCTCCAGATAACTGCGCGGCTCAGGGGAGGGGGATGCGAGCACATCCCTGCCTTTGGTGGGCTGGGAATGGAGAGGGGACTGTTATATTTCATATCGGTACCCTAATATAGGTCCAGAGAACATCGTACTCTTTCCCTACATCATCTCCCCTTCATTTCATATGAACGAGCCTTATAAGGACATAACTCCAAATAAGGACAGAATGCCTTATAGGGACTGAACGCCTTATAAGGACTGACGCCTTTTAAGGACTAAACCTTTCACCTAGTTCCATGCCGAGGATGGGTTTTTCCCAATCGATATTGCTAAGACGTCATCCTTAGCACATATGAATAATTTATGAGAACACTCTCCAGGGGGTATACTTCACCTTTCCTATCTATGCACAAGGTTTAATCCCCAACGTCATCCTCATACTGAACAATGGCTAACGCACGCACATGGAATGTATAAATACAGCACCTCTTGCTATCAGTAGGCAGGAGGGAACCGAGACTTCAAGGCAGACACACTGACCAGAGACGCTGGGGGTCCGACATGCAATCGCTCCAGCTGACAGTTGTCTGACTATCCCTTGCGGGGTGTCCAACTCAAGTTAAGGATGAAGTCCCACACTCTCACTATTCAGGTAATGGGGTTCGAGTAAATTCTAGCGGGATTCTTGCCTCTTAGACTTTTAGGCTCTTAGACTTTTAGGTTCTTAGCCTTTTAGGCTCTTAGGCTTATTAGCTCTTTCTCACCTACTCACATGCTAGGTACACTTAGGTACATCTAGACAGGCATCGTAGGAGTACTCGCTTTATTTTATAAATGCATTTTATATTCATGTATATGTTCATGACTATTGAAAAATGGTAGAACTGTACTATTCCTTTTTATTCACTGTACTGCAGATCCTATATTTCTGCTACTGTGTAACAGTTGTAGCAGCGCATATATTTCACACGCGAAGAATAACAGTACAATAAATTCTTATTGTAAACACGCCCGACTGTTTCTTCTGTGTATCTCTCTGAGAGAAAACGAGCAAGCACGAGTGACTGGGTGAAAAGTAGTATATTGTTTGCACGAGTCTGAGGAATCAGGGTTTGTTGTGTTCTGAGGTTGCCAAAAACTAATCTCTCTGATAAAAGGAGATTCTAGTGGCACTGTGAGCTAGCTAATGCAAAAATAGGCTAACACTCGGCAGGGGTGTACAGAGTCAGTCTGCCACCAGACCCACAGTATATGTTATCCACAAACAGCGCAGGTCCTGCATGAAGGGTACTATAGGAACTACACTACATGGCGCCATCAACGTTTGGTACTTAATTAACAGTAGAATCTGAGTAGCTCAGTCGTGCTTATTCTCAGAGACCCTACTTACAAAAACCAGAGACGTCTGGAGTGGGTGGGCACAAAACTCCGCCACAGCTGAGTAAGCGAGATATCCTATTTATTGGCTGTTGGTTAATCAAGCTTGAAGGAATTATTCCCAAAATTGTGCATAAAACCTTTATCATAATTTCCTTGGACAGTTATTCCGTGTCTTAAACAGGATGTCTGACGAAGAAGGAGTCTTAAACCCACTAGAGCAACCACTTCCAGAATCAGAGGAAGATGACAATGCAATACAAATTGCAGCCAAAGTAAGACACCAACTGACAGTTAAACTTGTCAAACATGGGTTATCACCCACAGGAGGTGTAGTAATATTCGTGATAGAGGCACACGAAGATTTCAAAACAGAGGTATTCTATTCCTGGGTTATATTCCCAGCAGCAGATGCTGTAACAAAAACTTTTCATTATTACACACATGAAGAAGTTCCAGCTTTCCCTCCCCTTCGAGACTACCCCTCCATCCATGCCACCTCAGACCCATCGCATGTCGGAGGATCACTTGGCCCTTCTCCAACAGGAAGTTACAGCTCTCTTGGCGAAGGGAGCCATCGAGCGAGTTCCTTCCCCAGAAGTAGGTCGTGATTGTTATTCCCTCTACTTTCTAGTGCCCAAGAAGGACAAGGGCCTGCGTCCTATCTTGGATCTCAGGAACGTCAACCGCTTACTCCGGAAGGAGAAGTTCAAAATGTTGACTCAGGCTCAGGTCCTGTCTGCCCTCGACCCTGGAGACAGGATGGTAGCATTGGACTTGCAGGACGCTTATTTTCACATCCCCTTCCTGCCAGCCCACTGGCGTAACTTGCGGTTCACGGTAGGCCACGAGCACTTTCAGTTTACCATGCTCCTCTTTGGCATTACCAGCGCCCCTTGGGTGTTCACGAAAGTGATGTCGGTGGTCGCAGCTCATCTGCGCAGATCAGGGGTTCCAGTCTTCCCCTATCTCGACGACTGGCTGTTGACAGCAGGCTCATCCCAGGCTGTCGTCTCCCACCTCTAGACTACGGCCGACCTCCTGCATTCGCTGGGGTTCACCATTAATGTGCCAAAGTCACATCTGATTCCCTCTCAGAAGCTCCTTTTCATCGGAGCGGTTCTGGACACAGCGCAGTTTCTGGCTTATCCTCCCGAGCAGCGAGTCCGGGCTATTCGGGCTATGACTCCAATCTTTCAGCCTCTATCCCTGGTTTCGGTCAGAATGACCCTGAGGCTACTGGGCCTCATGGCTTCCTTCATCCTGCTGGTGGACTATGCCAGGTGGCATATGCGGGCTCTGCAGTGGGACCTGAAGTTCCAGTGGGCACAGCATCAGGGGCATCTTTCTGATTGCGTCCAGATCTCGGAGGGCACTGCACGCCAATTGCAGTGGTGGCTAATGAACCAGGATTGGGTCAACGGCAGATCCCTCTCCCTTCCCCAACCAAAGTTCACAGTGGTGACAGATGCATCACTGCTGGAGTGGGGCGGCCACATGGGAGATGCGGAGATCAGAGGCCTCTGGTCTCTGGCGGAGTCCGGTCTCCATATCAACCTTCTGGAGCTTCAGGCGATTCGTCTTGCACTAAAGGCATTCCTTCTCTCTGTCCGGGGAAGAGTAGTGTTCACGGACAACACCACTGCCATGTGGTACTGAAACAAACAGGGCGGGTGGGGTCGTGGACCCTATGTCAGGAGGCTCTCCGCCTTTGGACATGGCTGGAACATCAGGGCATTTCTCTGGTGGTTTAACACCTGGCAGGTTCTCTGAACACTAGGGCGGACAAACTCAGCCGCAGTTGCATGATGGATCACGAATGGCGGCTTCACTCGGAGGTGGTGCAAGGTCTCTTTCAGCAGTGGGGACAGCCTTGGTAAGATCTATTCACCACCGAAGGGAACGCGCAATGTCAGCAATTCTGCGCGTTGGAATTTCCAAGGCAGCACTCGCTCGGTGACGCTTTTCGTCGCGAGTGGAGTTGCGGTCTTCAATACGCTTTTTCGCCTATACCACTTCTGCCCAGAGTGCTGTAGAAGATCAAGCGCGAACGGGCCCAAGTCATTCTTGTGGCTCCGTATTGGGCACGAAGAGTCTGGTATCCCAAGCTCTTACACAAGGCCATCGAGCCTCCGATCAGACTGCCCCTTCAGGAGGATCTTCTGTCGCAGCAGCAGGGACGGTCCTCCACCCGAACCTGTCCAGCCTCCACCTTCTTGCGTGGAGATTGAGTGGCAGCAGTTGACAGCTTTCAACCTTCCTCCTGAAGTCTGTAACGTAATCTTGGGAGCCAGGCGTCCCTCCACTAAAACGGTATATGCCTGTAGATGGAACAAGTTTGTGGCATGGTGCACAGCAAAGGCTGTGGATTCCCTTTCTGCCCCCCTTTCAGAGGTTCTCCTCTTCATTTTTTCTTTGGCCCAGCAGGGCTCTGCTCTGGGCACTCTCAAAGGCTATCTTTCGGCCTTGCTTCGGCTGCCGGACCAGCCTTCTCTTTCAAGTCCCCTTTTGTAAATCGCTTCTTTAAGGGCATTACTCACTTGTTTCCTCCAATTCCTTTCGTAATGCCCCAGTCGGACTTGAACCTTGTTCTCACCTAACTTATGTACGCTCCCTGCGAGCTGCTACATAACTGTCCTCTCAGACTTCTGACACTCAAAACTGCCTTTCTAGTGGCCATCACCTCTGCTTTCAAGGTGAGTGAGCTTCAAGTCCTTTCTTCTAAACCTCCTTTCCTGGCTGTTCATCCGGACAAAGTTGTCCTTCGCACTAGGCCTTCTTTCCTTCCCAAAGTGGTTACCTCTTTCCACATAGGACAGACCATCACTTTGGCCACCTTCTTTCCGCAGAATCTGCCCTTTGCGACCGGTATTTTTGCATTTGGGATGCATGAACCCAAATGCAAATTCACAATTTAAGTAATCGCATAATTTGCGATTACTTAAATTGCGAATGCATTTAGGGAATCGCAAATTGCGATTCACTAAATGCAATGCATGATGCAAATTTTAATTGCGATTTCGCAATTAGGGATCACAAATTACCATCAATTTGAACTTGATGGTAATTTGCAAAAACGTTGAAAAATGCACGAAAGTGCATTTTTCAAAGTTCCATGTTACACACACACAAGCCCTTGGGGCATGTGTGTGCGTAACATGTGGTAACAGGGTGTCCTTTTGGCACCCTTGCACCCTTGAAATTGCATGCACAATTTGCGAGTACCTATTTGGTACTCGCAATTTGCGCATGCAATTCCCATTCCCATGCAATTCCTATTCATTCCTATGGGCCTCTAGGCCCATAGGAATGAATGGGTAGCTATTCCTTAATTGTGAATCGCAATTTTCAATTTGCAATTAAGGAATATGTAGGAATTGCAATATTTTTAGCGATTCCTACATGCATTAGGAATTGCGATTCCTAAATAGCGATTTCTAAAAAAATCGCTATTAAGGAAGCGGAATTCCTTATGTTGATGCATGTGCCCCTTAATCTCCTGGCATAAAAAAATGAACGTGAACTTGTGTAATGTAACTGTTGCTCATGGAAAGCGGCCAACACTTTCTGGTCAGATCACCCTATATAAAAATGCAACAAAAAAAAAGTACCTCAAATTGAAGCGGAAACAGTGGACCGACATGAAGTGAAATCAATCTGTACTTCGTCCATGCTTCATAGAAACACAAGGAAGTCACGCAGTAACTGACACCTGCAAGTGCTGCCGAATTAGAAGGAAGTAAAGCGTGATAAAGAAGCCAACAAATGGCAAAGTAATGGGCAGGCTTAAAGACCCTTTTTAAAAGCTTTATTTACATTTTCTTTTTAGATACAATAGGTCACCGCTAAGCGACAGCATGCTGCAGGCTTGACCTAGAAAGATGGCTAATGTTGCTTGCCATTATGTTTGTGTTGTGTCTTGTCCAATATTACCATATCCGATTGAGATCTATAAATACCATTTTTATTACTTTGCTTTCGCAAGTGTGAAACTATAGTGAAGCGCCACTTGTCATGGCCAGAATACCCAATTACTTGTAATGTGCAGGTAAGTAGGTAATGAATGAAGAGTGTTCTACACTTGCATGCCACATTTGCTGTGTAGTAGTGAAACATAGTCCACATTCCACCGGGGACACAACCTTTAAGTGAATTGCAGTGTCCACAATGTGTTGGGGGTGTGTTTGCGATTCACAACAAACCAAGAACAAGAAAACTAAAATCTGTTATTTTTATTTGTCTTGAAATCATTCCCGGGCCAACCCTACCCATTTTTTCAATAGTTCATGTTTGCCTCACTGTAAACAGGCCCAGCATGCCATGTGTCAAGTCATTTTCAAGATGCCAAAAGTCTTCAGCCTAAACCTGGGCCCTGAGGCTGGGGATACATCTAACGCTAAAATCCAGTTTGAAGCAGGCACTGGGCCCACCACAAATCTAGAGAAAGAAGTGTATTAGGACAGGAGCAGGGTTCTTCAGCAGCCAAGCAGGGTATCTACCAAAATCGTCTTAGCATTCAGTTCTTTCACTTTGAATTGCACTCCTGTTACACGCGGCACAACAGACCTGCCAAGTAGGATTTTACACAGTGCTATCAAAACAACAGGTCGTACTGCAGGTTTACACAGCAGCATTCATGGTACACAGTGTAGGCCTATAGCCATGTTTACTACCACTTGAGTAAATTGTACAATGGGTGCTGCAGTTTACATATGCCAATCAGGAATAAGCCAATTTAACCAGGATTAAAGGGGGGAGCATACTGGTCAGCAGTGGTATTGTGCACAGAGTTCTAAAGCCAGCAAAGATATAGGGTCTGACAAAAGGTGAAAAATCCAGGGTGATCATGCCGAAAAGGCGGATTGCCTTTAAAGCCCTACTGGCCCACTCTTGTGAAGGTCCTCCTCAGTGTGCTCACCCAGTCCTTTATGTTAACATCCTGAGTGTGTGTTATGTGTTTGCATGTGTACCAAGTGTAGCACATGAATGCTGTGCGTAAGTGAGCCAGAGAAATGGAGGCCAGTGGTATTCTTCTTGAATGCTCCTGCCTTGCACAAGATGGAATTGTGAGGTCTTTGTTCCCAGACAGTAGAAGTGTATTGCTCACATTACTGTATCTGGAGTGAGGAGACTGTAGTATCCTGTGTGCTACCTTTCCCTGTGTGCCTGAGCTGGCGTCTGGAAAGCTAAGACTGGAATACTGAGAATGAATAATATAGTAAAATGTTGGTGTGTTATCTGCAGTGGTAGCTAGGAGATAGGCACAGTTGGAGGGAGAATTGAGCCCTAACTGGACCTACCTGGTAGTCACAACCTAGTTGTTGTCTCTTTTCTTTGTTTGGTATGAGGTGTGTTGAGACTCATGCCTTTGCCTGTCACAAAGTTTCTGTAAATGCTATTTGTTGTCAGAGAGAGTTTAAGAGGTTGATGTTGGGTGAATGTGTAAGCGAGACATGTAGGAGATGTGAATATCATTCCAGTTCTTCATATGCAATGGAGTAGCTGTTATTTGTTTTGTTTGAAATGAAGAGAGTTGTGTCGTACCCTGTATGTCTGAGCCGGTTTCTGGAATGCTGAGAGTGAAGGTTGTAATAGAATGTTGGTGTGCGGCTGTGAGGAAATGGGGTGTATTATATGGGGTGGTTGTTCAACCTCACCATGTACTACACTTACAAACCCTTTCAGGATCCATAGGTTTTGTTTGTTAAACGCCAGCTTAACCCTGGGTAGCTGTGGCTCTGAGCAGCAAGGCTTACACAAAGAAACTAGTGTAAAGCATTTAATAAAGCACCAAAACAACTGAAAAAGAAATAACTGAGACTCTCAACAAATCTGGCATCAATTTATAAAAATAAAGTAGATTTTATGTATTTTTAGAAACCACAATGAAAAAGCTCCACCGGAGGTTTCCAGAGATCACTTAATTTCAAAGAAGCATAGGCAACTCTAACTAGTTTGGCACTTAGAAGCTTTTTCACCAGAAAGCTTAACTAGTTGTAATGCAGTCAGTTAGAGTTACTTTGGGCAACCAACTCCGGCAGGGAGCAAATCAGGGGGACCAGCAAGGTCCTCAGAAACAGTTACCTCCACAGAAGAAACAGTCTTCCAAAAGTTCCAGGCACTTTACCCTTGTTGCAATGGATTCCTATGGAAGTTGTCCTGAGTCTGAGAATACAGGATGCTAAAGATGCTCAAAGGTGGTGTGGATGCAATATGGTTGAAGGAGCTCTTCCTGCAGATGCTCCTCTGTCCCCCAGTCCACGGGCTTGGTGAGGTGATCCTGGCCACAGCGGTCTACATCCCTCAAGGTCTTCTCATGTCTGGCAGAACTCCAGTTGCACTGAACTGAAAGTTCTCCAGTGACACAGTCACAGCCAAATCCTTAGCTGAGCTGTACCTTGACTTCTAGGCAACCAAGCTGCACTCCAACAACCCTCCCAGGTCCAGCAGACTCTGGTGCAACTTCTGACAGTGGGGCTCTGGTCCACGGTTCTGCACAGCGATGAGGAGCAGCGATCCAGAGATCTGGGCTATCTCCCACCCTTAGCAAACTTCTTTAGCTGTTGTGTCAGCTGACTCTTGGAGTCTCTTGCTCTGGCTGGGTTCAGAAAACGACTTCTCCACAAGCAGGACAAAGCAAGCACAGTCCTTTCCCCTTTGCTAGCCACTAAGTGCAGCAGATGAAGTTGGCATCGGTGCAGCCTCTCTTCGCCAAAAACTTGGTGCAGTAATCCTTTTTCCAGTCCAGTCGATATTGTATTGTATTGTATTGTAATTGCATTTGTATAGCGCTTACTACCCCTGACGAGGCGTCGAAGCGCTTTTTCGGCGAGTAGCACGCTACGCCGGGACCCATAGAGGATTAGTGTTGAATTAGTATAGTGAAACATGCAAGTAAATTTTAAGTGGTGGATATGTTAGTCAGTTATTTGGATTCGGAAGGATAGCAGAAGGATAGAAGAGGAAAGAAGGTTTGTATTTATATAGCGCTTCTAACCCCTGATGGGGTGTTGAATCTCTTTTTTTGGCGAGTAGCACGCTACTCCGGAAACCCATAAAGGATTAGTGGTGAATTAGTATGGTGAAATATGAAAGTAATTTGAGTGGTGGATATTAGTCAGTTATTTGGAGTGAGAAGGATAGCGGAGGGATAGAAGGGAAAGAAAGGTTTGCATTCATATAGCGCCTGTTACCCCTGATGGGGTGTTGAAGCGCTTTTCTGGTGAGTAGCAGGCTACTCCGGAACCCATAAAGGATTAGTGTTGAAAATTAGTATAGTGAAATATGAAGTAATTTGAGTGGTGGATATGTTAGTCAGTTATTTGGATTGAGAACGGTTAAGGAGGGGTAAAAAAGGAAAAAAGGTTTGCATTTATATAGCGCTTGTAACCCTGATGAGGTGTTGAAACGCTTTGTTGGCGAGTAGCATGCTACTCTGGAACCCATAAAGGATTAGTGGTGAATTAGTATAGTGGAATATGGAATTTGAGAAGTGAACATGTTAGTCTGTTATTTTGATTGAAAAGGATAGTGGAGGGATAGAAGAGTGAAGGATTTCTTTTTTTAGGTCATAGCAGTAGGAGGTGGCTTTTGGATGAGTAAAAAGGGTTTTTGGAGGGGAAGAGTCAGAGGGAAGAGTTTAGAAAGGTTTGTTTTGGGGGATTGGTATAGTAAAAGAGGTGTCAGATGATGCAAGGAGGGGTAGAGTAGGAGAGAGTCAAGAAAGGGTTATTTTGGGGAACATAGTAGTGGTATGGCGTTTGGGATAAATAAGAGAGTGGGTGTAGAGGATATAATGATAGATGTATAGGGTGAGATAGGGTAGTGAATTGGAAAGAGTAGTAGAAAGAAGTTTGAGATGAGTCAGAAAGTTGGGCTAGAAGATATATTGAGAGAAGTATAGGCTGAGAAATAGGGTAGTGCATTGGAAATGCTAAATTAGAAGAAAGTGATAAATATATAGATCCATAAGTACATTGAAAGTATATAGATGCATAAAGGAGGTAAGTATACGCAGATTAAAGATATTGATAGAGGTAGTGGATGAGAAATAGGGTAGTGCATTGGATATGCTTTTTCAGGAGAAAAGTAACAGACACACAGATCCAAGTACATGGAGGTACATAGATGCCCAATGGAAGCAAGTACATGTAGACCAAAGAAGAATTTTTTCTTTTTCTTTTGTTTTTGTAACAACATAATTATTGTACATGTTTATACAAAGCAATACACGAAGATAGGCACATATCTATAGTGAAAATCAATGCTTATGTACAGAGGGACAAATACATAGGGTGGGTATTAATGAATGGGAAAATGGGTAGCATTCCTGGCCCTGGTCCCGACCAGTTTCGAACAGGCTCAAACAGGCACTCACCCTTGTCCTCTCCACCCTTAGCCTTGACGCCCGGGCTGAGACGGCCTAAGCCTTGGCCGTTTATAGCCCTAGTAGTCAGGTGACCCCTTCAGCCAATGGGAACCCTAGCCCTAACAATATCCAATCACAGCACTAGCCCTAAAATCTAGAACCACCAATAGGAGGCGAGGACCTTACAGCCAATCTTAGCCCTAGTCCAAGCACCCAATCAGTTTAAAAAACCCTTGATCTCTACGTCCAATAGAGGCCCTAGCCCTACCAGTAGTCTCAACCCTAGTCCAAGCAACCAATGGCACAGGAAGCCCTAGTCCCTACTTCCAATAGAAAGCCTAACCCTACTCTTAGTCCCACACCTAGTCCAGCAACCAATAACACCAGAAGCCCTAATCGCTACTTGCAATTAAAGGCCTAGCCCTAGTCCCACCCTAGTCCCAACGACCAATAACACAGGAAGCCCTAGTCCCTACTTCCAATAGAAATACTAACCCTAGCCCTAGTCCCAACCCTACATTGATTGAATCACAGACCCAGAAACCAATCAGAACCCTCAAATAACCAAACAATGAGGACACTAACCCATATCCAATAGAAACATCAGATACAACCCCCAATCAGTGTACACATGTACCAAACAATATCAGACTATACAAGGTCCCAGCTACCTCAGACAAGGTATGCTGGCCAGGGAGTTGGAAGCTGCTTCTCTATTCAGAAATCTCCTAGGAGACAGACCGGCTCAATCAACACTTTGGACTTCTGCAGGTAAGGCCCCAACAAACTTGTCCTCTAACAACACTATTTGTATATATTTGTAACACTATTTGTATATAAAGTTCAGTGTGCTAGGGGTGCCCTGTTTATCATCAGAAAATGACCTCATGGTATGATGTTGTTGGTAGCCTGTGGGCTACCAGGCTCCTTCCCACCTGATGGCCACATTCTGGGAAGTGTGGTATATGGCTACCCTAGGGTGCACCATTCTTCCCACTCCCAATATACCATATAGCTACGAAGTTGGTGGTATGTCGGAATAACTATAGCTGTGAAGGCAGCCCATTTTAAGCATTCAGATAGCACGATGTGTTATTATTGAAGGTGTTCCCCAATATTACCAGATTGTCTGCTACGCAGCTGTCTAATTACCCCAGGGTTAGTTAAATCTCATCTCGAGTTATGAAGCAGAGGGAAGTTTGGCGAGTACGGCCTGTGTTTCCACACCATTTTAGCCAGCTTATTCAATGCCCTGCAGGTGCATCTTACCAGATGGACTTCACCACATGGATGCCTGACCTTTTGCCACAGACCGGTACGCAGTGGAACAGGGGCCGCTAGTTTCACTTCAATGTCACAGTGTGGTGCTTGTCTTGTTGGGGAAGCAGTGATGGCCAAACTGTGCCTGGGCCGTAAGGTAATATGCTTTAAAGTTGGGAGCTCGAATTTCCCATGCATGAATGGAAAGTGCATCTTGCTCCACGCTATTCAGGGCTGTCCACCTCCCCACACCAATTTTTATCAATGGAAAATATCCAGATCCAGCTTTATTTAGCAGGATCTGGATTTTCTAAAATAGGTACAGAAGCACCATCCTCAGAACGCACTTCCCCCGCCGCTGATATCAGCACTTTGATCCATCTATCCGTTTAGTACTTTGGTCACGGACTTCCCATAGTTTTCACAATTATTGTGGACAAATCCTAATAATACCTGACTCCCAGGTATCTTACAGGTTCCAATTGTCACCTCAGCGGTACCTGCAGCTAAGGGAAAGTTGTCCACCTGGTTAGGGGCATCATTGCTGACTTAGACCAATTGGTTTTTCATCCAGACAATTCCTCTAATATAGTTATTTAAGTAATTATAGGATGAAGATTACATGCAGGGTCATTGAGCAATAGCCGAATATTGTCTGCATACATCGAATGACCCTACGCATGCCTAATTTTAAGCCTCTGTGGTGGTGGATGAAGGCTGGCAAGTTGCTCTACAGCTAGGGCAAAGAGTATAGAAGAGAGAGGACAGCCTTGCCTGGTGCTCCTATGGATCGATATTGGAGAAGGCAATAAATTGTTGACCTTTAGTCTTGCCTTCGAAGTGGTGTATAGTAGAGTGACCCATTTGAGCACAGCTTTGCACACTGCCATCTTTTCTATTAGTGTGAGTTATAAGGGCCACTCTACGGAATCAAAATCTTTTTAGGGGTCTAAAACCAATGCAACTGCCTCAATATATGCATCGATTTGGTAAGTTACCGCAAAAAGGGTGCTCAGGTTATCTGTGGTTGATCGCCCTGGAATTAAACCGGACTGATCTGGCAGAACCAGGCAAGGCAAAAGAAAGGGGCAGTAACCTGTTACCAATAATTTTAGCTAGTATTTTATTGTCAACATTTTTAGGGACAATGGGTGGGATGATCATACCTATGCAGTGGATTATCAGGTTTTTGTAATGTAATCACAATGGCTTCTCACACGGTTGGGGGTAGCGTACCGGTTTCAAGCCTCATTGTACACTTCTAGTAGAAATGAGGAAAGTTCTGTAGCATATTCTTTATAAAACTCCACTGGGAGCCCGTCACCACCTAAGGATGTACCATTTCTCATTGATTTTATAACAGACTTAATCTCTTGAGTAGTGATGGGGTGCACAGTGGCTCCCTTTGGGCAGTTCAAGTCATGCCAGGGTCATCCTTTCCAGATACATACATATGCTATGGGCAGGAATATTCGCTGTTGCAGTGTAAAGTTGTGGATAAGAAAAACCTCTAAATTCCTGTACAAATTAAATTGGGGGGGAGGGGCTACAAATAGCCTCCCAGGTTTCTATTGCAACTATATCTGAAGCAAACCACCTGGTCGAATCACTGTGGGCAGTGTACAGCAAGTGTGTGCCCCCACACCTCCTGCACCACTGGGAACTAGTATGCTTATCTAGGAATTAAGCTTCAGTGTCCCCTGCACCACAGAAATCCAGTATTTTTAGGCTCAATACAACTTTGTATTGGTTGGACTGAATGACTCCCGTATTCTCACTCTAGAGATGATATCTCTTGCTCTGGGCATGACATTTTATCTGTCAGAGATCTTAATATCCTGTGACTTTATATGTGCATTCATTCCTAATAATGGATTTAAACAGTTCGTACAAGGCAACCGACACCTGGTTTACTGTGAGGTGGGATAAAATTGCTTGGAGGTTTTCTGTTCAAAGACTGGGTCTGACAGCTCAGATAGTCGCAGCTGCTGCATTCTGTGCATTCCCACGCAGCTGTCGATGGTCAAAGCCATGAGAACCAGAAACTGATCAGACAAAGTCCTAGGTAAATGTGTTATAGTTTCACCCTAGCGCATCTCATCTCTAGATCCTAACCAGCAATCGATCCTGGACGATATTCCATGTACTATGGAATGCAATGTATACACTGTGGAATTGGGGCATTTAACTCAGTAAATGTCTAGCAGTATGCACTGGTGCATAATATCTCACAGACCTTCCCACATGCATGTTGGCTGAAACCGCTACCAGTGCTATCCAAATCAGCTTGCAGTATAACATTAAAGTCTCCTCCTTGTATTCAGAGTGAGAAGAAGTGGCCACAAGCCTGTTCCAATTTTCAGTTATAAACAAACACAGGGTTGTCAAAGTTGGGGTCATACTTATTGAACCCAGAAACCTCTGCTCAACCACACACCGGCCCTATCCATGACAGAATGTGTCCGGAGGCCTGACCCACAAACCTGGTTTAACCAATATCTCCACTCCCCTAGCAAAGGAGGAATAGGAAGAGTAATAGAGGTACACACCCCATCTTTTGGCAAAATGATTTATCCCCACGGAAGCAGCATGCGTCTCCCGAAATAATGCAACATCCACTTTAGGTCTATTAAGGTAAGCAATCACCATCCAGGCCTTGTTGTGGTCATTCACCCCTCTCACATTCCAGAAAAGCAGCTTTGGCTTGCCCCAATTATATATGTTGTGTCTGCTGGTTTAACTCCATCTTTCTTCTAAATTTATCAGTCAGATCAGAAGTATTTCGGACACCGAAATCCTGTGCCACCTGTATTCTAGTAATATTCGCCCAAACAGCTCTTGCAGCAAACCTCTACCCACTTTGCCTTAGTAACCGTAGAAGAGCATTACAGTCTAGCCTCTGGGTTGCTAAACTGGCATCAATCACATTGTTGCCCACACATGTGATGCTCGGCAGTGTTAGATATAACAGTAGTGTTAGAAGCCTGTCCTTCTTGCATACCGATGAGAGATGTAACTTGCCTTGAGACTATGGGTGGTTATTCGAGGATTAGTAGCTGGTGAATTGAGGGTTAACTTTTCTAATCCAGACACTGTTTGAGTGCCTCCCTCTTTTAGAATCTTTACAGCACTAGAGCAAGCCTTGTTCACCGTGGCATTAACAACAGGTAGCCTTTCATAAACAAGTGAGGAGACGCTTGAATAGTTTTTAATAGTCTCTATCAAGTATCAATGTCTTTCTGGATGGTGAAACAATGACCTATTAATTGCCCACTTCAGTCTATTCAAGGATTGAGGATTTATCTCTGTATTCTCCCAACTGTGGCTCTTCGGTCACCAAATGGGCTCAATCACTTCAGTAATATTATGTTCATCATTTTTACTGTGTGGGAGCCCAGTCGGAGATCTGGCCGGATACGAGCGTGGTACAGCGCTTTTGCATTGGTCATGAAAGTTTATCATAATTAAGGCTCCCAGTTTTCCGTTTTTACAGATTTTTACCGACAGACAGAAAACAATTTGATTCGTCTGTATATATTTTTAAAAGCTAAAAATACTGAAAATTGTGCTTTGAATGAGTGACGTTCCATACGGTCTGTTGAGAATTCCAAGTCAAGAGATAAGCAGATAGACAGCATGGGAGGTTAGAAAATAGGTTAAGATAGCATTATATACAGGCATATGTTCAAATATATTTGTAGTAAATTGCTAATATTTACTTGTGGGTGTAGTATTTTGCTATATTTGACTGCTGAATTTGCTAAAACGTGACAGGTATCAAAGAATGCGTGCATGTTTATCAGTTAACTAAATGTGGAAATGTACCAATTTTAACTACATTTACTTGCAAACCAATAAATATGGATGAATACTAATAGGAAGGTCAAAAAATAAATATGGATAAATACAGGCAGAAATGTTAAAAAAATAAATACCATAAAACCAGGAGCCCTAATTATAACAGACTTGGAAACAGGAAAAGGGCTTTGTCAAGCTGCTCAGTGACCAGGAGTCGGCTTTGTAAACAGCACACATCACTGGATGTGTTATCCAATCACCTGCCTCAATCCAAGTATGCGGGTACAGAGTTGCTAAAATTGATGCAATGTCTCTCTCGCGTTGTGTTGATGGTTTAAAAGTTGTATTGCGCTTACATATGAAACCAAAACAATCTCTTCATATGCACGGGTTTCTGATTCTTTTGGATCATGTACGGGCTTTATAAAAACCTCTTAATAAAATAAACGATTTTTTTAAAGAAAAGATCGGGATTGAATGAATTTCTGCCACATTCACATCATTGCAAGACACCGAGGGTAGTACTAGACCATTTATTCACATTGGAAGAAACTAAGGGGGTCTATCGACCAGGTGCTCACATTTTATGAGACTAAAGGGTGGGGTACACATTGCTAACATTTCTGATCCCTCTCTATGGCTTCTAAATATAAATCATCTGTTTGATTCTCCTCATTAACCGCCTCCCTCCCCTCCAATGGAGGCCACAGAATGTATCCTTTTGGAACAAAGCTCTAGGAGATAAGACCTTTGCTTTGTCTTTCCCTATTCAGGTAAACAGATTTATTTGTTTGTTTTTTTCTATTAAGCGGGCATAGTCTGAATGGACATTAGAGCGCTTTAGAAAGGTGATTAACTCTATACACTGTATGGTATAAGATAGTTCACAGTGTTCAAACATCTAGGATTGCAGTCGGTACTTTCAGCAAATATTTATTTTATTACAGATCAGCATGTTAAAAAAAATACACGGTACAAAAGGAGAAAGAATACAATTGTTGCCTACACGTGATATAGGAGATTGTAATCACTGCTCTAAGTAGAGGCCTTTTATTCGCAGGTTGTTCAGCAAACTGTCCTGCAATGTCTGTACAAATGGTGGCACCTCCTGTCCCACATGAAACCATAAACCGGATACACACATACTCCGAGGGCTGCAAATACCTAAGGCCAGTAGCATCTGACATCCAACTGACCCCAAAACTCCACTTATCCTCTCCCGGGCAGTATTGTTAATGAAAGAAACAAAATGCCAACGATAAACAGCATGAACATAACATCCTAGATAACAAACTCTGAATTTTATTATCACAAACGTCCCCAAAACTGTGGATACGAGCCCTAGAAGACCTTGCAGAGCAAATCTCACATAACTGAGTAAATAGGCAGCGCCAAATCTTATCACGAGGTAGCCAGAATAGCCCTTATACCTACAGCAGACTGGGTACAGGTAAAGAAATGTAGCTGTTGCTTTCTGTCCATTTGCTGCTCTCTAGAGTTTGCATATTGTCACCTCTGTAGGAAAGGGGTAAGTTGTCCTGGAACCTTTTCTTGACTAATCCTTTGGCACCTATGACAACTGCCACTATTTTTGTTCCTTTGTTCCACATTTTGCTCATCCCCCTAGATCTGTTGTCGTGTAGTTCCTATAAACATATATAGGATCTGAACGTTTAGACAACATACACTGCGGGATTGGGGTCCAGACTAATTCCAGACACCCCCACTGGGAATGTTAGCCTGTATACCAGCTAGCTCACAGTGCCACTATAAACCCTTCTTACCAAAAAGAGAATAGTTTTTAGCAACTATTGAACATAACAACTCTGTCCCATCAGGGATCGTGGAAACAGTGCAGTACTTTTCGCTCAGTTACTCGTGCTCACTTTTGTCTCAGAGTA
Source organism: Calotriton arnoldi (assembly GCA_963921515.1). Lineage (NCBI taxonomy): Eukaryota > Metazoa > Chordata > Amphibia > Caudata > Salamandridae > Calotriton > Calotriton arnoldi. The sequence continues at coordinate 1,651,508 of CAWUFW010003726.1, read as the reverse complement.
ATACACAGAATAAACGGTGGGGACGTTTTTCAATAAGCATTTATTGAACCAGCATCATTCTGCTGTAAAATAGGTGTGCTGAAACAACAATAAGACAAACAGATCTAAATGATTATAAGCACCAATAGAGTAAAAGGATGGTTGAGTCCTACCATAGTGCTAGAACAATGAATACAGACCAGTATATAAAATACATGACAGTAATAAATGCCTACTCCTACAATGCAACACTATCTTGATGTACCTACTTGTACCTAACATGTATGTAGGTGTAGAGCCAAGAATCCCCCTAGGATAAAGCCAACCCCATTACCTGAAATGAGAGACTGTGGGACCCTGTCTTGGTCTCAAGATGGACACACCGTGAGGGATGTCACACCACTGCGAGCTGGAGTATCTGCCTGCAGGAACCTCAGCGTCTCGCGTCAGTATGAAAGTCCTTCTTCTCCTCCCCCTGCCTCAGGAAAGATTTGGTGTTTATATACCCAAAGTGGTACCCTCAGGGGATCTACCTTGCTGTGTCATGTCGGACTAGGATGACGGAAGGAATAACCCTTATACATAGTTATTATGCAGGAGATGGTAGTCCTGCTGAGATTCCTCATGCATAATGGATGAGGCTAGTTTTTCAGAGAAAACCCCACGTCCTGTAAGCAGTACCGTAACTAGGTATAAGGTCACTACCAAGAACCGTTATGTAGTGTAATGGCAGGGGAGATATAGGTGAAAGGTTCGATTATTACCTGAGCCTATATTGGGGTATCTGTATGAAAAATAACACTGTGAGCAGGTGTGGGTTTTTTTAAACAATGCCTTATCTCAGTAAGTGGTAAGTGCATGCATATGGTTCTGCCTCTATGTGGAACTTCTGATGTTATATTGGCCGTGTCCTTCTAATAAATGCCTTGTCACTTTCTTTACATTCATACGGTTACTTCATTAAGAACACCATTGCATTCTGTACATTCATACAGATTTTCCCAGAGGGGACTCTAAGATATCGTTTTAACTCTCCCTTGCTAATAAATGCCTTGCCACATTCAGTGTAGTCTTAAGTGGGGACGTTTGATATTGTGTTAGCTCTCCATTTCTTATGAATGCACTCTCATGTTCAATACATTTATATAGTTTCTCTCCAATGTGAGCATTCTAATGTCATATCAAATTTTGTTTTGTAGCAAATCCCTTGTTGCATTCTGTGCATTAACATGGTTACTCCCTAGTGTGAATTTGTTGATGCTGTATTAGCTTATTCTTCCTATTTGAAACTCTATTCCATTCTGTATGTACATAGCATTTCTCTCCATGTGGATTTTCTAATGTCATTTTAGATCGCCATTTGTTATGAATGTTTTGTGAAAGTCAATACATTGATATGGTTTCTCGCCTGTGTGAACTTTCCGATGTTTAATTAAATTTTGCTTTCTAAAAAATCCCATGTCACATTCTGTACATTGATATGGTTTCTCTCCAGTGTGGACTTTCGGATGTTGTTTTTAGCTCTCTATTTATTGAAAATGCTTTGTCATACTCCGTACATTCATTCGGCTTCTCCCAAATAGATTTTCTGATGTCGCTTCAGATCTCCATTTATTAACATTGCTTTGTCACACTCTGTACATTGATATCGTTTCTCCCCAATGTGGCCTTTATGTTGTTTTAGCACTTCATTTGTACTTAATGCTTTGCCACACTCTGCACATTGATATGGTTTCTCCCCAGTATGGATTTTCTGATGTTGATTTAGCAGCCACTTTCTTATAAATCCTTTTCACACTCTGTACATTGATATGGTTTCTCCCCAGTATGGATTTTCTGATGTTGCTTCTGTTCTCCATTGGTTATAAATGCTTTGCCACACTCTGTACATTGATATGGTTTCTCCCCAGTATGGATTTTTTTATGTCGTTTTAGCTCTCCATTTGTTATGAATGCTTTGTCACACTCTATACATTGATATGGTTTCTCCCCAGTATGGATTTTCTGATGTCGATTTAGCTGCCACTTTATTATAAATGCTTTGTCACACTCTGTACATTTATATGGTTTCTCCCCAATATGGGTTTTCTGATGTTGTTTCAGTTCTCCATTTGTTATAAATGCTTTGTCACACTGTGAACATTGATATGGTTTCTCCCCAGTATGGATTTTTTTAATGTCATTTTAGCTCTCCATTTGTTATGAATGCTTTGTCACACTCTGTACATTGATATGGTTTCTCCCCAGTATGGATTTTCTGATGTTGTTTTAGCTGCCACTTTATTATGAATGCTTTGTCACACTCTGTACATTGATACGGTTTCTCCCCAGTGTGGATTTTCTGATGTTGTGTTAGTTCTCCATTAGTTATAAATGCTTTGCCACATTGTGCACATTGATATGGTTTCTCCCGTGTGGATTTTCTGATGTCGTTTTAGCTCTCCATTTGTTCTAAATGTTTTGCCACACTCTGTACATTGATATGGTTTCTCCCCAGTGTGGATTTTCTGATGTAGTTTTAGCTGTCCATTAGTTATAAATGCCTTGCCACACTGTGTACATTGATATGGTTTCTTCCCAGTGTGGATTTTCTGATGTGGGTTTAGCTTTCCATTTCTTATAAATGCTTTGTTGCATTCTGTGCATTCATACGGTTTCTCCCCAGTGTGGATTTTCTGATGTTGTGTTAGCACTCCATTAGTTATAAATGCTTTGCCACATTGTGCACATTGATATGGTTTCTCCCCAGTAGGGATTTCCTGATGTCTATTTAGCTTTTCATTTGTTATGAATGCTTTGTCACACTCTGTATATTGATATGGTTTCTCCCCTGTGTGGCATTTCTGATGTCGTATTAACCTTTGCCTTGTAATAAATCCCTTGTCACATTCTGTACATCCATATGGTTTCTCCCCTGTGTGGATTTTCTGATGTAGTTTTAGCTCTCCATTTTTTCTAAATGTTTTGCCACACTCTGTACATTGATATGGTTTCTCCCCAGTGTGGATTTTCTGATGTTGTTTTAGGTCTCCATTAGTTATAAATGCCTTGCCACACTGTGCACATTGATATGGTTTCTCCCCAGTATGGATTTTCTGATGTTGTTTTAGCGTCCACTTTATTATGAATGCTTTGTCACACTCTGTACATTGATATGGTTTCTCCCCAGTGTGGATTTTCTGATGTTGTGTTAGCTCGCCTTTAGTTATAAAGGCTTTGCCACACTGTGCACATTGATATGGTTTCTCCCCAGTGTGGATTTTCTGATGTCGTTTTAACTCTCCATTTGTTATGAATGCTTTGTCACACTCTGTACATTGATATGGTTTCTCCCCTGTGTGGCATTTCTGATGTAGTATTAACCTTTGTCTTGTAATAAATCCCTTGTCGCATTCTGTACATCCATATGGTTTCTCCCCTGTGTGGATTTTCTGATGTAGTTTTAGCTCTTCATTTTTTCTAAATGTTTTGCCACACTCTGTACATTGATATGGTTTCTCCCCAGTGTGGATTTTCTGATGTTGTTTTAGGTCACCATTAGTTATAAATGCCTTGCCACACTGTGCACATTGATATGGTTTCTCCCCAGTGTGAATTTTCTGATGTCGTTTTAGCTCTCCATTTCTTATAAATGCTTTGATGCATTCTGAACATTGATATGGTTTCTCCCCAGTGTGGATTTTCTGATGTTGTTTTAGGTCACCATTAGTTATAAATGCCTTGCCACACTGTGCACATTGATATGGTTTCTCCCCAGTGTGAATTTTCTGATGTCGTTTTAGCTCTCCATTTCTTATAAATGCTTTGATGCATTCTGAACATTCATACGGTTTCTCCCCAGTGTGGATTTTCTGATGTTGTGTTAGCTGTGCATGTGTTATAAATGCCATGTCACATTCAGTACAGCCATATGGTTTCTCCCCAGTGTGGATTTGTTGATGCTGCCTTAGATAACTCTTTCTTCCGAACACTTTATTACATTCTGTACATTTATATGGTTTCTCCTCTGCGTGGATACTCTGATGCTGCATTAGGTCTTTCATTGTAAAAAAAAAACTTTTCCACAGTCAGTCCATCAAATTGGGTTTTTCTCCAGTATGAAGGTTCTGATGTCGCCTTTGCTCTTTCTCCCCTAATAAATGTGTTGTCATCTTCTACATATTCACACGGTTTCTCTTATTTGTTTTCTTTCCTATACTATGTTAGTTCCTCCTTCGTAATGAGCATCTCATCAGACTTGCTTCAGTTTGTTCAGTGCGTTATGTCTTCTATGTATATCAGCTGATCCCTAAGTGCCAAGTGCAGACCTCATTGGACAGTATGGGTTTTCAGCTGTAGAAAAAGACTTTGGCACAGCATTAGCCTTCATGGGAAGTGATCTTGAGGCATACTGTTTTTACATCACTTCCTAAACAAGTTTAATGCCTTCACCTTTTTCGATCATTACTGCATAAGTTTCACCTGTTAGAAAAAGATTTTTTAAAAACACACTGGATAAGCTTAAATGCAGAGTCCATCACGAAAATCTATTGGCATTCAATTGTTCATAAAGACAAATACGCTGAAGAAATTCTAGATTACACTTTCAATGTGAAGATGCAGTAGGCAGAGTAAGGGCATACAATCCTTCCATGATCCCCTTCTATCGAGGAGTGCGGACTAAAATAGCAACCAAGACACCAGAGAAGGTTCCTTGTTGATTGAGTGAGACCCTCTCCCTACGACACGCTACAATGTTAAATACATAGCAACACGATGCCTCCTTTCTTATCCAGGGAATGCTTCCTATTCTCACACAGGTTTAAAAAAAAAATACAAAATGGAGCCTTTTCCAGTGAATGGACCATGCATGACAGAGCATCACAATAACGGCAGGAAACATAAGCAACTGCTGCAAGGGAGTCCTTTATACTACCAGAGAGCCTGGCATAGGCTGGACAGGTAATCTGAGCATCTCTGACATAGTGTAACTCCAGAGATCCGAGGCTCTGACTATATCTAGTCAAGGAACAGGAGGTTTAGAACCATTTTACGTCAATGTCATAGAAAGAGGCCCTGCTACTCCAAGAGACAGGGTTCCATGTAAGACTTAATCGTTACAAATAAATTCTCTTGGAAAACTAGATTCTATCACCTCTATTGTTCATCACCTCTTACACCATCATACACTCATATACACCAGTCATCAAATGTATCACCAAAACAATCCTTGATTATCAAGTTTAATATCGAACAATATATATATATTATCTACTGGCGGTCGCCAGTAGATAGTTATAGTTACAACCTATTATCCATAGGAAATCCGCGACATTCTATTTGAAATAACTCTCTTGCCGGTTGACGTATCTTCGCAAAATTTTCAAACTTTGTGGGGCGCTCCGGTCCGCTCCTACCCTGAAAGTCTCGGGGGATTCGTCAAGCGGGGGCCGAGAAAAAAGGGGGTCCCAAAACGCGTTTTCCCCATGCAATTTTCCATAGGAAACTTTAGACACAGCTACAGCCCGAACTGCTGAACGGAATTACACCAAATTTGGCAAAGAGGTAGTTCTTGGTTCAGAAAGAACCCTTTTGTTAAATGGTGTAAATCCGTTCAGTAGTTGCTGAGAAAATCATAAGTAAAAAGATAGATATATCTAGGGCCGCGGATCCTCCCGAGCACGAGCTTTATGTTAATTGGCTGTCAACACTCCAAATCAGGAAGTGTTGGCAGCCATTTTGTCCCTCGGTAGAACCGAGGGACAGAAACAAGTGCGCAAAGCGCACAAAGGGGGCAGGGTAGAAACACCCTGACCCCCTAGGTCTGCTCAGGGGGTCCCACAAGGACCCCTGGGCAAATTTTTAAAAAAATAAAATAAAATAAAATCGGCAGGATGCGCTCAGGGAGCGCGAATCCTGCCGGAAAATCGAAGCGCGGTCTCCCGCGCTTCGATGCTACTGGCCCCGGGTGGGCCAAGTCCCGGGGGCATGCTGGGGGGTTAATTTTATGTGTGGGGGCCTCTAAGGCCCCCCAAGCCCCGGGGACCACCACCCCCGGGGCTTTATGTATAATGGTGCGGGAGGGCTCTGAGCCCTCCCGCAGCCCCGGGACCACCACCTCCCCGGGGCTTCTTTTTTAAATTAAAAACCTGTGTGGGGGGCTCCAGCCCCCACACGCCCCGGGACCACCACCTCCCGGGGCACTAAGAAAATTAAAAATGGGGGTCCGTTTTGGACCCCCAAGCCCGGGGACCACCACCTCCCGGGGCTTTCAAAATGTAGGGAGGGGGCCGCGCGGCCCCCTCCTGGAGCCTGTGGTGGCCCTGGGGACCGCCACCCCCAGGGCCGGCTCCTGCAGTGTCCCGGGTGCCTACCCCGGGACACTGCTGTTTGCAATGACAGGACGGGAGCCTCGCGGCTCCCGTCCTGTCATTGCAAACTGCTTTGGATATTGGAAGAGAGAGCAGGAAACCTGCTCTCGCTTCCAATATCCAAAGACAATTGCTTTTCCACATGGGGAGCAGCATGTTAGCTGCTCCCCATGTGTAGCAATGCCGGCTCCCGCAGGACACGGGGAGCCGGGCGGGACTGTGGGGGCTTGGGGACCCCCCCACAGTCCCAAACGAGAGGCCAGGCCCCGGGGATGGGGTCCCCGGGGCCATAAGTGGCCACGGAGGGGGGCCACGCAGCCCCCTCCCCAAAGTAAAAAAATGGGATTTTTTTTTAAAAAGTGCAAGGCCGGCCCGGGGATGGGGTCCCCGGGGCCTTAAATGGCCTGAGGAGGGGGCCACGCAGCCCCCCTCCAAATAAAAAAAAGAGGCCATGCCCCGGGGGATGGGGTCCCCGGGGCCAATACAGGCCCAGGGAAGGGGGCCACGCGGCCCCCTTCCCGTTTTTTTAATTTTAATTAAAAAAAGGGGTAAGTCCCTGGGGATGGGGTCCCCAGGGCCTAAAAATAGGAAAAAGGAAGGGGGCCACACAGACCCCCTTCAGGGGAAAAAAAACGATCGGGCCCGTAGGCCCCGCCCCCTTCCTTCACCACTCTGCAAGCGCGCCCCCTGGCGCGTTTGCAGAGGGGGAACGAATTTTCCTTGAATACTGGGGGTCCCTGGGGGCCAACTAGCCCACCAGGAACCTCCAGTATGCGCCAGGGGGCTGCCTTGCAGAGAGGTGTACAGAGGCCACGCCCCTTTTTACACCTCTCTGCAACGCAGCTCTATGGCGCTTTTTGGAGGTATATGGTGGGCTAGTTGCACCCCAGGGACCCTCAGGATTCAAGGGGAGTTAATCCCCCGACTTAAAATGCGCCACGGGGCGCGTTTGCACAGTGGTGAAGGGAGGGGGCGGGGCTTCAGGTGACATGTGTGCAAACAGGCCCCGTGGCGCGTTTTAAGATGGGGAATTAAATCCTCTTCAATCCTGAGGGTCCCTGGGGGCCAACTAGCCCAACAGGTACGTCAAGAAAGCGCCACAGAGCTGCGTTGCAGAGAGGTGTAAAAAGGGGTGTGGCCTCTGTACATGTCTCTGCAACGCAGCCCCCTGGCGCATACTGGAGGTTCCTGGTGGGCTAGTTGGCCCGTAGGGACCCTCATGATTCAAGGGGACTTAATCCCCCAACTTAAAACGCGCAACGGGGCGCGTTTGCACAGATGTCACCTCAGGCCCCGCCCCTCCCTTCACCATTGTGCAAATATTCCTCTAAAATCAGCCGAAATACGAATTCTGATTTACTCACCTGTTATCAGGAGAGACCTCAGTGCTGCATCTTTCAGCCCAGTACTAATCCTGAAAAGTAATTTTAACCGTACTTACCAGTAACTTGAATTTCCTTCCAAAGGCTAACATTGACTGGTTTCACTTGGAAATTCTTCTAAGTGTGGAGTTTTGGAACTTTAAAATATTCCTCTAAAATCAGCCGAAATACGAATTCCGATTTACTCACCTGTTATCAGGAGACCTCAGTGCTGTATCTTTCAGCCCAGTACTGGTCCTGAAAAGTAATTTTAACCGTACTTACCAGTAACTTGAATTTCCTTCCATAGGCTAACATTGACTGGTTTCACTTGGAAATTCTTCTAAGTGTGGAGTTTTGGAACTTTAAAATATTCCTCTAAAATCAGCCGAAATACGAATTCCGATTTACTCACCTGTTATCAGGAGGGACCTCAGTGCTGCATCTTTCAGCCCAGTACTGATCCTCAAAAGTAATTTTAACCGTACTTACCAGTAACTTGAATTTCCTTCCATAGGCTAACATTGACTGGTTTCACTTGGAAATTCTTCTAAGTGTGGAGTTTTGAAACATACAAATATTCCTCTAAAATCAGCCGAAATCCGAATTCTGATTTACTCACCTGTTATCAGGAGAGACCTCAGTGCTGCATCTTTCAGCCCAGTACTGGTCCTGAAAAGTAATTTTAACCGTACTTACCGGTAACTTGAATTTCCTTCATAGGCTAACATTGACTGGTTTCACTTGGAAATTCTTCTAAGTGTGGAGTTTTGGAACTTTAAAATATTCCTCTAAAATCAGCCGAAATACGAATTCGATTTACTCACCTGTTATCAGGAGAGACCTCAGTGCTGCATCTTTCAGCCCAGTACTGATCCTCAAAAGTAATTTTAACCGTACTTACCAGTAACTTGAATTTCCTTCCATAGGATATCATTGCCTGCTTTTTGCTGAAAAAGTTTCTAAGTGTTGATTTTTGAAACATACAAATATTCCTCTAAAATCAGCCGAAATCCGAATTCTGATTTACTCACCTGTTATCAGGAGAGACCTCAGTGCTGCATCTTTCAGCCCAGTACTGGTCCTGAAAAGTAATTTTAACCGTACTTACCAGTAACTTGAATTTCCTTCCATAGGCTAACATTGACTGGTTTCACTTGGAAATTCTTCTAAGTGTGGAGTTTTGGAACTTTAAAATATTCATCTAAAATCAGCCGAAATACGAATTCCGATTTACTCATCTGTTATCAGTAGAGACCTCAGTGCTGCATCTTTCAGCCCAGTACTGGTCCTGAAAAGTAATTTTAACCGTACTTACCGGTAACTTGAATTTCCTTCCATAGGCTAACATTGACTGGTTTCACTTGGAAATTCTTCTAAGTGTGGAGTTTTGGAACTTTAAAATATTCGTCTAAAATCAGCCGAAATACGAATTCCGATTTACTCATCTGTTATCAGGAGAGACCTCAGTGCTGCATCTTTCAGCCCAGTACTGATCCTCAAAAGTAATTTTAACCGTACTTACCAGTAACTTGAATTTCCTTCCATAGGATATCATTGCCTGCTTTTTGCTGAAAAAGTTTCTAAGTGTTGATTTTTGAAACATACAAATATTCCTCTAAAATCAGCCGAAATACGAATTCCGATTTACTCACCTGTTATAAGGAGAGACCTCAGTGCTGTATCTTTCAGCCCAGTACTGGTCCTGAAAAGTAATTTTAACCGTACTTACCAGTAACTTATATTTTCTTCCATAGGAATCCATTGTCTGGTTTTCAGCAGAAAAGTTTCAAAGTGTCGATTTTCACAAACTACAAATATTCCTTAAAAATCGCCTGTATGACTTAAACGCATTCTTTCAACTGTTTACAGGAGATGCACCAGTGCTGGATCCAGGATCCAACACTGAGTAAGAAAAAGTAACGATAACAGTTTTTACCTGCTAAGTGAATTTCCTTCCATAGGATAACATTGGTGATTCTATGAGAAAAAGTTTCTAAGTGTCAACTTTTAAAATACAATAATATTCCTTAAAAATCACGACTGTAACCAAAACGCTTTTACTCAACTGTTTACAGGAGATGTACCAGGACTGAATCTAGGATCCAGTCCTGTGGTTAGAAAAGTAATCCATAAAGTAACTAATTGCATTTAACTAGAAATTCACATTGAGCTGAATGTTGCATTGTGTTTGAAAATGTGTTGCCCATTGCAACAACTGTAACTACTGTACTTAAAAGTCTATTGCCTATGTGCAAAGTATTTAAACTAAAGTAATTCATTCTGAGAAAGTATTTTTGTAATGTAATGTATAATGTAATTACAATGTAATTTAAAAAATAAAATATGTAAAAGAAATTGTTTCTAAAAATGTAGTAAATCAGTATGAAAAAAATTAATATAAAAATTAATACATTTAAAAATTGTCATTTAAAAACCTTTGAAATTCACTGAAAAAACCGTAGGTTTCAGGCACGTTATAGTTACAAATTAGCATTTTAAAAACCTTTGAAATTCACTGAAAAAACCATAGGTTTCAGACACGTTATAGTTAGAAATTAGCATTTAAAAAACCTTTGAAATTCACTGAAAAAACCATAGGTTTTAGGGACAGTTATAGTTAGTTGGACATTGCACTCGTACAAAACCCGTGAAATTCCCCCGTTATAGTTAGTTCAGCTAACTATAACTCGCGCCCGCAATGCACTGCTGATGACGTCACATATTACATCACTCATGACATGGTCAGTGACATCACTGATGACATCACTGATGACATCTCAAATGACATCACTGATGACATCATCCACGTGATAATCTGATGCAGCTCCTCACACCCTAATATAACCTTTGATACACCCAATCTAAATTACAGAGTGCCATTCGCAAAACCATAGACACTCCAACACCAATAACTACATACCCACTCACTGATTCTTAGGTCTACACACACTCATCCACTCACTCACCCGTACAGTCACTCATACTTATGGTCACTCAGTACAGGACTATCATATGCACTCTTACTCCTATATAGACACTCAAACACCGCCACTCATCCATAGAGGTACTCACACACCTAGTCAGTCATGCAAATAATTAAACACACTGCCATTTACTCACCTATACAGTTATACACACACCAGCTCACTTAATCATACAAATACTAGCACATTGTTACGCTCTTATACAATCACTGATACAAGCACACACTCATCCATACAGCCACTATCACAATCACTCACTCTCGCTTATAGCTATTTATATACTCCAATACACATATATACTGCCTTTCACATATGTAGTTACTCACACATGTACCACTGGGACATACATTCACTCACTAACACACTCTTACACACACTTACCCACCCATACAGTCTATCACAGATGCACTCTTGAAACCATCCACCCAGTGAATCACCCACTCACACATCTATGCACAGTCGCACACACCCCATCCACACAAACACTCAGGCACCCATACAGATACTCATAGAACCAATCAATAACCCATATAGACACTCATGTAGCTATTCGCAAATCCATGCATCCACTTACACACCAACAGACGGATACAGACATTCACTCAGTTTAGTCACTAACCCATGCATTCAGTAAGATACGTTTAATCACTCACTTGTAGAGTCAGTCACGCACGTACTAAATCATCCATTCAGACACTTATACACCCACTCATTCTTCAATACGCCTTTCCCTATATATATTAAACATATTTCAACTTTACAGAAACACACAGTCACTGGATGATGTCATCAGTGATGTCATTTGAGATGTCATCAGTGATGTCATCAGTGATGTCACTGACCATGTCATGAGTGATGTAATATGTGACGTCATCAGCAGTGCATTGCGGGGGCGCGAGTTATAGTTAGCTGAACTAACTATAACGGGGGAATTTCACGGGTTTTGTACGAGTGCAATGTCCAACTAACTATAACTGTCCCTAAAACCTATGGTTTTTTCAGTGAATATATATATATATATATATATATATTCATTCACTGAAAAAAACCATAGGTTTCAGGCACGTTATAGTTAGAAATTAGCATTTAAAAAACCTTAGAAATTCACTGAAAAAACCATAGGTTTCAGGGACGTTATAGTTAGCTGGACATTTCACTCTTACAAAACCATAGAAATGTCACTGTTATAGTTAGTTCTGCTAACTATAACTCGCGCACCCGCAATGCACTGCTCATGACGTCACATATTACATCATTCATGACATGGTCAGTGACATCACTGATGACATCTCAAATGACATCACTGATGACATCATCCAGTGACTGTGTGTTTCTGTAAAGTTTAAATATGTTTTATATATATTCCAAGGTGTATTGAAGAATGAGTAGATGTATAAGTGTCTGGATGGAGGATTTAGTAGGTGCGTGACTGACTGTATAAGTGAGTGATTAAATGTGTCTTACTGAATGCATGGGTTAGTGACTAAACTTTGTGAATGTCTGTATCAGTCTTTCTGTTGTTGTGCAAGCTGCTGCATGGGTTGGTCAGTAGCTACATGAGTGTCTATATAGCTTATTGATTGGTTGTCTGAGTATTTGTATGGGAGACTGAGTGTGTGTGTGGGTGGGTGGGAGGTGTGTGACTGTGCATAGATGTGAGTGGTTGATTCACTGGGTGTATGGGTTCAAAAGTGCATGTGGAAACCGCTGTATGGGCGGGTAAGTGTGTGTGTGTATGGGTGTGTTGGTGAGTGAATGGATGTCTCAGTGGTACACGTCCAAGTAACTACATATGTAAAAGGCAGTGTATGTGAGAGTTGAAGTATATAAATGACTATACGTGAGAGTCAGTGATTGTGAGAGTGGCTGTATGGATGAGTGTGTACTTGTATCAGTGATTGAATAAGAGAGTAAGTATGAGTTAGTATCTGTATGAATAAGTGAGGTGGTGTGTGTATAACTGTATAGGTGAGTAAATGGGAGTGTGATTGATTCTTAGCATGACTGACTAGGTGTGTGAGTAACTGCATGGATGCGTGGCGGTGTGTGAGTGTCTGTATAGGTGTATGAGTGCATATGATAGTGTTGTATTGATGAGTGACTGCATGTATGAGTGATTGTATGGATGAATGAGTGGATGTGTGTGTAGACCTAGGAATCAGTGAGTGCGTATGTAGTAACTGGTATTGGTGTGTCAATGATTTAGAAAATGGTAGTCTGTATTTTACAGTGGGTGTATCAAAGATTATATTAGAGTGTGAGGAGGTGCATCAGATTTTCACGTGGATGATGTCATTAGTGATGTCATCAGTGATGTCACTGACCATGCCATGAATGATGTAATATGTGACATCAGCAGTGCATTGCGGGGGCGCGAGTTATAGTTAGCTGAACTAATTTCGAAAGGCATTTGACAGCGTTGTCCGTCCCAAGCTTTGGGAAAAACTGTCCAAATGGGGCATCCCGCAGTCTCTATTGAATGCCCTTATCGCTCTCTATTCCAATACCTGGGTAAAAATAAAAGTTTCCTCTGGTTGGTCTACAACTAATAAAATCATGACCAACAGAGGCCAAAAGCAGGGATGCATCTTGGCTCCTTTACTCTTCAACTTGTACCTTGCAGACTTGCCTGAGTGGCTGGCCCGTTCGAGCTTTTCCACCAAGAGTCGCATCTGTTAAAATCCAGTCAATGCAATACGCAGATGACACGATTCTCCTTGATTGAACTCAGGTGAGCCTTCAACAACTTTTTGATTCCCTGGCATCGTATTGTGAAACAAATGCTTTGGAGATTAATATTTCTAAAACTAAGGTGATGATAGTCTCGAGGCGTCGAGCAAGACAGCGCCCCTGGTACATCGCTGGAAAACCCATAGAGGTAGTTGCCATATATAAATATCCTGGAGTCTGGATAGACCACAGAGGGAGCCCAGGTCCGCAAATCGCGGCAATGCAAGGTGTGGCTCGCAGCCTGGAGGGGCCTTCCGAAGAACCAAGAAAGCTCTCCATTCTCCAGACTTTACCCCGTTAATCAGAGTGATAGGTGCCAAATTACTACCCACTATAGCTTTTGGCGCCATTACTTTTAAAGATAAAATGTTCACCTGGTTGGATAGAGAGCAATCAGCTTGTTTTCGCAGTGTTTCACCTACCCAACTCTACCTCTCATGCCCAAATCCGTATGGAGTTCTGCCTGTCTTCCCAGCATTGGATCATGAAAGCATGATTCATTGCCTATTGTGCAAAAACTAAAATGGCTCATGATTCCACACTAAAGAGCTGCATATGGTCACTGTTAAACAACCCCAGCACTTCCTGGAATACATTTTTAATATTCTGCTTGGACGCTCTAGAAGCTCATGAATTATGGGCAAGCTCGCTGCCCATAGGGGTGGTTGCTAAAGTTTTGACTAAACAAGCAAAGATCCTCTCAGTGGAACACGATGCATCAGCCGTGAAAAACTTATCCCATGGCAGTTGGGCGTCAAAACTTTATGATCTTAATACCTTACCGCATTATTTGTCATCCTCTATGAAGCCATCGGTGAAACACCAGCTAATGAGACTACGTTTTGGCCTAATCCCCTGATGGCGTATAAGTATGGACGGAAGTATAAGGCAGATACGCCCTCTCAGTGTCGTTTTTGCAGCAATGGGGAAGAAAATTTAATACATGTTTTGTGCATCTGTAGAATCGTACTCCCCTTTCAAATTTTTTGGTTGCGCCCCATCTGGAGAACTCTCAATGTGCGGACATGCCAAGAAGCCCTAGAGGAGTGTATGAAGGGGGACTCAGCTCAGATGGCCGCCCGATTTGTAAAATTCATGATCAAGATCAACTCAATTTTACAAGTAGATGTCCCCCATGAACCTCCGCTGTGTTAGCTATGAATTTCTTCTTTTTCCTTTCTTTATCAAAAAAAAAAAAAAAAATGAACTTTTAATTGAGAGTGGAAAGTGCTTTTTATGTTCTCTTTGTATGAATTGCAATGATTTTAATTAATTGTGCAAATAAATATATCTATCTATATCTAAGTATAATGGGGGAATTTCACTGGTTTTGTACGAGTGAAATATCCAACTAACTATAACGTCACTGAAACCTATGGTTTTTTCAGTGAATATATATATATATATATATATTCACTGAAAAAAACATAGGTTTCAGGTACGTTATAGTTAGAAATTAGCATTTAAAAAACCTTAGAAATTCACTGAAAAAACCATAGGTTTCAGGGACGTTATAGTTAGCTGTACATTTCACTCTTACAAAACCATAGAAATTTCACTGTTATAGTTAGTTCAGCTAACTATAACTCGCGCACCCGCAATGCACCGCTCATGACGTCACATATTACATCATTCATGACATGGTCAGTGACATCACGGATGACATCTCAAATGACATCACTGATGACATCATCCAGTGACTGTGTGTTTCTGTAAAGTTTAAATATGTTTTATATATATTCCAAGGTGTATTGAAGAATGAGTAGGTGTATAAGTGTCTGGATGGAGGATTTAGTAGGTGCGTGACTGACTGTATAAGTGAGTGATTAAATGTGTCTTACTGAATGCATGGGTTAGTGACTAAACTGTGTGAATATCTGTATCAGTCTTTCTGTTGTTGTGCAAGCTGCTGCATGGGTTGGTCAGTAGCTACATGAGTGTCTATATAGCTTATTGATTGGTTGCCTGAGTATTTGTATGGGTGCCTGAGTGTGTGTGGGGCTGGGTGGGAGGTGTGTGACTGTGCATAGATGTGTGAGTGGTTGATTCACTGGGTGTATGGGTTCAAGAGTGCATGTGGAAACAGCTGTATGGGTGGGTGAGTGTGTGTATGGGTGTGTTGGTGAGTGAATGGATGTCTCAGTGGTACACGTCCAAGAAACTACATATGTAAAAGGCAGTGTATGTGAGAGTTGAAGTATATAAATGACTATACGTGAGAGTCAGTGATTGTGAGAGTGGCTGTATGGATGATTGTGTACTTGTATCACTGATTATATAAGAGAGTAAGTATGTGTTAGTATATGTTTGAATAAGTGAGGTGGTGTGTGTATAACTGTATAGGTGAGTAAATGGGAGTGTGATTGATTCTTAGCATGACTGACTAGGTGTGTGAGTAACTGCATGGATGAGTGGCGGTGTGTGAGTGTCTGTATAGGTGTATGAGTGCATATGATAGTGTTGTATTGATGAGTGACTGCATGTATGAGTGATTGTATGGATGAATGAGTGGATGTGTGTGTAGACCTAGGAATCAGTGAGTGCGTATGTAGTAACTGGTATTGGTGTGTCAATGATTTAGAAAATGGTAGTCTGTATTTTACAGTGGGTGTATCAAAGATTATATTAGAGTGTGAGGAGGTGCATCAGATTTTCACGTGGATGATGTCATCAGTGATGTCATTTGAGATGTCATCAGTGATGTCATCAGTGATGTCACTGACCATGTCATGAATGATGTAATATGTGACATCAGCAGTGCATTGCGGGGGCGCGAGTTATAGTTAGCTGAACTAATTTCGAAAGGCATTTGACAGCGTTGTCCGTCCCAGGCTTTGGGGAAAACTGTCCAAATGGGGCATCCCGCAGTCTCTATTGAATGCCCTTATCGCTCTCTATTCCAATACCTGGGTAAAAATAAAAGTTTCCTCTGGTTGGTCTACAACTAATAAAATCATGACCAACAGAGGCCTTAAGCAGGGATGCATCTTGGCTCCTTTACTCTTCAACTTGTACCTTGCAGACTTGCCTGAGTGGCTGGCCCGTTCTCGAGCTTTTCCACCAAGAATCGCATCTGTTAAAATCCAGTCAATGCAATACGCAGATGACACGATTCTCCTTGATCAAACTCAGGTGGGCCTTCAATGACTTTTTGATTCCCCGGCATCGTATTGTGAAACAAATGCTTTGGAGATTAATATTTCTAAAACTAAGGTGATGATAGTCTTGAGGCGTCGAGCAAGACAGCGCTCCTGGTACATCGCTGGAAAACCCATAGAGGTAGTTGCCATATATAAATATCTTGGAGTCTGGATAGACCACAGAGGGAGCCCGGGTCCGCAAATCGCGGCAATGCAAGGTGTGGCTCGCAGCCTGGAGGGGGCCTTCCTAAGAACCAAGAAAGCTCTCCATTCTCCAGACTTCACCCCGTTAATCAGAGTGATAGGTGCCAAATTACTACCCACTATAGCTTTTGGCGCCATTACTTTTAAAGCTAAAATGTTCACCTGGTTGGATAGAGAGCAATCAGTTTGTTTTCGCAGAGTGTTTCACCTACCCAACTCGACCTCTCATGCCCAAATCCGTATGGAGTTCTGCCTGTCTTCCCAGCATTGGATCATGAAAGCAAGATTCATTGCCTATTGTGCAAAAACTAAAATGGCTCATGATTCCACACTAAAGAGCTGCATATGGTCACTGTTAAACAATCCCCAGCACTTCCTGGAATACATTTGTAATATTCTGCTTGGACGCTCTCGAAGCTCATGAATTATGGACAAGCTCGCTGCCCATACGGGTGGTTGCTAAAGTTTTGACTAAACAAGCAAAGATCCTCTCAGTGGAACACGATGCATCAGCCGTGAAAAACTTATCCCATGGCAGTTGGGCGTCAAACATTTATGATCTTAATACCTTACCGCATTATCTGTCATCCTCTATGAAGCCATCGGTGAAACACCAGCTAATGAGACTACGTTTTGGCCTAATCCCCCTGATGGCGTATAAGTATGGACGGAAGTATAAGGCAGATACGCCCTCTCAGTGTCGTTTTTGCAGCAATGTGGAAGAAAATTTAATACATGTTTTGTGCATCTGTAGAATCTTACTCCCCTTTCGAATTTTTTGGTTGCGCCCCATCTGGAGAACTCTCAATGTGCGGACATGCCAAGAAGCCCTAGAGGAGTGTATGAAGGGGGACTCAGCTCAGATGGCCGCCCGATTTGTAAAATTCATGATCAAGATAAACTCAATTTTACTAGTAGATGTCCCCCATGAACCTCCGCTGTGTTAGCTATGAATTTCTTCTTTTTTCTTTCTTTTAAAAAAAAAAAAAACATGAACTTTTTAATTGAGAGTGGAAAGTGCTTTTTATGTTCTTTTTGCGCTTACATGAACTTTTTAATTGAGAGTGGAAAGTGCTTTTTATGTTCTCTTTGTATGAATTGCAATGGTTTTAATTAATTGTGCAAATAAATATATCTATCTATATCTAACTATAACGGGGGAATTTCACTGGTTTTGTACGAGTGAAATGTCCAACTAACTATAACGTCCCTGAAACCTATGTTTTTTTCAGTGAATTTCGAAGGTTTTTTAAATGCTAATTTCTAACTATAACGTGCCTAAAATCTATGGTTTTTTCAGTGAATTTCAAAGGTTTTTTAAATGCTAATTTCTAATTATAATGTTCATTAAACCTATGTTTTTTTCTGTGTGTTTAAATTATCATCCCATTCTCAACCTAGTGAAAACTGCCGATCGCCAGTTTTCCATCGATAGCTTCCGCCCAAAAAAATCGCCTCAAATGAGTGCGACAACTAACGCTAATGATATGCAGAGCAGGCGTTCCCGTGCAAAAAACACACGAAAACACCACTTCCCCATATTTTCAACGACCAGCCAAATATGCGGTGCGATCCAAAAACAGGCGATAATCCGCGTTAGCAGTAAGAATTTAACATCAGCCTTTTACTGGTGTAAAGCAGGACAACTACCTACAGTATGAAAGGGAGCCCAGCCCAGAGGCACATCTAAAGACCAACACGTCATAGAGCTACTGATCATGCAACTCCGACACCCAAGAAGGCTACAACACCCACCGCCACCACCCCCCAGGACCTCCCCCCGGACCACACCCCCCTACTACCACTGAGGCAGCGCAGAACAGGACAACTGACTCCTGCCTACACTGCGGACAGCAGGACTCATAATTCAGATCGAGTCGCGATTGCAGATGACGCAGTCCAGTAGGCAACAGACATTGCTCCCAGTGCGGCTCGCCCGCAGCACGCATCATCGCAGGCTGCGCACACGTTGAGTGCTTCAGGTGCCACTGACTCAGTGCACCACAAGTCATCGCCACGTAGCCTTATTGAGGCAGAATTCAATAGGCAAAAGACATTGCTACCAGTGCGGCCCGCCCGGACCGCGCATCATCGCAGGCTGCGCACACGGTGGTTGCTTCAGGTGCCACTAACTCAGTGCACCACAAGTCATCGCCACGTAGCCTTATTAAGGCAGAATTCATTAGACAAAAGACATTGCTACCAGTGCGGCCCGTCCGGACCACGCATCATCGCAGGCTCCGCACATGCTGGTTGCTTCAGGTGCCACCAACTGTGCAGCTCAACTCAACGCCACGTGGCTGTGGGCCCTTGCTGACCGCTGCCTCCGGCCTACACTGTGGTCAGCAGGGCTCACAATTCAAATTCAGTCTTGATTCATTAATTGCAGAGTACAGTAGGCAACTAAGTATAACGTCCCTCAAACCTACACAATATCCTTTTAGTATCCTTGCTTCAAGAACTTGTTTTATATCAGTTATAGCTTTACTACAATGACAAAATTCATCTTGCAAGTCCAAACGAACACTGAATGGCAGTCTACACTGCGGACAGCAGAGCTCACAATTTGAACTATAACGTCCCTGAAACCTACATATTTCGACAATGTATTCCATACATATTTCATGTTTTCTTCCATACGCCTACATTACGGTCAGCCGAGCTCACAATTTGAATTCAGTCTTGTTTTATTAATGGCACAGAGAAGTGTGCTCTATGTCTTCGGATTTTGTTAAGAGGATGTGACAAAAAGCATTCCTCGATGTCTGTGCTGACTACTGCCTTCGATCTACACTGCGGATAGCAGGTCTCACAATTCAGATCGAGTCGCAATTGCAGATGACGCAGTCCAGCAGGCAACAGACATTGCTCCCAGTGCAGCCCGCCCGGACCACGCATCATCGCTGGCTGCGCACACACTGAATGCTTCTGATGCCCCTAGCTCAGTGCACCACAACTCATGGACCCTTTATGATACAATGTTTTGTGTATAATTTCACATCTGCTGCCCCTACCTCAGTGTACCACAAGTCATGGACCCTTTACGATAGAATCTTTTGTGTATTATTTCACATCTGCTGCCCCTACCTTAATACAGCACAAATCATTGACCCTTTATGATTGAATCTCTGTGTCTGATCCAATGATTACTGTTGTACTTGTTACCAGCACCAACCATTACCGGAGGGCTGGCTTACACTCACCCCACACGCATCCAGCACAGACGTCACTAGACATGTGACCCTGGTAATAAAAAGGAGTCGAGCGCACATGCCCGTTACCAGTTCCACTATCTATCTAACTGTGTCCGTGTGTTCATTATGTATGCAAGATGCTGCCCCTGGGCCCTACCACATTACATTGTGCTGTGGACAGCGTATGCAACCATGTTACCTCTGGCAGTGGGAAAACTTCGGTTATGTAACTTTGTCTCGCTCATTGTACAAGTACGTACGTAGAGACTGGATCATTAGAGTACTGCAAGGAGAGTGTATAGTGAATTTATAAGTGCTTGGGGATTGGCGGAGTGATTGTATAACTACATATGTTGGCGCAGCCTAACCCCGAACACAAGCTTGGCTCTAATTGGCTGCCCTCCATGTGCCAAAAACTGAAACCTGAACTTTCCATGGCCCTCTATTGCTACAGCTGCAACACTCCACAGAATGTGCAATAAACATTCATATCCACACAGATGTGTCATGTCGACCATCTTTCATGTGTGGAACTATGGATGAATGTAGGGTCAGTGATTCCCCGTACCTTCCATGTTGGCCATGTTGTGGGACTTGGCTCACAGAGTGACACATTGGCGCTTGCGACCCGGGTGACGGCAGCACTACAACACAGACACCCGCATCAGTTGATTCCTCATACAGCTCATGACAGAGCCACGTCCATAGCTCCGGAGTCATTCTTCACAGCCTCACGCAGGACTGACATATGCCAGGCCAGCCCACTCCGCTTACGCTTACAGGGAAGGACAACAACGCTACATGGCCAAGGTTTTCATTGCAGTGATCTGCTTGTCACAGGCCTAGTTCAGTACGCCACAGCCACTCCCTCACGGCTGGTATACACCCACACCACACCCATCCAGCACAGACGTCACAGGACACGTGACCCTGCTAATAAAAAAGACCGAGCGCACGTGCTCTATGCCATTTTAGAGTTGCTCGCACCGGATACACTGCGGCCGGTACAGGCACACCGGCACGTGACGGTGACTTTCGGTCCACTGAGGTACGGGTACCGTAACTGCTGAGCGGGTGTGCAGGCTCCGGTGATGGCCTGTCCCGGCGGTCTGGACATGTCAGGTTTTGTGTGCCCTGCTGGACCACAGTGTAGGCCTGAGCCATCAGACAGCGCAGGCCTACCGCCACGTGGCATCGTCTCGCTGGTCACAGAGTTAGTGGCACCGCAAGGGCTGAGCAGGTGTGCAACCTGCGATGAAAAACCGGGTGCACTGGTATGTCCTCTGCCATGGCGAAATCAAGACCCAGCACCAAATGTGAGACCTGGTGGTCTGCGGAACGGGGCTGCATGATATGCAGGGTGCCCTGTCGGCGGGCCCCGGGCTTGGGGCTTGCAGCGGCACGTGGTAGGCCCTCTTTTCTACACGCAGGTTGCGAAAAATGAGCAGAGAGGCTTGTTTGCGCAGCGGTGGGCAGTCACCTCCGGGCAGTGGAAGTGGATGGGGTACAGCAGCCTGGGTGTGCAGCAGCGGGCAGTCACCTCCGGGCAGTGGGAGTGGATGGGGTGCAGCAGCCTGGGTGCGCAGCAGCGGGCAGACACCTCTGGGCAGTGGAAGTGGATGGGGTGCAGCAGCCTGGGTGCGCAGCAGCAGTCAGACACCTCTGGGCAGTGGAAGTGGATGGGGTGCAGCAGCCTGGGTGCGCAGCGGCGGGCAGACACCTCTGGGCGGCAGGAGTCAATGGGGTGCAGCAGCCTGGGTGCGCAGAGGAGGGTCAGCGATTTAGGCGTGCGCAGTTGTATGTACTCTGATATTACTGATTCCATACTACGTTTCAGATGAGTAAGCTTGAGGGCTCCACTATGTCCCGGCACGTGGTTGGAGACACACCAGTGGCGGAAAGGTGAGCTGTGAGGGTTTTGTCCACAGTGTGGTCACTCACTGTCCCTCTACATCTCTTCCTTTCTCTCCCTTACACTTTCTCTCTCTCTTCCTCTCTCTCACACTGTTTCTCTCTTTCTCCCTCTTTTCCTCTCTCTCTTTCTCTCTCTCACTCTTCCTCTGTTTCTCTCTTCCTCACACTGTTTCTCTCTTTCTCTCCCTCTTCCTCTCTCTCTCACGGTTTCGCTCTCTCTTCCGCTCTCTCTCACTCTTTCTCTCTGTCTTCCTCTCTCTCACTCTCTTTCTTTCTCTCTCTCTTCTTCTCTCTCACTTTCTCTCTCTCTCTCTCTCTCCTTTGATGGACGCATGACGCACAATCTTATCTTGCTTTTTGTCTAGCAGGCTGTGATTCACATATTGACGACCCCCCCCCACACGGACCTCCCGCCACGAGGCGATGACTTCAGTTCTACTGAGTTAGTGCCACCAGAGCTGAGCGCGTGTGCAGCCTGCGATGATGCGTGGCCATCCTGGCAATCAACATCTATATTGAATTGTGAGCTCGGCTTGACCGCGTGTACACAACGGATGAGGAGGTTGCTTCGGCACGTGGTGGACCCTCTTAGACACACGCCGGTGGCGGAAGGTGAGCAGAGAGGCTTGTTTGCGCAGCGGCGGGCAGTCACCTCCGGGCAGTGGGAGTGGATGGGGTGCAGCAGCCTGGGTGCGCAGCGGCAGGCAGACACCTCTGGGCAGTGGAAGTGGATGGGATGCAGCAGCCTGGGTGCGCAGCGGCGGGCAGACACCTCTGGGCAGTGGGAGTGGGTGGGGTGCAGCAGTCTGGGTGCGCAGAAACGGGCAGTCACCTCCGGGCAGTGGGAGTGGATGGGGTGTAGCAGCCTGGGTGCACAGCAGCGGGCAGATCCCTCTGGGCAGTGGGAGTGGATGGGGTACAGAAGCCTGGGTGCGCAGAGGTGGGCAGACACCTCTGGGCGGCGGGAGTCGGTGCGGTGCAGCAGCCGTGGTGCGCAGGGGCAAAACAGAGAATTAGGCGTGTGCAGTTGTATGTACTATGCCATTACTGATTCTATACTATGTTTCAGATGACTAAACTTGAGGGCTGCACTATGTCCCGGCACGTGGTTGGAGACACACCGGTGGCAGAAAGGTGAGCTGTGAGGATTTTCTCCACAGTGTCAACACTCACTCTCCCTCTCCATCTCTTCCTTTCTGTCACTCACACTCTTTCTCTCTCTCTCACTCTCTATCTCTTCCTTTCTCTCCATCACACTCTCTCTCTTTCTGTCTCTTCCCCTCTCTCATTCTTTCTCTTCCTCTCTCTCACTCTTTCTCTCTCTTGTCCTCTCTCTCACACTGTTTCTCTTTCTCTCTCTCTTCCTTGTATCTCACTCTTTCTCTCTCTCTTCCTCTCTCTCTCACTCTTTCTCTGTCTTCCTCTCTCGCTCACTCTTTCTTTCTTTCTCTCTGTTATACTCTCTCTCACTCTTCCTCTCTTTCTCTCCTTTGATGGACGCATGACGCACAATCTTATTTTGCTTTTTGTCTTGCAGGCTGTGATTCACAAATGGTCCAGAGATGACACACCATGGCTGTACCTAGTTTTATTTGTTGTTGTTTTGTTTAAATAAAATGTTTTTTATGTAAATCCATACATGACTGTGATTCTTATTTGTCCAACCAGTGTTGGGTGTCCGAGCTGCATGATCGTTGGCTCCATTGCATCTGTTGTCGTTCAGGTGTGACTCTGGGCTATGCTCCCTTTCATGTTGCAGGTTATAGTCCGACTTTACACCAGCTCAGAGCAGGTGTAAACTTCCTGCTACTAACGCACCATATCACCTGTTTTGTACTCTCTTCGACGATCTTGCTGGTGGTTGAGAAACTTGCGAAGTGATGTGTTCGCTGCTTTTTGCACGGGAACGCCTACTCTACATCTCATTAGCAATATTTGCCGGGGTCATCCATGACGATGCTTTTTGAGGCTGCGATCGCTGGTAAACTGGTGATATGTGCTGTTTGCTCCATCTTGTGAATGGTGCATTAAATTTATCACCATTTTGGTTGCGATAAAGTGCCGTTAACTCGGCGATGTGTCCTTGAGAATATACCCTCGGTGTTTGAAAGACTTAAGAAGTACTCGAGTGCCGCGCTGAGAGCTGCGCACCCATCGCTTTCACACGGGGGCCGCGCTGAGAGTTGCGCTAGAGTCGCGACAAAAAAAAAAGTCCACTTTCACTAATTTACATTCGCCTTGGGGACTCCGTCCCCCGAAGCATGCCGACATGTTCATTATTTAAATAAAACGAGAAGAGGGCCGCGTCGGCCCCCCTTCCGTGGCCAATTCCGGCCCCGAGGACCCCATCCCCCGGGGCCTGGCCTCACCGTTGGGGACCATGGGGGAGCCCCAATGCCCCCACGGTCCCGCCGGCTCCCCGCATCCTGCGGGAGCCGGCATTGCTTTTCCACACGGGGAGCTGCTGACATGCACCTCTCCGTGTGGAAAAGCAATCAGCTTTGGATTTTGGAAGCGAGAGCAGATTCCCCAGCTCTCGCTTTCAAAATCCAAAGCAAGTTTGCTATGACAGGGCGAAAGCCGCGCGGCTCCCGCCTTGTCATAGCAAACAGCAGTGTCCCGGGGGTGGGCACCCCGGGACACTGCAAGAGCCGGCCCTGGGGGGTGGTGATCCCCAGGGCCATCACTGGCTCCAGGAGGGGGGCCGCGTGGCCCCCCTCCCAACATGAGTGAAGCCCCGGGGAGGTGGTGCTCCCTGGGGCTGCGGGGGCCCCCGCGGACCCCCGCTAATATTTTTTAAGAAATGTCCCCGGGACCTAGCCCACCCGGGGGGCCTCATTAAAATAAAACCCGGGAACCAGCGCTTCATTGTTTTTTAACAATTTCGGCGGAATTCGCGACACCAGCACAAATTGCGCAGACATTTTTTAAAAAGCTTTTTTTGGCCCTGGGGGTCCTTCTGGGACCCCCTGAGCAGGCCTAGGGGGTCAGGGGGTTTCTACCCTTCCCCCCTTCTCTTGTTTTATATCTTTGTTTCTCTGTTTTCTGGTGACTCGCTTCTATCGAGTCACAAGATGGCTGCCAACACTTCCTGGTTTGGAGTGTTGACAGCCAATTAGAATGAAGCTCGTGGTCGTGGCAGCCAATCAGAATGACGCTCGTGGTCAGGAGGGGTCGCGAATCCTCCTCGGCCATAGATATCGAAACGTTTATTTTTTGAATTTCTCAGCAACTACTGAACGGATTTACACCATTTAAAAAAAAGGTCACTTTCTGATCCAAGCACTACCTTTTTGCCAAATTTGGCGTAATTCCGTTCAGTTGTTTCGGCTGTAGCCTTTCCCAAAGTTTCCTATGGGAAATTGATTTTTTGACTCTTATTTTTTGAATTTCTCAATAACTACTGAACGGATTTACACCATTTAAAAAAAAGGTCGCTTTCTGAACCAAGCTCTACCTTTTTGCCAAATTTGAGGTAATTCCGTTCAGCAGTTCGGGCTGTAGCCCGTCTCAAAATTTCCTATGGAAATTAACATGGGGAAAACGTGTTTTGGGACCCCCCTTTTTCTCAGCCCCCGCTTGACGAATCACCCCAAACTTTCAGGATAGGAGCTGACCTGGATAGACTTTTTTGGGAGAATTTCGCGCAGATTCGTCAAACGACGTCAAAGTTATTAGCAAATCAAAAATGCTTTTCCTATGGAAACTAGGTTCTAACTATAACTACCTACTGGCGACCGCCAGTAGGTAATTAATATATATATATATATATATAGATATAGATATATATATATTTTCACAAATTTCAAGTATAATCAATCTAAACCCAGATAAAAAAATCATTTGGCGATATATCAAAAAATACACAGTAGCAAGAGAGACCACACATAAGACATACACATTTGTCATAAAAAATGTTAATTTGCAGGAATCAATTAGAGTAAGCGCACTGTCTGAGGTTTTTCTTAACGTGAAACTTTGTTCCTCAAATTTAACAAAACTAGGCGTTGACGCGTTTCGGTGGATAAAACAGGATAAGACCATCTTCTTCAGGACAACAAGAATATATCCCTCCTAACGAATAATACAGTATTTGCCTGCATAGAGAACATAGGACATATATCAGATAAAACCACATTTGCTTAAATCTTAAACAATCTATGTAAAAAGAAAATACACTTTTCATTTGTCTTAAAACAGGGGTCTGGTAGACCATCTCATTCTTCTGTTTCATAATTTTGTTCCAGACAGTGCATTCTTTTAGAAAGATTTTTATGAAAAAAACGTATCTTGTATGATAAATTATCATAGTGGTCCCATCAAGACTGCGTTAGAGAGGCCAACACCAAACATCACTTTACTGCACTTTTACCCATTCATTCTACGATCCCAATAGGATCAACTCGCCTATTATCCTCTAAGGTGAGGCACGCTCAAATCTGTCAGAACTGTTCTTAAACATTTCGAGATGAACTCCCCATCCTGATTAAAACAAAGATAAAAATAGGAATAGAGTTACTCAAGATGGGAACTAAAACCCATCAAGGCTATACTCATAATTCTGAATAGATACAACCTATATTAACTATCTAGACATATCTATTATCCATACAGATCCGTTTCTTGTAAAATATATTCACAACATGTAGCGGTAGATAAAATCACTAGTGAGGTACTCTCTACACTCTCCTAAATAGCTCTTCCATAGAGTAGATTCCTATATAAAACCAAGATTGGAGTAACGGAACAAAGAAGGTATAAGAAATTGTTTTTAAAGAAAAAATAGCTTGTTCCATTTTTCCGATCTTTGTTTTATATAGGAATCTACCCTATGAAAGAGCTATTTATGAAGGGTAGAGAACACATCAATATATTTAACAAGAAACAGATCACTGTTTATGTGATTGCTGATATATCAGATACCAGATGATGTCCATTTGAATCTATTCTTTATGAAGTGATTAACTTTTAGAATGCATGCAATAAAATGCATTTATAACTGCACTCCTGTATGTAATTAAATTGAGGACTACAGCTATGTTTGTAAACCAATTTAGTCTGTATGTCTTGGTAGTATGTCTTTCTAGTTTGTTTTCAGTGCTGGTTTGTCATGCTTATATACATATTCACTGAAAAAACCATATGTTACAGGAACGTTATAGTTAGTTGGACATTTCACTCGTACAAAACCAGAGAAATTCCGCCGTTATAGTTAGTTCAGCTAACTATAACTTGCGCCCCTGCAATGCACTGCTGATGACGTCACATATTACATCATTCATGACATGGTCAGTGACATCACTGATGACATCACTGATGACATCTCAAATGACATCACTGATGACATTATCCAGTGACTGTGTGTTTCTGTAAAGTTTAAATATGTTTTATATATATGCCAAGGTGTATTGAAGAATGAGTGGGTGTATAAGTGTCTGGATGGAGGATTTAGTAGGTGCATGACTGACTGTATAAGTGAGCGATTAAATGTGTCTTACTGAATGCATGGGTTGGTGAGTAGCTACATGAGAGTCTATATGGGTTATTGATTGGTTGCCTGAGTATTTGTATGGGTGCCTGAGTGTGTGTGGGGCTGGGTGGGAGGTGTGTGACTGTGCATAGATGTGTGAGTGGTTGATTCACTGGGTGTATGGGTTCAAGAGTGCATGTGGAAACAGCTGTATGGGTGGGTGAGTGTGTGTATGGGTGTGTTGGTGAGTGAATGGATGTCTCAGTGGTACACGTCCAAGAAACTACATATGTAAAAGGCAGTGTATGTGAGAGTTGAAGTATATAAATGACTATACGTGAGAGTCAGTGATTGTGAGAGTGGCTGTATGGATGATTGTGTACTTGTATCACTGATTATATAAGAGAGTAAGTATGTGTTAGTATATGTTTGAATAAGTGAGGTGGTGTGTGTATAACTGTATAGGTGAGTAAATGGGAGTGTGATTGATTCTTAGCATGACTGACTAGGTGTGTGAGTAACTGCATGGATGAGTGGCAGTGTGTGAGTGTCTGTATAGGTGTATGAGTGCATATGATAGTGTTGTATTGATGAGTGACTGCATGTATGAGTGATTGTATGGATGAATGAGTGGATGTGTGTGTAGACCTAGGAATCAGTGAGTGCGTATGTAGTAACTGGTATTGGTGTGTCAATGATTTAGAAAATGGTAGTCTGTATTTTACAGTGGGTGTATCAAAGATTATATTAGAGTGTGAGGAGGTGCATCAGATTTTCACGTGGATGATGTCATCAGTGATGTCATTTGAGATGTCATCAGTGATGTCATCAGTGATGTCACTGACCATGTCATGAATGATGTAATATGTGACATCAGCTGTGCATTGTGGGGGCGCGAGTTATAGTTAGCTGAACTAATTTCGAAAGGCATTTGACAGCGTTGTCCGTCCCAGGCTTTGGGGAAAACTGTCCAAATGGGGCATCCCGCGGTCTCTATTGAATGCCCTTATCGCTCTCTATTCCAATACTTGGGTAAAAATAAAAGTTTCCTCTGGTTGGTCTACAACTAATAAAATCATGACCAACAGAGGCCTTAAGCAGGGATGCATCTTGGCTCCTTTACTCTTCAACTTGTACCTTGCAGACTTGCCTGAGTGGCTGGCCCGTTCTCGAGCTTTTCCACCAAGAATCGCATCTGTTAAAATCCAGTCAATGCAATACGCAGATGACACGATTCTCCTTGATCAAACTCAGGTGGGCCTTCAACGACTTTTTGATTCCCCGGCATCGTATTGTGAAACAAATGCTTTGGAGATTAATATTTCTAAAACTAAGGTGATGATAGTCTTGAGGCGTCGAGCAAGACAGCGCCCCTGGTACATCGCTGGAAAACCCATAGAGGTAGTTGCCATATATAAATATCTTGGAGTCTGGATAGACCACAGAGGGAGCCCGGGTCCGCAAATCGCGGCAATGCAAGGTGTGGCTCGCAGCCTGGAGGGGGCCTTCCTAAGAACCAAGAAAGCTCTCCATTCTCCAGACTTCACCCCGTTAATCAGAGTGATAGGTGCCAAATTACTACCCACTATAGCTTTTGGCGCCATTACTTTTAAAGCAAAAATGTTCACCTGGTTGGATAGAGAGCAATCAGTTTGTTTTCGCAGAGTGTTTCACCTACCCAACTCGACCTCTCATGCCCAAATCCGTATGGAGTTCTGCCTGTCTTCCCAGCATTGGATCATGAAAGCAAGATTCATTGCCTATTGTGCAAAAACTAAAATGGCTCATGATTCCACACTAAAGAGCTGCATATGGTCACTGTTAAACAACCCCAGCACTTCCTGGAATACATTTTTAATATTCTGCTTGGACGCTCTAGAAGCTCATGAATTATGGACAAGCTCGCTGCCCATAGGGGTGGTTGCTAAAGTTTTGACTAAACAAGCAAAGATCCTCTCAGTGGAACATGATGCATCAGCCGTGAAAAACTTATCCCATGGCAGTTGGGCGTCAAACATTTATGATCTTAATACCTTACCGCATTTTCTGGCATCCTCTATGAAGCCATCGGTGAAACACCAGCTAATGAGACTACGTTTTGGCCTAATCCCCCTGATGGCGTATAAGTATGGACGGAAGTATAAGGCAGATACGCCCTCTCAGTGTCGTTTTTGCAGCAATGGGGAAGAAAATTTAATACATGTTTTGTGCATCTGTAGAATCTTACTCCCCTTTCGAATTTTTTGGTTGCGCCCCATCTGGAGAACTCTCAATGTGCGGACATGCCAAGAAGCCCTAGAGGAGTGTATGAAGGGGGACTCAGCTCAGATGGCCGCCCGATTTGTAAAATTCATGATCAAGATAAACTCAATTTTACTAGTAGATGTCCCCCATGAACCTCCGCTGTGTTAGCTATGAATTTCTTCTTTTTTCTTTCTTTTTAAAAAAAAAAAAAACATGAACTTTTTAATTGAGAGTGGAAAGTGCTTTTTATGTTCTTTTGCGCTTACATGAACTTTTAATTGAGAGTGGAAAGTGCTTTTTATGTTCTCTTTGTATGAATTGCAATGGTTTTAATTAATTGTGCAAATAAATATATCTATCTATATCTAACTATAACGGGGAATTTCACTGGTTTTGTACGAGTGAAATGTCCAACTAACTATAACGTCCCTGAAACCTATGTTTTTTTCAGTGAATTTCGAAGGTTTTTAAATGCTAATTTCTAACTATAACGTGCCTCAAATCTATGGTTTTTCAGTGAATTTCAAAGGTTTTTAAATGCTAATTTCTAATTATAATGTTCATTAAACCTATGTTTTTTTCTGTGTGTTTAAATTATCATCCCATGCTCAACCTAGTGAAAACTGCTGATCGCCAGTTTTCCATCGATAGCTTCCGCCCAAAAAAATCGCCTCAAATGAGTGCGACAACTAACGCTAATGATATGCAGAGCAGGCGTTCCCGTGCAAAAAACACACGAAAACACCACTTCCCCATATTTTCAACGACCAGCCAAATCTGCGATGCGATCCAAAAACAGGCGATAATCCGCGTTAGCAGTAAGAATTTAACATCAGCCTTTTACTGGTGTAAAGCAGGACAACTACCTACAGTATGAAAGGGAGCCCAGCCCAGAGCCACATCTAAAGACCAACACGTCATAGAGCTACTGATCATGCAACTCCGACACCCAAGAAGGCTACAACACCCACCGCCACCACCCCCAGGACCTCCCCCCGGACCACACCCCCCTACTACCACTGAGGCAGCGCAGAACAGGACAACTGACTCCTGCCTACACTGCGGACAGCAGGACTCATTATTCAGATCGAGTTGCGATTGCAGATGACGCAGTCCAGTAGGCAACAGACATTGCTCCCAGTGCGGCTCGCCCGCAGCACGCATCATCGCAGGCTGCGCACACGTTGAGTGCTTCAGGTGCCACTGACTCAGTGCACCACAAGTCATCGCCACGTAGCCTTATTGAGGCAGAATTCATTAGACAAAAGACATTGCTCCCAGTGCGGCTCGCCCGCAGCACGCATCATCGCAGGCTGCGCACACGTTGAGTGCTTCAGGTGCCACTAACTCAGTGCACCACAAGTCATCGCCACGTAGCCTTATTAAGGCAGAATTCATTAGACAAAAGACATTGCTACCAGTGCGGCCCGTCCGGACCACGCATCATCGCAGGCTCCGCACATGCTGGTTGCTTCAGGTGCCACCAACTGTGCAGCTCAACTCAACGCCACGTGGCTGTGGGCCCTTGCTGACCGCTGCCTCCGGCCTACACTGTGGTCAGCAGGGCTCACAATTCAAATTCAGTCTTGATTCATTAATTGCAGAGTCCAGTAGGCAACTAAGTATAACGTCCCTCAAACCTACACAATATCCTTTTAGTATCCTTGCTTCAAGAACTTGTTTTATATCAGTTATAGCTTTACTACAATGACCAAATTCATCTTGCAAGTCCAAACGAACACTGAATGGCAGTCTACACTGCGGACAGCAGAGCTCACAATTTGAACTATAACGTCCCTGAAACCTACATATTTCGACAATGTATTCCATACATATTTCATGTTTTCTTCCATACGCCTACATTGCGGTCAGCCGAGCTCACAATTTGAATTCAGTCTTGTTTTATTAATGGCACAGAGAAGTGTGCTCTATGTCTTCGGATTTTGTTAAGAGGATGTGACAAAAAGCATTCCTCGATGTCTGTGCTGACTACTGCCTTCGATCTACACTGCGGATAGCAGGTCTCACAATTCAGATCGAGTCGCAATTGCAGATGACGCAGTCCAGCAGGCAACAGACATTGCTCCCAGTGCAGCCCGCCCGGACCACGCATCATCGCTGGCTGCGCACACACTGAATGCTTCTGATGCCCCTAGCTCAGTGCACCACAACTCATGGACCCTTTATGATACAATGTTTTGTGTATAATTTCACATCTGCTGCCCCTACCTCAGTGTACCACAAGTCATGGACCCTTTACGATTGAATCTCTGTGTCTGATCCAATGAATACTGTTGTACTTGTTACCAGCACCAACCATTGCCGGAGGGCTGGCTTACACTCACCCCACACGCATCCAGCACAGACGTCACTAGACATGTGACCCTGGTAATAAAAAGGAGTCGAGCGCACATGCCCGTACCCAGTTCCACTATCTATCTAACTGTGTCCGTGTGTTCATTATGTATGCAAGATGCTGCCCCTGGGCCCTACCACATTACATTGTGCTGTGGACAGCGTATGCAACCATGTTACCTCTGGCAGTGGGAAAACTTCGGTTATGTAACTTTGTCTCGCTCATTGTACAAGTACGTACGTAGAGACTGGATCATTAGAGTACTGCAAGGAGAGTGTATAGTGAATTTATAAGTGCTTGGGGATTGGCGGAGTGATTGTATAACTACATATGTTGGCGCAGCCTAACCCCGAACACAAGCTTGGCTCTAATTGGCTGCCCTCCATGTGCCAAATACTGAAACCTGAACTTTCCATGGCCCTGTATTGCTACAGCTGCAACACTCCACAGAATGTGCAATAAACATTCATATCCACACAGATGTGTCATGTCGACCATCTTTCATGTGTGGAACTATGGATGAATGTAGGGTCAGTGATTCCCTGTACCTTCCATGTTGGCCATGTTGTGGGACTTGGCTCACAGAGTGACACATTGGCGCTTGCGACCCGGGTGACGGCAGCACTACAACACGGACACCCGCATCAGTTGATTCCTCATACAGCTCACGACGGAGCCACGTCCATAGCTCTGGAGTCATTCTTCACAGCCTCACGCAGGACTGACATATGCCAGGCCAGCCCACTCCGCTTACGCTTACAGGGAAGGACAACAACGCTACATGGCCCAGGTTTTCATTGCAGTGATCTGCTTGTCACAGGCCTAGTTCAGTACGCCACAGCCACTCCCTCATGGCTGGTATACACCCACACCACACCCATCCGGCACAGACGTCACAGGACACGTGACCCTGCTAATAAAAAGACCGAGCGCACGTGCTCTACGCCATTTAGAGTTGCTCGCACCGGATACACTGCGGCCGGCACAGGCACACCGGCACGGGACGGTGACATTCGGTCCACTGAGGTACGGGTACTGTAACTGCTGAGCGGGTGTGCAGGCTCCGGTGATGGCCTGTCCCGGCGGTCTGGACATGTCAGGTTTTGTGTGCCCTGCTGGACTACAGTGTAGGCCTGAGCCATCAGACAGCGCAGGCCTACCGCCACGTGGCATGGTCTCGCTGGTCACAGTTAGTGGCACCGCAAGGGCTGAGCAAGTGTGCAACCTGCGATGAAAAACCGGGTGCACTGGTATGTCCTCTGCCATGGCGAAATCAAGACCCAGCACCAAATGTGAGACCTGGTGGCCTGCGGAACGGGGATGCATGATATGCAGGGTGCCCTGTCGGCGGGCCCCGGGCTTGGGGCTTGCAGCGGCACGTGGTAGGCCCTCTTTTCTACACGCAGGTTGCGAAAGGTGAGCAGAGAGGCTTGTTTGCGCAGCGGTGGGCAGTCACCTCCGGGCAGTGGAAGTGGATGGGGTACAGCAGCCTGGGTGTGCAGCAGCGGGCAGTCACCTCCGGGCAGTGGGAGTGGATGGGGTGCAGCAGCCTGGGTGCGCAGCAGCGGGCAGACACCTCTGGGCAGTGGAAGTGGATGGGGTGCAGCAGCGGTCAGACACCTCTGGGCAGTGGAAGTGGATGGGGTGCAGCAGCCTGGGTGCGCAGCGGCGGGCAGACACCTCTGGGCGGCAGGAGTCAATGGGGTGCAGCAGCCTGGGTGCGCAGCGGAGGGTCAGCGATTTAGGCGTGCGCAGTTGTATGTACTCTGATATTACTGATTCCATACTACGTTTCAGATGAGTAAGCTTGAGGGCTCCACTATGTCCCGGCACGTGGTTGGAGACACACCAATGGCGGAAAGGTGAGCTGTGAGGGTTTTGTCCACAGTGTGGTCACTCACTGTCCCTCTACATCTCTTCCTTTCTCTCCCTCACACTTCCTCTCTCTCACTCTATCTCTTCCTCTCTCTCACACTGTTTCTCTCTTTCTCCCTCTTTTCCTCTCTCTCTTTCTCTCTCTCACTCTTCCTCTGTTTCTCTCTTCCTCACACTGTTTCTCTCTTTCTCTCTCTCTTCCTCTCTCTCTCGCGGTTTTGCTCTCTCTCACTCTTTCTCTGTCTTCCTCTCACTCTCTTTCTTTCTCTCTCTCTTCTTCTCTCTCACTCTTTCTCTCTCTCTCTCTCTCCTTTGATGGACGCATGACGCACAATCTTATCTTGCTTTTTGTCTAGCAGGCTGTGATTCACATATTGACGACCCCCCCCCCCACACGGACCTCCCGCCACGAGGCGATGACTTCAGTTCTACTGAGTTAGTGCCACCAGAGCTGAGCGCGTGTGCAGCCTGCGATGATGCGTGGCCATCCTGGCAATCAACATCTATATTGAATTGTGAGCTCGGCTTGACCGCGTGTACACAACGGATGAGGAGGTTGCTTCGGCACGTGGTGGACCCTCTTAGACACACGCCGGTGGCGGAAGGTGAGCAGAGAGGCTTGTTTACGCAGCGGCGGGCAGTCACCTCCGGGCAGTGGGAGTGGATGGGGTGCAGCAGCCTGGGTGCGCAGCGGCGGCAGGCAGACACCTCTGGGCAGTGGAAGTGGATAGGATGCAGCAGCCTGGGTGCGCAGCGGCGGGCAGACACCTCTGGGCAGTGGGAGTGGGTGGGGTGCAGCAGTCTGGGTGCGCAGGAACGGGCAGTCACCTCCGGGCAGTGGGAGTGGATGGGGTGTAGCAGCCTGGGTGCACAGCAGCGGGCAGATCTCTCTGGGCAGTGGGAGTGGATGGGGTACAGAAGCCTGGGTGCGCAGACACCTCTGGGCGGCGGGAGTCGGTGCGAGTGCAGCAGCCGTGGTGCGCAGGGGCAAAACAGAGAATTAGGCGTGTGCAGTTGTATGTACTATGCCATTACTGATTCTATACTATGTTTCAGATGACTAAACTTGAGGGCTGCACTATGTCCCGGCACGTGGTTGGAGACACACCGGTGGCAGAAAGGTGAGCTGTGAGGATTTTCTCCACAGTGTCAACACTCACTCTCCCTCTCCATCTCTTCCTTTCTGTCACTCACACTCTTTCTCTCTCTCTCACTCTCTATCTCTTCCTTTCTCTCCATCACACTCTCTCTCTTTCTGTCTCTTCCCCTCTCTCTCATTCTTTCTCTTCCTCTCTATCTCACTCTTTCTCTCTCTTTTCCTCTCTCTCACACTGTTTCTCTTTCTCTCTCTCTTCCTTGTATATCACTCTTTCTCTCTCTCTTCCTCTCTCTCTCACTCTTTGTCTTCCTCTCTCGCTCACTCTTTCTTTCTTTCTTTCTCTCTCTTATACTCTCTCTCACTCTTCCTCTCTTTCTCTCCTTTGATGGACGCATGACGCACAATCTTATTTTGCTTTTTGTCTTGCAGGCTGTGATTCACAAATGTTCCAGAGATGACACACCATGGCTGTACCTAGTTTTATTTGTTGTTGTTTTGTTTAAATAAAATGTTTTTTATGTAAATCCATACATGACTGTGATTCTTATTTGTCCAACCAGTGTTGGGTGTCCGAGCTGCATGATTGTTGGCTCCATTGCATCTGTTGTCGTTCAGGTGTGACTCTGGGCTATGCTCCCTTTCATGTTGCAGGTTATAGTCCGACTTTACACCAGCTCAGAGCAGGTGTAAACTTCCTGCTACTAACGCACCATATCACCTGTTTTGTACTCTCTTCGACGATCTTGCTGGTGGTTGAGAAACTTGCGAAGTGATGTGTTCGCTGCTTTTTGCACGGGAACGCCTACTCTACATCTCATTAGCAATATTTGCCGGGGTCATCCGTGACGATGCTTTTTGAGGCTGCGATCGCTGGTAAACTGGTGATATGTGCTGTTTGCTCCATCTTGTGAATGGTGCATTAAATTTATCACCATTTTGGTTGCGATAAAGTGCCGTTAACTCGGCGATGTGTCCTTGAGAATATACCCCTCGGTGTTTGAAAGACTTAAGAAGTACTCGAGTGCCGCGCTGAGAGCTGCGCACCCATCGCTTTCACACGGGGGGCCGCGCTGAGAGTTGCGCTAGAGTCGCGACAAAAAAAAAAAAAAGTCCACTTTCACTAACTTACATTCGTCTCGGGGACCCCGTCCCCCGAAGCATGCCGACATGTTCATTATTTAAATAAAACGAGAAGAGGGCTGCGTCGGCCCCCCTTCCGTGGCCAATTCCGGCCCCGAGGACCCCATCCCCCGGGGCCTGGCCTCACCGTTGGGGACCATGGGGGGAGCCCCAATGCCCCCACGGTCCCGCCGGCTCCCCGCATCCTGCGGGAGCCGGCATTGCTTTTCCACACGGGGAGCTGCTGACATGCACCTCTCCGTGTGGAAAAGCAATCAGCTTTGGATTTTGGAAGCGAGAGCAGATTCCCCAGCTCTCGCTTTCAAAATCCAAAGCAAGTTTGCTATGACAGGGCGAAAGCCGCGCGGCTCCCGCCTTGTCATAGCAAACAGCAGTGTCCCGGGGTGGGCACCCGGGACACTGCAAGAGCCGGCCCTGGGGGTGGCGGTCCCCAGGGCCATCACTGGCTCCAGGAGGGGCCGCGTGGCCCCCTCCCAACATGAGTGAAGCCCCGGGGAGGTGGTGCTCCCTGGGGCTGCGGGGGCCCCCGCGGACCCCCGCTATTATTTTTTAAGAAATGTCCCCGGGTCCTAGCCCACCCGGGGGCCTCATTAAAATAAAACCCGGGAACCAGCGCTTCATTGTTTTTTAACAATTTCGGCGGAATTCGCGACCCCAGCACAAATTGCGCAGACATTTATTTATTTTTAAAAGCTTTTTTGGCCCTGGGGGTCCTTCTGGGACCCCTGAGCAGGCCTAGGGGTCAGGGGTTTCTACCCTTCCCCCTTCTCTTGTTTTATATCTTTGTTTCTCTGTTTTCTGGTGACTCGCTTCTATCGAGTCACAAGATGGCTGCCAACACTTCCTGGTTTGGAGTGTTGACAGCCAATTAGAATGAAGCTTGTGGTCGTGGCAGCCAATCAGAATGACGCTCGTGGTAGGGAGGGGTCGCGAATCCTTCTCGGCCATAGATATCGAAACTTTTATTTTTTGAATTTCTCAGCAACTACTGAACGGATTTACACCATTTAAAAAAAAGGTCACTTTCTGATCCAAGCACTACCTTTTTGCCAAATTTGGCGTAATTCCGTTCAGTTGTTTCGGCTGTAGCCTTTCCCAAAGTTTCCTATGGGAAATTGATTTTTGACTCTTATTTTTGAATTTCTCAATAACTACTGAACGGATTTACACCATTTAAAAAAAAGGTCGCTTTCTGAACCAAGCTCTACCTTTTTGCCAAATTTGAGGTAATTCCGTTCAGCAGTTCGGGCTGTAGCCCGTCTCAAAATTTCCTATGGAAATTAACATGGGGAAAACGTGTTTTGGGACCCCCCTTTTTTCTCAGCCCCCGCTTGACGAATCACCCCCAAACTTTCAGGATAGGAGCTGACCTGGATAGACTTTTTTTTGGGAGAATTTCGCGCAGATTCGTCAAACGACGTCAAAGTTATTAGCAAATCAAAAAATGCTTTTCCTATGGAAACTAGGTTCTAACTATAACTACCTACTGGCGACCGCCAGTAGGTAATTAATATATATATGTATATATATAGATATAGATATATATATATTTTCACAAATTTCAAGTATAATCAATCTAAACCCAGATAAAAAAATCATTTGGCGATATATAAAAAAATACACAGTAGCAAGAGAGACCACACATAAGACATACACATTTGTCATAAAAAATGTTAATTTGCAGGAATCAATTAGAGTAAGCGCACTGTCTGAGGTTTTTCTTAACGTGAAACTTTGTTCCTCAAATTTAACAAAACTAGGCGTTGACGCGTTTCGGTGGATAAAACAGGATAAGACCATCTTCTTCAGGACAACAAGAATATATACCTCCTAACGAATAATACAGTATTTGCCTGCATAGAGAACATAGGACATATATCAGATAAAACCACATTTGCTTAAATCTTAAACAATCTATGTAAAAAGAAAATACACTTTTCATTTGTCTTAAAACAGGGGTCTGGTAGACCATCTCATTCTTCTGTTTCATAATTTTGTTCCAGACAGTGCATTCTTTTAGAAATATTTTTATGAAAAAAACGTATCTTGTATGATAAATTATCATAGTGGTCCCATCAAGACTGTGTTAGAGAGGCCAACACCAAACATCACTTTACTGCACTTTTACCCATTCATTCTACGATCCCAATAGGATCAACTCGCCTATTATCCTCTAAGGTGAGGCACGCTCAAATCTGTCAGAACTGTTCTTAAACATTTCGAGATGAACTCCCTTCCTGATTAAAACAAAGATAAAAATAGGAATAGAGTTACTCAAGATGGGAACTAAAACCCATCAAGGCTATACTCATAATTCTGAATAGATACAACCTATATTAACTATCTAGACATATCTATTATCCATACAGATCCGTTTCTTGTAAAATATATTCACAACATGTAGCGGTAGATAAAATCACTAGTGAGGTACTCTCTACACTTCCTAAATAGCTCTTCCATAGAGTAGATTCCTATATAAAACCAAGATTGGAGTAACGGAACAAAGAAGGTATAAGAAATTGTTTTTTAAAGAAAAAATAGCTTGTTCCATTTTTCCGATCTTTGTTTTATATAGGAATCTACCCTATGAAAGAGCTATTTATGAAGGGTAGAGAACACATCAATATATTTAACAAGAAACAGATCACTGTTTATGTGATTGCTGATATATCAGATTATACCAGATGATGTCCATTTGAATCTATTCTTTATGAAGTGATTAACTTTTTAGAATGCATGCAATAAAATGCATTTATAACTGCACTCCTGTATGTAATTAAATTGAGGACTACAGCTATGTTTGTAAACCAATTTAGTCTGTATGTCTTGGTAGTATGTCTTTCTAGTTTGTTTTCAGTGCTGGTTTGTCATGCTTATATACATATTCACTGAAAAAACCATATGTTACAGGAACGTTATAGTTAGTTGGACATTTCACTCGTACAAAACCAGAGAAATTCCGCCGTTATAGTTAGTTCAGCTAACTATAACTCGCGCCCCTGCAATGCACTGCTGATGACGTCACATATTACATCATTCATGACATGGTCAGTGACATCACTGATGACATCTCAAATGACATCACTGATGACATTATCCAGTGACTGTGTGTTTCTGTAAAGTTTAAATATGTTTTATATATATGCCAAGGTGTATTGAAGAATGAGTGGGTGTATAAGTGTCTGGATGGAGGATTTAGTAGGTGCATGACTGACTGTATAAGTGAGCGATTAAATGTGTCTTACTGAATGCATGGGTTGGTGAGTAGCTACATGAGAGTCTATATGGGTTATTGATTGGTTGCCTGAGTATTTGTATGGGTGCCTGAGTGTGTGTGGGGCTGGGTGGGAGGTGTGTGACTGTGCATAGATGTGTGAGTGGTTGATTCACTGGGTGTATAGGTTCAAGAGTGCATGTGGAAACAGCTGTATGGGTGGGTGAGTGTGTGTATGGGTGTGTTGGTGAGTGAATGGATGTCTCAGTGGTACATGTCCAAGTAACTACATATGTAAAAGGCAGTGTATGTGAGAGTTGGAATATAAAAATGACTATACGTGAGTCAGTGATTGTGAGAGTGGCTGTATGGATGAGTGTGTACTTGTATCAGTGATTGTATAAGAGAGTAGATATGAGTTAGTATCTGTATGAATAAGTGAGGAGGTGTGTGTATAACTGTATAGGTGAGTAAATGGGAGTGTGATTGATTCTTTGCATGACTGACTAGGTGTGTGAGTAACTCCATGGATGAGTGGTGGTGTGTGAGTGTCTGAATAGGTGTGAGTGCATATGATAGTGTTGGATTGATGAGTGACTGCATGTATGAGTGATTGTATGGGTGAATGAGTGGATGTGTGTGTAGCGCTAGGAATCAGTGAATGGGTATGTAGTAACTGGTATTGGTGTGTCTATGGTTTGAAAATGGTAGTCTGTATTTTAGAGTGGGTGTATCAAAGGTTATATTATGGTGTGAGGAGGTGTATCAGAGTTTCACGTGGATGATGTCATCAGTGATGTCATCAGTGATGTCACTGACCATGTCATGAATGATGTAATATGTGACGTCATCAGCAGTGCATTGCGGGGGCGCGAGTTATAGTTAGCTGAACTAACTATAACGGCGGAATTTCTCTGGTTTTGTACGAGTGAAATGTCCAACTAACTATAACGTCCCTGTAACATATGTTTTTTTCAGTGAATTTCTAGGGATTTTTAAATGCTAATTTCTAACTATAATGTCCCTGAAACCTATGGTTTTTTCAGTGAATTTCAAAGGTTTTTTAAATGCTAATTTCTAACTATAATGTCCCTGAAACCTGTGGTTTTTTCAGTGAATATATATATATATATATATATGTATATATATATATATATTTATTTAGAGCGACAGGTCTGCCTTTCGCTAGGTATGGGGTAAATGGTCTGGCTTTAAAAGGGGGGCTGAGGTCACCCTGCAGGCAAGTGTAATAAGTGACTGTCCCCACCTGCCAGTAGATGCTTTTAATGTCCCTGAGACCACTATTCCTTCATTGCAAGATTTGCACATGGGGGTGCGTGACGCAGTCAGGGCACTCCCTGATGCCATCTTTGCCTTTGTACCTGTGTCTGTAATATGATGAAGGTGAAAGTGAGTTTTTAATTTGCATGGGGCCTTGGCAATAGGGCCCTGTCACTGTATATGGTATTCTTATTGGCTGTAACAATGTTGAGAATGGTCAAAGTAATCATATTGCCCCCGAAGAGGTAGTTTGGATGACTCTGACTGACCTACATGTATCCTCCCCCTGGACACTGAACATCTCATATGACTCATTTAAAAGCCTTTTACGCAAAACCATTAAAAACCTGTCTGAAAAAATGATATCCTCACACTAAAATCTAAGCCTCACAACCGGTTTGTAGTAGCGACCTATGGTGAGTTAAACCTGCAACCTTATCTGCGACTCTTTGTTAAAATCCTATAAATTAAGGTTTTTAAGGCTGAGAATGGCCCTATTTAATGTGGGGGAAATACTCCAAAGATGGAAACTTACACAGGCAGGAGATTCCTGCCACTTCTGCCCATACCAGCGGAAATCACTGACCCACGTATTGTGTTCCTGCCTTGGGTTTGCGTGGGAAAGGTGAATTTTGGCTTAAGCCAATTTTTTGAGAACTGAACATTCGCTTTTGTCAGGATGAAATCGGCCACTGTTTTAAGGGAAGGGATTTCAAGATCACAGTGTGCTTTCTGAAGTTTATGAACAGTGGCCACTAGAAGTGCCTCACTAGCAAACCCTGCAAACGCTGAAATGCAGCACATCCGCTACCTCTTATAAAATAATATTCAGTCTTGCACTTTAGTTAATATTTTTAGAATCCCCTTTTTAAGTTTTAACCACCCCACATATGCTTGGTATATATGAACTGTGGGCCATATGTACAACGAAGTGGCGGAGCGTGTCGTTGGCCTTCTGGGCTTCAGAAATGCAAGGCTGCACCATATACAAGAATGTTGTGCAGCCTTGCGTTTCCCCCTGCCATGGCGCTAAGTTTCACAACTTAGCGTCAATGCAGGCACCCTTGCACCAGAGTGCAAGGGTGTCTGTGTGTAGGGGAGGTTTGTTTATGTACAGGAAGGTGCCCCTTCCTGCACATAAACAATCCTAAAATGTCATTTTGTAACTTTCATGTGTGCTGCTTCGTGCAGCACACATGAAAGTTTTAAAATGGCATTTTTTTAAAAAGGTTTGTTTATGTACAGGAAGGGACACCTTCCTGTACATAAACCAACTATGGCATTTTGCTTTTTCCATGTGTGCTGCACAAGGCAGCACACATGTAAAAAGGAAAAAAGAGGAGAAATAATGCATTTCTCCTCTTTTCTTCATCTTAAGACCAGGATTTTCCTGGTCTTAATTTTGGCGCTGCCTACTATGTACGCCAACCTTGTACTTAGGGGGCAGCATCAAATTCAATGGCTGTTGCAGTGGAACGCCCACCACAACACCCACTGCACGACCCTTTCACGCTAAGCATAGCGTGAAAGGGTGCCTTATGTACAAGGCAGCGTTAAGCCACGTTAAGTGGCTTAATGCTGCCTTGTACATAAGGCGCAGCCCCTATCGCCACGGGGCTTGTACATATTCCCCTGTGTGTTTTAGATGTATAAACTGTACGTGTTTTAAAGATTTGAATCTTTTTAATTAACTATGAAATAAAGATTCTTATTAATCATATTAAGGACACAATTCTGAGTCGGACAAAGCAATTTCTGCCCCACCTGATTATGAGTTCCTCGGCATGAACTTTCACCCAGTGTTATCACGTGTATTTCCACACAAAACTTCCTCCTGTAAAAAACTGAAGAGATCTGTGTGCAGCGACAACGTCAGAATTAGGAATAAATATGGAGTCTGAGTTGTGCGTGATTACTACACCTAGTAGGGTTAGTAAATAATACCTAAAATTGTGCCTTAAAAGTTTGTTTGACGCAACACATGATCATCTGCAGGTCTCTTGCTTTGTATAACACATACGGCGATAGGTTGAGCATCCTTACCATTCTGTGGAAAGGCGAGGGCTATGTTCCCACCTATTCATCAGTGTTAAGTCAAATATATCTGAGGCATGTACCATAAGAGGACGTCATAGGTGCGAGAAAAAGTTTCTTTATTAGGCACTAATCGAGGCTAAATCAAGAAGGGGTTGCCATCCCTGTAGGATAAATTGTCAGACAACTTCACTCATTCATAAACTTTCCAATAGTACACAAATGCTTCCCTGTCAAAGTCTGAACCTCTTTTAATGCACGTTATGTACAAACAAGTTTCCCCTTCGTTCATTAGTCCTTAGGCCCAGCTTTGTGCCACGAAGAGAGATGTGATGCCATTCCCGGGTACAGAGCCAGGCACACTCTGGAGGCATTCCTCTGTAAGCAGTGATTGGGTGTGAGCCAGCTCCTCCCAACAGGGCCGGCCATAGCGCTGGTGGCGCTCAGTGCGACAATGTTTGTTGGCGCCCCCCAATGACCTCCATCTCAAGGGATTCCCTCATTACCACCCTTTAACAGTGCCCCTCAAGCTTCCATATCCTCTCTCTTTCAGATGCATTTAATTAGTCATATAGCACCACTCATACCATTGTAGGGTGTCAGAGCACTTTGTATCACAAGCACATTACACAGAGACAATGAAT
This sequence comes from Calotriton arnoldi, assembly GCA_963921515.1. Lineage (NCBI taxonomy): Eukaryota > Metazoa > Chordata > Amphibia > Caudata > Salamandridae > Calotriton > Calotriton arnoldi. The sequence continues at coordinate 1,608,292 of CAWUFW010003726.1, read as the reverse complement.
CATAAGTGTGTAAATCAATGTATAAGAAATGTTACATCAGACAGAGGACTACAAGGTGTAGGAGTCACAAGTCATCCCTACTGGCAGATGGTATCGTTTAAGAGTACTTGGTCTGGAGAAGCATAATTTCAGAATTTAAACGCACACCATAGTTGGGTGCTGGCTTTACTAATAAGAATTGATTTCTACCCAAGTGAACCCTTTTTGCAACATTAGGATAATGAAAAACTGGGGGAAATCATAACACCCTAATCTATACCTTGCAGTTTGCATGCAGCTCTTTGATGATAGTGAATAGCTCACTGTTCTATATTAGTATTTAAACTTATAAACTTACAAGTAACAAAAGGATCTCTCTATCAGAAGAAGTAACGCACTGACCTATTAACCTTATATGCACTTTGCGATCTGCTTGGTACACGTGCTTTGCAGCAGGCATATTAACCTCCTGTGTTATTTTATGATGAGTCAAAACTTCCACTTGACAAAACACCAATCTCTCTGCTGCAGGTCCCTCAATCACCAGAGTTATCTTGACATTTTTATGGTCGCCTGAAAATTGTTGGAGGCAAGGAACGCAGCAGCAGGTGCATTTAAAACCATATTGTACTTCATTCACGCCCCCCCCCCCAAAAAAAAAGCCAGCGCCCGGTGCAGTGGCACCGATCGCTCCGCCCTAGAGCCGGCCCTGCCTCCCAACATCAACATTCGGTGACAATTCATAATTTAAAGGTCTGACTCGTGATGTAGACGACCACCATAAGACTTGCTTGAAATATGGCTTGTTAACCCTACAACTGCCAACTTAAATGCAAGTTCTCGCCGTGATGTCAAAATACTACATTCCAATAGTAAAAGCAACGGCGGTGTTACCAGCGCTCCGTGGTGTTTTCTGCCTGGCCTTTCCTAATGAAACACTAAATTGACTCCATTTTGCTGGTACTTCCTTTGTTTCAAGCAAAGCACAGCAGCTGTTTCCAGGCCACAAAGGGCGGCTATCTAAACAACCGTCCAGAAAACAAAGGCGCCAGAAGTTGGAAATTAATGAGAACAAGAGGCAGTGAGCCCACGGCTACCATTAAATAGACATTTATTTCAGGTTAGACTATTAAGTAACATGGAAACGTTCTACCATTAAACAACATGGAAACGTGCGATGCAAAACGTAGCGACCTCATTCACACAGGTTTGCGGGGGTGAAAAGCACGGCAAGGTGCACGCAAACTGCATTCTGTTTTCCCGTCAAGCTCGTGTGATCATACATAAAGGCAATGGAACATTTTGATTTTTTTTTTTTTTAAAAGGCAAAATTACAGGTGGTGCCGGCGCCCACTGAAAAAACAAGGCGTCCATTTTGAAGTGGAGCAAGTCAGACAGTGGCACAGAGCTCCCCAAGCCGGAAGTGAATCAAGGTCAACTTGGCGCTTGATGTCACACCCTCTGCACGTTTTTACTCGGACAAATGCATCTAACGTTCCTAGGTGTGTTCTTTTGATTTAGGTCTCTGTGGATAAATAAACTCCTACATTTGTTATAAACAACTAAGTGTAGTAGAAATATGCAAATGCGAATGAAAGGCTTTCTGGCTCTCTGTCTACTTATCTGACAGATAAAGAAATATTAAGACATGATACATAATAGGTAATCATGGGAGGGATACATAATAGGAAACGATATGGGAGGGATACATAATAGGAAACAATACGGGAGGGATACATAATATGTAACGATATGGGAGGGATACATAATGTGTAACCATACGGGAGGGGTACATAATAGGAAACAATATGGGAGGGATACATAATATGTAACCATACGGGAGGGATACGTAATAGGAAACAATATGGGAGGGATACATAATATGTAACTGTTAGATTTGGGGGTCTCTAGTTGGCAGAGGTAGGTACCTTTGTCCAAATAGGGACCCTTGAGTCTAGTCAGGGAAAGTAGGTACACTCCTGAAATAACCCCTGCTCACCCTCTTGGTAGCTTGGCACAAGCAGACAGGCTTAGTTCAGAGGCAGTGTGTAAAGCATTTGTGAACACATACAGTAATCAAGTGACAACACTACAAATAGACACCACACAGGTTATATATTTATAAAAATAGGTATACTTTATATAGATTTATCACAAGACCATAAACGACAAAAATAATCCACAATACTGTCAAGGATGCTTAGTTCTGATTAAAAAGACTTAATTCAAGGTTCTGTGCGAGTCGGTAGCCTCCTCCGGCTACGGCGATGTCAGGAACAAACAGAGTCTAACAAATCCAGCTGACCGCGTCGAGACGGGCCAACACAGCGTAGACAGACTCGGTCACAGTACCTTTACTTGAAGCGGCAGGCACGGGCGTGCGAGCCGGATGGCTGTTCGTCGCGGTCGCGATGCAAAATGGAAGCGTTGCAGGACGCGTTGTCCCTCGATGCGGTGCAGGCAGCGGCTCGTTGACGTCGTCGAGACGGAGTCGGTGAGACCAGGGCCGTGCGTTGCAGGGCGAGACGGTGCTTCGATGCGGTGCTGGCAGGTTGCGGTGCGGCGACGGAGCCGGGTTCAGGAGCTGGCGTCGATCAGTCCGGACAGCGGTGCGAGTCGGGCGGTGCGTCGCGAAGCTTGCGAGGCGGTGCCCAACTCCAGTGCGGTCACAGGACTCGAACTCAGCAATAGTGACCGTGTCGGTCGGACCAGATGGATTCGGTGTAGCGAGGCGTTGCAAGGTGCGGTGCTCACAGGTTACGGTGCAGGCAGCGGCTCGTTGACGGAGTCGGTGAGACCAAGGCCGTGCGTTGCAAGATGCAGGCGTTGCTCGATGCGGTGCCAACAGGACACCGAGCCGGTCGGGAGAGTCGGTCACAGCTCCCTATCTCTGTAGCCACTGAAACAGAGTTTCCAGCAGCAATTCACAAAGGGGGTGAAGTCCAATGGTCCTGGGACTTCGATCAGGGGGCAAGCTCTCTTCCAAGCCCTTGGAGATCCTTCACAAGTTGATGAAAGTCACAGCAAAGCAAAAGTTCCTTTCTCCTTTCTTTGGCAGTCAGGCAAACCACTGCAGGCCAATCCCCCAAGCAGCACTTCAGCTTAGGATAGACTCTCCTCAGTTTCTTCTTGGTTCCGCTCCTCAGCAAAGGTTTCTTCTTGTTCCCAAAAGTGATCTAATTTCTTGGGATCAGGGTCCCAATATTTATACCCCAAAATCCTTTGTCCTCTGAGGGCAGAGGGGCCTTTGCCCAGTCCAAACCAGTTCTGGAGCACTCTGTTTACATGACTCCTTCTTTCCTTTCACAGTGCAGGGCAGAAACATCAGACGCCCCACAGGAGGTGGAGCCAGCATTGTGGAGGGAAAGCCCAGCCCTGGAGCACTTTGTTGACATGATTCCTTCTCTTCTTTCACTGTGCAGGGCAGAGACATCAGACGCACCACAGGGGGTGGAGCCAGCACTGTGGGGGCAGGCACTGTCCTATTCAGGTCCCAGGTGCAACTCCTCCCACCCATCTAGATGCAGATCTCTCTATTCACCACTGGCCTGACTCATTCTGTCTCCTGGAATCCCCAGCCCTGTCACTCAAAAACACCAGACAAGGAATACACAACCTAGCAGAGGCAGGCTTTGGATAGTTAGACAAGAAAATACCTACTTTCTAAAAGTGGTATTTTCAAACACAGAATGTTAAAACCAACTTCACTAAAAGATGTATTTTATCATTCTGAGTTCAGGCATTCTAAACTCGAATTTCCACCATGTTCCCTGAGTCAGTTAGGATTATAAAATGTAATAATCGAACTGCCCATTCTGGCCTATGAAGAACAGGTAGCCTTGCAATAGTGAAAACGAAAATGGCTGTAATTCACTATTAGGACATGCCACACACACCAGGGCATGTCCTACCTTATACTTACAATGCACCCTGCCCTAGGGCCTACTTTAGGGGTGACCAACATGCAGTAAAGGGAAGGTTTAGGGCCTGGTAAATGGGTGTACTTACCAAGTCGACATGGCAGCCCTAGGCTGCACACAGGCTCTGCAATGGCAGGCCTGAGACACACTTTACAAGCTGCTCCTGTGGGTGGCACAACCAGTGCTGCAAGCCCACCAGCAGCATTGGATTTACAAGCCCTGGGCACACTCAGTGCACACTCAGTGCACTGTACTAGGTACTGACAAGTAAACCAATCATCCAATCATGGAGTCACTAATACACAACACAATTTATCATAGGGAGCACTTGCACTTTGGCACTGATTAGCAGTGGCAAAGTGCCCATGAGCATCTAGTCCAGCAAAAACATATCGACAACAGTGGAGGCATTATGAAAAAATGGAAGGGAGACCCACGCCAAGGATGCCAGGTCTAACAGTAACCATACGGGAGGGATACATAATAGGAAATTATATGGGAGGGATACATAATATGTAACCGTACGGGAGGGATACATAATAGGAAACGATATGGGAGGGATACATACTATGTAACCGTACGGGAGGGATACATAATAGGAAACGATATGGGAGGGATACATAATATGTAACCGTACGGGAGGGATACACAATAGGAAACGATATGGGAGGGATACATAATATGTAACCATACGGGAGGGATACATAATAGGAAACGATATGGGAGGGATACATACTATGTAACCATACAGGAGGGATACATAATAGGAAACGATATGGGAGGGATACATACTATGTAACCATACGGGAGGGATAAATAATAGGAAACGATATGGGAAGGATACATACTATGTAACCATACGGGAGGGATACATAATAGGAAACGATATGGGAGGGATACATAATATGTAACCATACGGGAAGGATACATAATAGGAAACGATATGGGAGGGATACATAATATGTAACCGTACGGGAGGGATACATAATAGGAAACGATATGGGAGGGATACATAATAGGAAACAATATGGGAGGGATACATAATATGTAACCATACGGGAGGGATACATAATATGTAACGATATGGGAGGGATACATAATATGTAACCATACGGGAGGGATACATAATATGTAACCATACGGGAGGGATACATATTCGGAAACGATATGGGAGGGATACATAATATGTAACCATACGGGAGGGATACATAATATGTAACGATATGGGAGGGATACATAATATGTAACCATACGGAAGGGATACATAATATGTAACCATAAGGGAGGGATACATAATAGGAAACGATATGGGAGGGGTACATAATATGTAACCATACGGGAGGGATACATAATAGGAAACGATATGGGAGGGGTACATAATATGTAACCATACGGGAGGGATACATAATAGGAAACGATATGGGAGGGATACATAATATGTAACCGTACGGGAGGGATACATAATAGGAAACGATATGGGAGGGATACATACTATGTAACCATACGGGAGGGATACATAATAGGAAACGATATGGGAGGAATACATACTATGTAACCATAAGGGAGGGATACATAATAGGAAACGATATGGGAGGGGTACATAATATGTAACCATACGGGAGGGATACATAATAGGAAACAATATGGAAGGGGTACATAATATGTAACCATACGGGAGGGATACATAATAGGAAACGATATGGGAGGGATACATACTATGTAACCATACGGGAGGGATACATAATAGGAAACGATATGGGAGGGATACATACTATGTAACCATACGGGAGGGATACATAATAGGAAACGATATGGGAGGGATACATAATATGTAACCATATGGGAGGGATACATAATAGGAAACGATATGGGAGGGATAAATACTATGTAACCATACGGGAGGGATACATAATAGGAAACGATATGGGAGGGATACATACTATGTAACCATACGGGAGGGATACATAATAGGAAACGATATGGGAGGGATACATAATATGTAACCATATGGGAGGGATACATAATATGTAACCATACGGGAGGGATACATAATATGTAACCATACGGGAGGGATACATAATATGTAACCATACGGGAGGGATACATAATAGGAAACGATACAGGAGGGATACATACTATGTAACCATACGGGAGGGATACATAATAGGAAACGATATGGGAGGGATACATAATATGTAACCATACGGGAGGGATACATAATATGTAACCATACGGGAGGGATACATAATATGTAACCGTACGGGAGGGATACATAATATGTAACCATACGGGAGGGATACATAATAGGAAACGATACGGGAGGGATACATAATATGTAACCATACAGGAGGGATACATAATAGCAAACGATATGGGAGGGATACATACTATGTAACCATACGGGAGGGATACATAATAGGAAACGATATTGGAGGGATACATACTATGTAACCGTACGGGAGGGATACATAATAGGAAACGATATGGGAGGGATACATACTATGTAACCGTACGGGAGGGATACATAATAGGAAACGATATCGGAGGGATACATAATATGTAACCGTACGGGAGGGATACATAATATGTAACCATATGGGAGGGATACATAATATGTAACCATACGGGAGGGATACATAATATGTAACAATATGGGAGGGATACATAATATGTAACCATACGGGAGGGATACATAATAGGAAACAATATGGGAGGGATACATACTATGTAACCATACGGGAGGGATACATAATAGGAAACGATATGGGAGGGATACATAATATGTAACCATACGGGAGGGATACATAATAGGAAACTATATGGGAGGGATACATACTATGTAACCATACGGGAGGGATACATAATAGGAAACAATATGGGAGGGATACATAATATGTAACCATACGGGAGGGATACATAATAGGAAACGATATGGGAGGGATACATAATATGTAACCATACAGGAGGGATACATAATAGGAAATGATATGGGAGGGATACATAATATGTAACCATACGGGAGGGATACATAATATGTAACCATACGGGAGGGATACATAATATGTAACCATACGGGAGGGATACATAATTTGTAACCATACGGGAGGGATACATAATAGGAAACGATACAGGAGGGATACATAATATGTAACCATACGGGAGGGATACATAATAGGAAACGATATTGCGAGGGATACATACTATGTAACCATACGGGAGGGATACATAATAGGAAACGATATTGGAGGGATACATACTATGTAACCATACGGGAGGGATACATAATAGGAAACGATATGGGAGGGATACATACTATGTAACCATACGGGAGGGATACATAATAGGAAACGATATGGGAGGGATACATACTATGTAACCATACGGGAGGGATACATAATAGGAAACGATATGGGAGGGATACATACTATGTAACCATACGGGAGGGATACATAATAGGAAACGATATGGGAGGGATACATAATATGTAACCATACGGGAGGGATACATAATAGGAAACGATATGGGAGGGATACATAATATGTAACCATACGGGAGGGATACATAATATGTAACCATACGGGAGGGATACACAATATGTAACCATACGGGAGGGATACATAATAGGAAACGATATGGGAGGGATACATACTATGTAACCATACGGGAGGGATACATAATAGGAAACGATATGGGAGGGATACATAATATGTAACCATACGGGAGGGATACATAATAGGAAACTATATGGGAGGGATACATACTATGTAACCATACGGGAGGGATACATAATAGGAAACAATATGGGAGGGATACATAATATGTAACCATACAGGAGGGATACATAATAGGAAACGATATGGGAGGGATACATAATATGTAACCATACAGGAGGGATACATAATAGGAAATGATATGGGAGGGATACATAATATGTAACCATACGGGAGGGATACATAATATGTAACCATACGGGAGGGATACATAATATGTAACCATACGGGAGGGATACATAATTTGTAACCATACAGGAGGGATACATAATAGGAAACGATACAGGAGGGATACATAATATGTAACCATACGGGAGGGATACATAATAGGAAACGATATTGCGAGGGATACATACTATGTAACCATACGGGAGGGATACATAATAGGAAACGATATTGGAGGGATACATACTATGTAACCATACGGGAGGGATACATAATAGGAAACGATATGGGAGGGATACATACTATGTAACCATACGGGAGGGATACATAATAGGAAACGATATGGGAGGGATACATACTATGTAACCATACGGGAGGGATACATAATAGGAAACGATATGGGAGGGATACATACTATGTAACCATACGGGAGGGATACATAATAGGAAACGATATGGGAGGGATACATAATATGTAACCATACGGGAGGGATACATAATAGGAAACGATATGGGAGGGATACATAATATGTAACCATACGGGAGGGATACATAATATGTAACCATACGGGAGGGATACACAATATGTAACCATACGGGAGGGATACATAATAGGAAACGATATGGGAGGGATACATACTATGTAACCATACGGGAGGGATACATAATAGGAAACGATATGGGAGGGATACATAATATGTAACCATACGGGAGGGATACATAATATGTAACCATATGGGAGGGATACATAATAGGAAACGATATGGGAGGGATACATACTATGTAACCATATGGGAGGGATACATAATAGGAAACGATATGGGAGGGATACATAATATGTAACCATACGGGAGGGATACATAATATGTAAGCATACGGGAGGGATAAATAATATGTAACCATACGGGAGGGATACATAATAGGAAACGATATGGGAGGGATACATAATATGTAACCATACAGGAGGGATACATAATAGGAAACGATATGGGAGGGATACATACTATGTAACCATACGGGAGGGATACATAATAGGAAACGATATGGGAGGGATACATACTATGTAACCATACGGGAGGGATACATAATAGGAAACGATATGGGAGGGATACATACTATGTAACCATACGGGAGGGATACATAATAGGAAACGATATGGGAGGGATACATAATATGTAACCGTACGGGAGGGATACATAATATGTAACCATACGGGAGGGATACATAATATGTAACCATACGGGAGGGATACATAATATGTAACGATATGGGAGGGATACATAATATGTAACCATATGGGAGGGATACATAATAGGAAACGATATGGGAGGGATACATACTATGTAACCATACGGGAGGGATACATAATAGGAAACGATATGGGAGGGATACATAATATGTAACCATATGGGAGGGATACATAATAGGAAACGATATGGGAGGGATACATAATATGTAACCATACGGGAGGGATACATAATAGGAAACGATATGGGAGGGATACATACTATGTAACCATACGGGAGGGATACATAATAGGAAACTATATGGGAGGGATACATAATATGTAACCGTACGGGAGGGATACATAATAGGAAACGATATGGGAGGGATACATAATATGTAACCATACGGGAGGGATACATAATATGTAACCGTACGGGAGGGATACATAATATGTAACCATACAGGAGGGATACATAATATGTAACCATACGGGAGGGATACATAATATGTAACGATATGGGAGGGATACATAATATGTAACCATATGGGAGGGATACATAATAGGAAACGATATGGGAGGGATACATACTATGTAACCATACGGGAGGGATACATAATAGGAAACGATATGGGAGGGATACATAATATGTAACCATATGGGAGGGATACATAATAGGAAACGATATGGGAGGGATACATAATATGTAACCATACGGGAGGGATACATAATAGGAAACGATATGGGAGGGATACATACTATGTAACCATACGGGAGGGATACATAATAGAAAACGATATGGGAGGGATACATAATATGTAACCGTACGGGAGGGATACATAATAGGAAACTATATGGGAGGGATACATAATATGTAACCATACGGGAGGGATACATAATATGTAACCATACGGGATGGATACATACTATGTAACCATACGGGAGGGATACATAATATGTAACCATACGGGAGGGATACATAATAGGAAACGATATGGGAGGGATACATAATATGTAACCATACAGGAGGGATACATAATATGTAACCATACGGGAGGGATACATAATATGTAACCGTACGGGAGGGATACATAATAGGAAACGATATGGGAGGGATACATAATATGTAACCATACGGGAGGGATACATAATAGGAAACGATATGGGAGGGATACATACTATGTAACCGTACGGGAGGGATACATAATAGGAAACGATATGGGAGGGATACATAATATGTAACCATACGGGAGGGATACATAATATGTAACCATACGGGATGGATACATACTATGTAACCATACGGGAGGGATACATAATATGTAACCATACGGGAGGGATACATAATAGGAAACGATATGGGAGGGATACATAATATGTAACCATACGGGAGGGATACATAATATGTAACCATACGGGAGGGATACATAATATGTAACCGTACGGGAGGGATACATAATAGGAAACGATATGGGAGGGATACATAATATGTAACCATACGGGAGGGATACATAATAGGAAACGATATGGGAGGGATACATACTATGTAACCATACGGGAGGGATACATAATAGGAAACGATATGGGAGGGATACATAATATGTAACCGTACGGGAGGGATACATAATAGGAAACGATATGGGAGGGATACATAATATGGAACCATACGGGAGGGATAAATAATAGGAAACGATATGGGAGGGATACATAATATGTAACCATACGGGAGGGATACATAATAGGAAACGATATGGGAGGGATACATACTATGTAACCATACGGGAGGGATACATAATAGGAAACGATATGGGAGGGATACATACTATGTAACCATACGGGAGGGATACATAATATGTAACCATACGGGAGGGATACATAATAGGAAACGATATGGGAGGGATACATACTATGTAACCATACGGGAGGGATACATAATAGGAAACGATATGGGAGGGATACATACTATGTAACCATACGGGAGGGATACATAATAGGAAACGATATGGGTGGGATACATACTATGTAACCATACGGGAGGGATACATAATAGGAAATGATATGGGAGGGATACATAATATGTAACCGTATGGGAGGGATACATAATAGGAAACGATATGGGAGGGATACATACTATGTAACCATATGGGAGGGATACATAATAGGAAACGATATGGGAGGGATACATAATATGTAACCATACGGGAGGGATACATAATAGGAAACGATATGGGAGGGATACATACTATGTAACCATACGGGAGGGATACATAATAGGAAACGATATGGGAGGGATACATACTATGTAACCATACGGGAGGGATACATAATAGGAAACGATATGGGAGGGATACATAATAGGAAACAATATGGGAGGGATACATACTATGTAACCATACGGGAGGGATACATAATAGGAAACGATATGGGAGGGATACATAATAGGAAACGATATGGGAGGGATACATAATATGTAACCATACGGGAGGGATACATAATAGGAAACGATATGGGAGGGATACATACTATGTAACCATACGGGAGGGATACATAATAGGAAACGATATGAGAGGGATACATAATATGTAACCATACGGGAGGGATACATAATATGTAACCATACGGGAGGGATACATAATATGTAACCATACGGGAGGGATACATAATAGGAAACTATATGGGAGGGATACATAATATGTAACCATACGGGAGGGATACATAATAGGAAACTATATGGGAGGGATACATAATATGTAACCATACGGGAGGGATACATAATATGTAACCATACGGGAGGGATACATAATAGGAAACTATATGGGAGGGATACATAATATGTAACCATACGGGAGGGATACATAATATGTAACCATACGGGAGGGATACATAATAGGAAACTATATGGGAGGGATACATACTATGTAACCATACGGGAGGGATACATAATATGTAACCGTACGGGAGGGATACATCATAGGTGACCGTATGGGAGGGATACATAATAGGTGACCATATTAAAGGGAGCGATACAAAAGGGGCAAAGTGAGCAAGGGACCCACGTCTGGGCATACCCCCGCCAACTTAGGGCGAACAAAGCGATACAAAAGGGGATGATGGACGGAACGTTTGAGCCAATCAAACACTCACCCCCAGTCAACTGATCTGGGTTTAATCCATCATCATTCTTTAGCTCACTCCACCACCCCAGTTCAGACATGGCCATATGCAAATCAGTCTGACCCTGTGCCTCATGGGAACAGTCCAGCACGAACTGCCAAGCCATGTCTTCCCTGGACCGGAAACAAGCATCCTAGGACCGGTTTCTGGCATTCCAGCCGTCATCAGCCAGGCTTGCTTGAATCCAGTGGCAAAGTGAGCAAGGGACCCACGTCTGGGCATACCCCCGCCAACTTAGGGCGAACAAAGCGATACAAAAGGGGATGATGGACGGAACGTTTGAGCCAATCAAACACTCACCCCCAGTCAACTGATCTGGGTTTAATCCATCATCATTCTTTAGCTCACTCCACCACCCCAGTTCAGACATGGCCATATGCAAATCAGTCTGACCCTGTGCCTCATGGGAACAGTCCAGCACGAACTGCCAAGCCATGTCTTCCCTGGACCGGAAACAAGCATCCTAGGACCGGTTTCTGGCATTCCAGCCGTCATCAGCCAGGCTTGCTTGAATCCAGTGGCAAAGTGAGCAAGGGACCCACGTCTGGGCATACCCCCGCCAACTTAGGGCGAACAAAGCGATACAAAGGGGATGATGGACGGAACGTTTGAGCCAATCAAACACTCACCCCCAGTCAACTGATCTGGGTTTAATCCATCATCATTCTTTAGCTCACTCCACCACCCCAGTTCAGACATGGCCATATGCAAATCAGTCTGACCCTGTGCCTCATGGGAACAGTCCAGCACGAACTGCCAAGCCATGTCTTCCCTGGACCGGAAACAAGCATCCTAGGACCGGTTTCTGGCATTCCAGCCGTCATCAGCCAGGCTTGCTTGAATCCAGTGGCAAAGTGAGCAAGGGACCCACGTCTGGGCATACCCCCGCCAACTTAGGGCGAACAAAGCGATACAAAAGGGGATGATGGACCGGAACGTTTGAGCCAATCAAACACTCACCCCCAGTCAACTGATCTGGGTTTAATCCATCATCATTCTTTAGCTCACTCCACCACCCCAGTTCAGACATGGCCATATGCAAATCAGTCTGACCCTGTGCCTCATGGGAACAGTCCAGCACGAACTGCCAAGCCATGTCTTCCCTGGACCGGAAACAAGCATCCTAGGACCGGTTTCTGGCATTCCAGCCGTCATCAGCCAGGCTTGCTTGAATCCAGTGGCAAAGTGAGCAAGGGACCCACGTCTGGGCATACCCCGCCAACTTAGGGGCGAACAAAGCGATACAAAAGGGGATGATGGACGGAACGTTTGAGCCAATCAAACACTCACCCCCAGTCAACTGATCTGGGTTTAATCCATCATCATTCTTTAGCTCACTCCACCACCCCAGTTCAGACATGGCCATATGCAAATCAGTCTGACCCTGTGCCTCATGGGAACAGTCCAGCACGAACTGCCAAGCCATGTCTTCCCTGGACCGGAAACAAGCATCCTAGGACCGGTTTCTGGCATTCCAGCCGTCATCAGCCAGGCTTGCTTGAATCCAGTGGCAAAGTGAGCAAGGGACCCACGTCTGGGCATACCCCCGCCAACTTAGGGCGAACAAAGCGATACAAAAGGGGATGATGGACGGAACGTTTGAGCCAATCAAACACTCACCCCCAGTCAACTGATCTGGGTTTAATCCATCATCATTCTTTAGCTCACTCCACCACCCCAGTTCAGACATGGAGATATTAAAGGGAGGATAGGAGGGAGGGAGGAAGGAAGGAGGTTTTAAAGGAAGGAAGGAAGGAAGGAAGGAAGGAAGGAAGGAAGGGAGGGAGGGAGGGAGGGAGGAAGGAAGATGAAGCTTTTATATTAAGGAAGGAAGGAAGCTTTTATATTTATGTGTGTGTGGTTGTGTACGGGTTTCTATAGACCAAGCATACAGATGCACGATTCATTGGTCCTTTCATCCATATGGGACACTGCAGTGAAAAGCTGCATTGCCCTTCCCTCTCCAGACAAAGATCCCACAGTCTGCAATGCCCGGGATCATTCTTCGGCTGGCACCGCTGCCTGCAACCCATGCAGCATTCTCAGCAATAACCTTGAACCAAGCGTGCCACCTGTTGGGCCAAAAAAAGCAGAGCCAGCGGCTTTCAGTGGCGGCTGCCCTCCCCCTCTCCTTTGTCATAAAGCAGGGAAGGGGCTCATTAAGTGATGCGTCGGGGTCCACTCAGCCCCCCTCCCTCCCTCCCTCCCTCCGAGAGGTCGCGGGCACCGGACAGCCCCACAGAGCACGCAGCCCCTGCTCACCCGAGGCCCTGCCCTGGAGCGTGCGAAGGGCTCAGCCCCTCACACACCCTCTGAGATAGCTATGAAGATGCAACTGCAGACCCTCCTGCCCCCACACACACAATGTCAGAAGACACATCAAGTGCAAGTTCAGTCTTTCATCTCCACTCCCTTTCCTTATAAAACAACGCCGACCTTCGGCTGATGGTAAGTACATGAGGAAAGAACAGCTCTGCAGATCAGAGACAAAAACACAGCTGCCGAGACAGTGCCTGCTCTGCAGAGACAGTGACTGCTCTGCGGAGACAAAAACACAGCTGCCGAGACAGTGCCTGCTCTGCAGAGACAGTGCCTGCTCTGCGGAGACAGTGACTGCTCTGTCAGTCCCCCTGCTCCTGGCATCGGCCCTCTCCTCTCTTCTTATCCCTTCTTGCTGCCTGCACAATGAACGACTTCCATACATGTCAATACAGCGCTTTCAGAAATAATCACACGTTGTGACTTGCTTCGCATTGCATTGTATTACAATAACATGTCAGTCCTCTCAGGTGCAAAGGTGTGACGACGCCGGCAGCAGACACTTTCTGCCTGTTGCTTAGTGTTACTTTATGTAGCAGCTTTCGACAGGACCGCTAAGCAGGTTAGGGGAGCCTCTAGGCGCTATGCGGTACGCTTTGAATAGATAAATGCAGGACTGCCTACACAGACAAATGAGTGAAGAAATGGAGGCAAATAAATACATACAAACATAAAAGGAGACAATGGCACAATAAGTGGACCGTGGTATATAAACACGTTTAATAAATGCATGGCTGATAAAATACATAATTGAATAAAAGTATACAAATCAATAAGCGAATACATAGAAAGAGATACAGACAGATGAATGTATGAATCAGTGATTGAACTCAATAATAAATTAATGGTAACCAGAGGACGCGAGTAAACACTAAATCACCGAAATTGATTGAAGCCCAAGCGCCTATAATTACGAAAGGAGATAAAAGCCAAGATAAACATACCTCAAATTAAGTGGGAGGGGGGCACGAGGTGTGTCTGTCCAGGGAGCGAAGGATACACGGTACACGGTCTAGCACTGGTGAGCACTGCCCGGGGTTTTGGGGCTGAAGGGCCGCCTTGGGAAGGCTCACACCGGCCGCTCTCCAGGACCTTGTCCTGCAAAACGCTGGGAAAGGCTTACCTGAGGTCACGGTCAATGAACCCGCTGATGAATTGGGGGTGGGGTGGGTGGAGTTTGGTATAGGTGGTCACTGTCCAGGAACCCGCTGTTGAATGAGAGGGGGCGGCTGGCACAGGTGGTCACTGTCCGGGGGCGGGGCATGTAGCGGCCTGGGGGAAGCTTTCACGTCACTGTCCTTGGTGGTGATGGGCCCTTGGGAAGAGGGAGGCTCATAGGGGCCCCAGTGCTGAAGGTCCCTGCGAGTGGGAGGCGCAGGTGGTTGTTAACCCCTGCCAGTGCAGGCAGCGGCCCTTACCTTCCTGCACCGCCTGGAAGGGGTTGTTGCTTCGATGACTTGGATGGAATATGTGATCTCCTCGTTCTGCAGGATGTCGGCATTCAGGCTCAGATCGGACACGGACAGCTGGAACACCTCGTTGTTCTTGGCCGCATTTTCTTCGAAAATGGCACCTGTTGAGATGAGGGGAAAGTGCCTTTAGTCGGTGCTCGGGGGCCTAGAAGGGGTACAGTCCCGAATGTGAGAACTGTGTGGCGTTATGAGGTTGTCTACATACTTCGCCTAATAGGAAGCAATAAATCAACCCACGGGGGTCTCCTTCCATGGATACATCATTTAATGATCATTTGAAACTCCTGTGGTGGGCTCCAAAGACTGTCCTGTACCGCACTATTTATACTGATGACTCGATGCTAAAATAGCGCTTTCGAAGCCTCTAGGTGCTGCAATAGTAGATGTTCACAATGTGTGTGAATCTTGAGTATGAAGGGGTACGTGAGACGTATTAGAAGCAGCACCGTTGACCTGAATGCTACACGCACATCACCTGCAGAGAAGGGGCATAAACCCACTGAGCTTTGTCACTGGCTTTCCTAATCAATAGAAGAAATATCGATGTTTTAACGAACGGTGGCAAAACTAGTAATATGTTCCCCATCAACGACACCTATAACAGCATCGCACAGTAATGGAAAATACACACGCCACACACACGCACACAGTCATACAAACACACAATCAGATAATTATCCCTAGGGTCGTGCAAAAGGTTTGTTTGTGTGAAAGCACACGCCGTTACCAGCCACATTATTGGGCCAGGAAGACAGCAGCAGCCTTGTGGGTTGAAACTAATACAGCAGCGAAGCCTGCTACGAAGGCCCTGGACCAACTTTACGGTTAGTGCAACTGTTGCAGCCCCGGCCCATGGACTAGCGTTGGGTTTGAACTATGATTGTGAGAACATTTCCATACATTGCTTATTGATACAAATTTCTGACAGAAAATATGTCCGTATAAAAGAGAAATCGGGCCGTAAATAAGAGAGATTAAACATGGCAAAATAATCTTTGTCAATGATGAGTGAATTTAGGCTCATGGGCGCAGAGGCCCTTCTAGTGCAAACTTTTTTCTCTATCAGGAGTGTTCCGCACACATAAGGGGGGGGAGGGTGTCTTGATAATGCCAGAATTGATGACAGACAACTCGCTGCGAGGAAGCAGTGAGTTACCAGAATGAATCTAGCACAGCTTTCCCGACCCGCGCGCCAATCAGCGGCGCCCATCTCCACGACAAAAGTTTCAAATCGAGCTGTGTCCAGAGCCCTCTCCTCGGGGTCAGACTGGTGGCTGGCCCTTTATCCTGCTTGAGGAGCACAGTCCGCAGTGTGCTCCTGTGCACAGGGCTCCTGTGGCTCCTAGCTGGACTGTAGGTGCAGCCTCCGTGCTCGCCCCCTCCTCACTCACAAGCACTGCAAGGAAGTACGCTTGGGTGGCCCTTCCCTGGTATCCACCGGAGGTTCCCACGCCTGCCCCTAGAAGCCTTTGTTTCACAGCACACATGCGTTTCCAGTCATCCTCTGGAACGCGACACCCCGGAACCGCCCTCACCAGTATTCGTCCGAAATGCAAACCCGCCTACCACCCCCAGACCCCTTTATGCCTCTGATGTACCCCCCCCACCACTAGCCCAAGTCAGCTGGATGTCGGGTGAGATAGCTCTGACGTCTCAGAGTCTGTGGGGCATCTCTGGGTCTAGCGTCTCCTCACTCCCGGGACACATGCCTTGGGGCACAGAAAATACACGCAAGCGTCTCAACAGGCGGTGGCAACAGCATGCCCGCCTCGGGGCCTCTCCTCCAGGGAGATCTGTCCTCACTGCTCGCCAGCTACAAGGAAGCTCCCTGCTCATCAGCTGCACGCAGATATCCTGCCACTGCACGCAGGCTGCAGGGAGGTCTCTGCTCCCTGCTTCCAGCTGCAGGGAGGTCTCTGCTCCCTGCTTCCAGCTGCAGCGAGCTCTCTGTTCAATACCACCCAGCTGCAGGGAGGTCTCTGTTCAATACCACCCAGCTGCAGGGAAACCTGCCCTCTCAGCTCGCAGATGCAGGGAGGTCTCGCCATTCCCGACTGACCACAGCTGCAGGGAGATCACTTTTCACAGCTGCATGGAGATTCTGTTGACTGCTCCCAATTGAAGAAATACCGCTTTTCACTGCTCCCCAGCTGCACGTAGGACGTGCACACTGCACCCCAGCTGCATGGAGATCTCGTCTCCATGCTCTCAGCTGGAGGCAAGTCTGTGCACACTGGTCCCAGCTTCAGGAATCTCTGTCTTTATTGATTCTCAGCTGCAGGAGATGCCTGGCCCCAGAACCAGCAGCAGTCTGAACCCTGCAACTCAAATACCCTGCATCACCTGCAGAGGAAGCACGACTCTGGCTCTGTGATGCATGGCATTCCGCACACGCCGATTCGTGCACCCTAAGACCGCGAAGAGAGAGACGCTTCCCCTGCTCCCAGGATCGCCCTCGTCCTTATCCCTCTGCACCAGAAGCAGGCGCCTGCACCCTCGACACTATGCCAGGCAGTGGCGTATCGTAAAAATGATGTGCCCCCCTACTGAGTGCGCATATGGGCCTCTGTCACGCATATCTCACAGATATGCATTGGCCTTGGGTGGAATGCCCCCGACCCAGGAGGATTGGGGACCCCCGAAGGGTTGGGGGCTCCTTAGCGCCGCGAGGGACACATAGGCCTGTGTTAGGCCCCTGCTGAGGGGTGATCTGCTACCCGCGCCTCAGATGCAGGTAGGTCTCTATGCTGGTCTCATTAAATGCATTGCATGGAGATCCTTGCACCCTCCCCACCCCCCTCCGGCGGTGCATAGGGCCCCTAACTAGACGCCTCTCCCTCACGAGCACATAGTTAAAAAAAAGCCCCGGGGGTGGCGGTCCCTAGGGCTTGGGGGGCCGTGTGCCCCCAAACCACATTAAAAAACAAGCCCGGGGGTGGCGGTCCCCGGGGGCTGCGGGGGCCGTGAGCCCTCGCAAATATTTAAGGAAAGCCCGGGGGTGGCGGTCCTCGGGGCTGCGGGGGCCTCCTGGGACCCCGCAATTACAATTTGCATGCCCCCGGGACTTGGCCCACCCGGGGGCTAAATAATAACGAAGCGCGGGAGTCCGCGCTTCGGTTTTTTAAAATTTTCGGCCGAAATTCGCGCTAGGTGCGCGAATCTCGCCTATTTTATTTTTTTGTAAATGCTTTTTTTGGTCCTGGGGGTCCTTGTGGGACCCCCTGAGCAGGCCTAGGGGGTCAGGGTGTTTCAACCCTGCCCCCTTTTCTTTTTTTTCACCTTTGTTTCCTTGTGCCTCGGTTACCGAGGCACAAGATGGCTGCCAACACTTCCTGGTTTGGAGTGTTGACAGCCAATTAGAATAAAGCTCGTGGTCGGGAGGGTGCGCGGATCCTCCGTGCCTCTATATATCGAAACTTTTATTTTTTGATTTTCTCAGCAACTACTGAACGGATTTACACCATTTAAAAAAAAGGGCGCTTTCTGAACCAAGCACTACCTTTTTTGCCAAATTTGGTGTAATTCCGTTCAGCAGTTCGAGCTGTAGCCGTGTCTAAAGTTTCCTATGGGAAATTCATTTTTCGACCTCTTTTTTTATTTTCTCAGGAACTACTGAATGGATTTACACCATTTAACAAAAGAGTTCTTGCTGAAACAAGGGCTACCTTTTTGCCAAATGTGGTGTAATTCCGTTCAGCAGTTCGGGCTGTAGCCGTGTCTAAAGTTTCCTATGGAAATTAACATTGAGAAAACACGTTTTGGGACCCCCCTTTTTTCTCAGCCCCCGCTTGACGAATCACCCCGAAACTTTCAAGATAGGAGCTGACCGGAGCGGACCACTAGTTTTGAAAATTTCGCGAAGATTCGTCAACCGGTGCCAAAGTTATTGGAAAAACAAAAAACGCTTTTCCTATGGAAACTAGGTCCTAACTATAACGACCTACTGGCGACCACCAGTAGGTAATTTACGTATTATATTACTAATTGAATCTGCGCTGTGCAGTCTAATTCACTGAAAAAACCATAGGTTTCAGACACGTTATAGTTAGAAATTAGCATTTAAAAAACCTTTGAAATTCACTGAAAAACTATAACGGGGGAATTTCACGGGTTTTGTACGAGTGCAATGTCCAACTAACTATAACTGTCCCTAAAACCTATGGTTTTTTCAGTGAATATATATATATTTGAGATGTCATTAGTGATGTCATCAGTGATGTCACTGACCATGTCATGAATGATGTAATATGTGACGTCATCAGCAGTGCATTGCGGGGCGCGAGTTATAGTTAGCTCAACTAACTATAACGGCGGAATTTCTATGGTTTTGTATGAGTGAAATGTCCAACTAACTATAACGTCCCTGAAACCTATGGTTTTTTCAGTGAATTTCAAAGGTTTTTTAAATGCTAATTTGTAACTATAACGTCCCTGAAGCCTAGGGTTTTTTCAGAGAATTTCAAAGGTTTTTTAAATGCTAATTTGTAATTCTAACCTTCTTTAAACCTCTATTTTTTTCAGTGATTTAAAATTATCACTTCATTATGAACCTAGTCAAAACAGCCGATATCCCCAGTTTTACAGCAATAGCTTCCACAAAAAAAAAATCGTCACAATTGAGAACAACAACTAACGGTAATACACGCTGAGCGCCAAAGGTACTACTAACTAAATGCACCGTAAGTCATCGCCACGTGGCGTTATTGAGGCAGAATTCAATAGACAAAAAGACATTGATCCGAGTTCGGCCCCCCCCGGACCACGCATCATCGCAGGGTACGTACACGCTGAGCGCCAAAGGTATTACTAACTCAGTGCACCGTAAGTCATCGCAAGGAAGAGTGAACAGTTTTATGTCAGCAGTGAGGCATACTATCACTCGAAAATCACCCAAAAATACTTATAATATAAAAAGAACAGAAGAATCGAAGTACATTAATGATTACAATCCGGTGATTTTGAAGATGTGGACATACAATATGTTGCAGATAACTCAATTGCTGTTGCTCGCTATGTCACGTCATATATTACCAAGTCTGAGAAGACAGAATTGAAAGAAATGTGGGAGGAAATTTCACAGGAGAATACACTTAGCAAAAAATTGTACAGCTTCAAATTGGAGATGCTTTCACATCGAGAAATTGGATCCTACGAACGATCCTGAAACCTACATATTTCGACAGTGTATTCCATAAATGTTTCATCTTTTGTTCCATACACCTACACTGCGTTCAGAAGAGCTCACAATTTAAATTGACACATGTTTTATTTATTGCAGAGAGAATTGTACTCTATGTCCTCGAACTTTGTCAAGAGGAAGTGACTAAAAACATTCCTCGATGTCTGTGCTGACTACTGCACCCGAGAGGTGGAGAACGTTACGATGCCAGGTGTGATGTGACACAGATCGTACTTGCACCTTTCTTTATAGCTGGACGAAGTTACCAATAAATTATCACTGAAATTACAAATACATCTGTGGAGTGGTCACTACAACCCTTTATGATAAAATATTTTGCGTATAATTTCACATCTGCTGTCCTACCTCAGTGTACCACAAGTCATGAACCCTTTACGATAGAATCTTTTCTGTATTATTTCATATCTGGTGCCCGTACCTTAGTGCAGTACAAATCATTGACCCTTTATGATTGAATCTCTGTGTCTGATCCAATGATTACTGTTGTACTTGTTGCCAGCACCAACCATTCCCGGAAGGTTGGCTTACAATCACCCCACAGACGTCACTGGACATGTGACCCTGGTAATAAAAAGGAGTCGAGCGCACGTGCCCGTACCCAGTTCCACTACTATCTGTGTCCGTGTGTTCATTATGCATGCAACATGCTGCCCCTGGGCCCTACCACATTACATAGTACTCTGGACAGCGTATGCAACCATCTTACCTTTGACAGTGGGGGAAAACTTTAGTTATGTAACTTTGTCTCGGTCATTGTACAAGTACGTACTTAGAGACTGCATAATTAGAGTACTGCAAGCAGAGTGTATAGTGAATTTATAAGTGAGTGAGGATCGTCGCAGTGATTGTATAAGTACATATGTTGGCGCAGCCTAACTCCGACAA
The DNA here is from genome assembly GCA_963921515.1 of Calotriton arnoldi. Taxonomy (NCBI): domain Eukaryota; kingdom Metazoa; phylum Chordata; class Amphibia; order Caudata; family Salamandridae; genus Calotriton; species Calotriton arnoldi. The sequence continues at coordinate 1,586,184 of CAWUFW010003726.1, read as the reverse complement.
CAAGCTTGTCTCTAATTGGCTGCCCTCCATGTGCCAAAAACTGAAACTTCAACTTTCCATGGCCCTGTATTGCTACAGCTGCAACACTCCACTGAATGTGCAATAAACATTCATATCCACACAGATGTCTCATGTCCACCATCTTTCTTGTGTGGAACTACGGATGAATATAAGGTCAGTGATTCCCCGTACCTTACATGTTGGCCATATTGTTGGACTTGGCTCACAGAGTGACACTTTGACTTTTGCAACCCGGGTGACGGCAGCACTCCAACACGAACACCCGCATGATGCCACAGCCACTCCCTCACGGCTGGTATACACCCACACAACACCCATCCAGCACAGGCGTCACAAGACACGTGACCCTGCTAATATAAAAGACCGGGCGCACGTGCTCTACGCCATTTTAGAGTTTAGAGTGCATGGCCTCACTTCTCACTGAGTTAGTAGCACCGCAAGCACTGAGCGGGTGTACAACCTGCGATGATGACAGGTGCACTAGTATGTCCTCTGCCATGGCAATATCAAGACTCAGTTCCAAATGTGAGACCTATTACCTTGCAGAACGGAGCTGCATGATGTGGAGGGTGCCGTGACTGCGAAAAGGTGAGCAGTGAGGCCATGGTGCGCAGCGTCGGGCAGATAGATCTGGGCGGCGGAGTGGATGGGATACAGCAGCCTGAATGAAGAAAGACGGCAGAGCGATTTAGGCGTACGCACTCATATATACTCTGCCACAGCGTCGGATTGGTAACACGGGCACTGGTGCAATGCCCAAGGGGCCGGTGCCCAGTTCCAACTGTGCTCTGCTTTTTGGAGCAGTCTGGGGGGCAGATTTGGGCGGTGTCGCTGTTGTTCGGATACAGCCAGCGGCCCAGTGGGTGTCTGAATGGCCTTTCTGGAGGCAGATGGGCGTCATTACCTCACGTTTAGCAACAGGCAGAGGTGTCACTTTCTTTCTCTCGCAGGGCCGGCCCATTAATGTATGCATACCTAGCAGGGCAGGGTGCCTGAGCAGAAGTGGCCTCACTTGTTTTTAAGTCACCAGTGTAAACAAATCCGTGCATTTTTTTGTATCTCCCCCCCCCCCCTCCTTTTTAAATAAAATTTCGCCAAAGCAGTGTTTTGAGGAAAGGCAATATGCAAATGTGGGCCACTTTTTTTAGCGTGCCCGGGCCGATTTTGAATCCTAATCCAACCCTGCTCTGCCAATACTAATTCTGTACTATCTTTCAGATGTGGGAGCTTGAGAGTACCACTAGGTCGCGGCACGTGGTTGAAGACAGAGCGGTGGCGTAAAGGTAAGCTGTGACGGTTTTGTACACAGTGTGGGCACTCAGTATCCCTCCTCATCTCTTCCTTTATCTCCCTCACACTCTTTCTATCTCCCTCTTCCTCTTACACTGTTTGTCTCTTTCTCGCTCTCTCTCTTCCTCTCTCTGTTTCTCTCTCTCTCTGTTCCTTTCTCACACTCTTTCCCTCTTTCTCTCTCTTCCTCTCTCTCTCACTGTTTCTCTCTCTCTCTCTCTCTCTTCGTCTTTCTCACTCTTTCTCTCTGTGTTCGTCTCTTTCTTTCTTTTCTCTCTCTCTTCCTCTCACTATTTCTCTCCTTCTCTCTGTCTTCTGCTCACTCTTCCTTTCTTTCTCTCTCTCTTCTTCTCTCCTTTGATGGACGCATGACACACAATCTTATCTTGCTTTTTATCTAACAGGCTGTGAATCACGAATCGACGTTCACCCCCCCTCCCCCCCAACACCACCAAGCTGAACGCGCGAAAAATCTGCGATGATGCGTGGCCATCCTGACAATCAACACTCACTTTGAATTGTGCGTGTCAGGCTCTCACCTATGTTTCCGCAGGAATGTCATGGAATATGAAGTAAGCTCCGCTACTTCGTCCAAATCACCTATGACACCTGACAATCTCAAGGTGACAATGGTAACTCGGGGAAGAAGGGAAACAAAACAAGTGCAGTAGAAAGGTGAGTAAGATGTAGAAGAATGGATACTGTTATATGAAAACTCGGCTATCCATACCATCTCATCCCATTCGGCAAGAGAGTGTAACACCTGGCACCTGATATACTGCTCAAAACATTGGTTCACTCTCTCAGTTTGACCGTCTGTCTGAGGGTGGTGACTCGAGGATAGCCGTACATCTATCTGCAATAAGGTTCCCAACCCCTTCCAGAACCTAGAGATGAACTGAGCCCCCCCTTCTGAAACTAATACTGATGGAAGGCCATGCAGACGCACCACCTGTTGAAGAAATACGGTGGCCAATACACGGGATGTAGGAAGACCTTTCATAGGAATGAAATGAGCCAATTTGGTTAATAGGTCTACTACAACAAGGAGGGTAGTGTTCCCTTTTGCAGTACTCGGTAAGTCCACTATAAAATCTAAGGTCACTGTATGCCAAGGACTAGGTGGTGTAGGTAGTGGATGTAATAACCCTGCAGGGCTTTGATGAGAGGCCTTTCCTTGGGCACATACATGACACGTCTGAATATAGACTTTCGTGTCCCTTCCCATAGTAGGCCACCAAAAGTGTCTCTGTAGTAAATCTAGTGTCTTCTTGTATCCTGGATGCCCTGCAAGCGGATGAGTGTGGCACCATTCTAGTGCTTGTTGTCTCAACTCTGGAGTAGGGAGCACTAACCCTACCTGGATATAAGATAGATCCTGTATTTTTGTCACTGTGTGCGTACCTATTGTTTCGTCCAGGTCAGGGGATGTCTGTGCTTCTTTAGTCAATTTTAAGAACTCCACTTCAGAATACATAGCCCCAATTATTCGATCTGTAGCTATGATAGGGGGAGGCTCACTGGGTGGCTCTATGGGTTCGTACCCTAGACGAGACAAGGCATCCGCCTTCCCATTCTTTTTCCCTGCTTGGAACTGAATAATGAAGTCGTAGTCGCTAAAGATCTGAGTCCAACGCAGCTGTCGCATAGATAGAGCTCTTGCGGATTTCAAAAACTGTAGATTACAATGATCTGTTAGGACTGTTATGGTATGAGAGGCCCCCAAAAGATATTGCCTCCATTCTTCAAAGATACGTTTTATGGCTAATAACTCCTTGTCTCCTATGGAGTAGTTCATTTCAGATGAAGACAGTTTTCGTGAGTAATAGGCCACTGGATGTAAGGCCCCTGTGCTAACATCTGCCTGTGAAAGGACCCCCCCAACTGCCACTTGGGAAGCAACTCCCTCGACCACAAAGGGACGTGAAGGATCTGGATGTCGTAGTATGGGTGCTTGAGTAAATGCATTCTTTAGTTTGCAAAAGGCTACTTCGGCTTCGGGGGTCCAGTGAAATTTAGGGCCATATGTATCAAGCCCATTTCCCGTTCGCAAACAGGCCGATTCTCAGAATCGGCCCGTTTGCAAACGGGAACAAGCCTTTTGGGATGTATCATCCCAAAAGGCATTCGCAAAATAGAGAATCGCAAAAATTGCGATTCTCTATTTTGCGAATGCATTTAAGGAATCGCAACTACAGGTTGGTGGTAACTTGCGATTTCTTTGAGAAATGCATTTTTTTGCATTTTTCAAAGTGGCATGTGGCGCACATACATGCCCTTAGGGCATGTATGTGCGCCACATGTGCACCCATGCTCATTTCAGGGTGCAACAGGGTGTCCTTTGGACACCCTTGCAACCTTGAAATTGCATTCTCAATTTGCGATTCTCTAATTGCTAATCGCAAATTGAGAATGTCCTCCCATTCATTCCTATGGGCCTTTAGGCCCATAGGAATGAATGGGGAGGGTTTCCTTAACTGCGATTCGCAATTTGCGAATCGCAATTAAGGAATATGTAGGATTCGCAAATTTTCTTGCGAATCCTACATACATCTTGTTTGCGATTCTCAAATAGCAATTCTCAAAAATTCGCTATTTGAGAATCGCAAACACAAACTTTGATACATATGGCCCATAATTCCTTTCTTCAAAAGTTTAGTGATCGGAGAGGCTAAGTCAGAGAAGTTGTTAATGAAACGCCTATAAAAACTGGCGAAGCCAAGAAAGCTTTGTATTTCTTTAACAGATTGTGGCGCCTGCCAACGATGAATGGCTTCTACCTTCTGGGGATCCATACTGAGTCCCTGAGGGGAGATTACAAATCCCAGAAAGCTTACTTGTTGAGTGTGGAAATGACATTTCTCTAGCTTACAATATAAATGATTTTCACGTAAACGTTCCAAAACCCTTCTTACATGAATTTTATGTTCTTGCATAGATGGGGAGTAAATCAGGAGGTCGTCGATGTAGGCGACGACATACTTACCCAACATGTCCTTTAAAACCTCATTGATAAAGAATTGAAAAGCCGAAGGGGCATTACAAAGCCCAAAGGGCATCACAAAGCCCAAAGGGCATCACTAGATATTCGTACAATCCATACTTGGTACAAATGGCTGTTTTCCATTCATCTCCCTCCTTGATTCTTACAAGATGGTATGCCCCTCGCAAGTCCAACTTGGAGAACACTTGGGCATCTTTTATCTGATCAAGGAGGGAGGAAATTAGTGGCAAAGGATACCTGTTCTTGATGGTAATGGTATTCAGAGCCCTGTAGTCTATACAGCATCTAAGACCCCCTTTCCTCTTGGGTATAAAAAAGAGAGACGATGAAGCAGGGGACCTAGAAGGACGGATAAACCCTATTCTCAACATCTCGTCCAGGTATTCCCGTAGATACACATTCTCTTTCTCGGTTAAGGAATACACTCTACTACAGGGTATTCGAGCTCCCGGCTGCAGGTCAATTCTGCAGTCATAGACCATATGTGGCGGATGGCTAGTGGCCTGTTCTACATCAAATATGTCTCTGAGATCCTGATAAGCAGAAGGTAATACACTTTCGTCTAAACTAACGCTTGTAATGCTTTTCCCAATTTCACCTGAGACCGGAAGAAGATGTTCTCTACAATGATCATGGCTGAAGGTAACTGTCAGAGTTTTCCAATCGATAAAGGGACTGTATTGATTTAACCAAGGCAGTCCTAATATAGCCGGAAACTGAGGAGATTGTATAAGATCAAAGGTTATGCATTCCTGGTGTTTCTTCTCGATCACTAACTGCAACCCAATCATGTTGTATTTAATAGGACCTGATTTCAAAGTGCTACCATCGATTGTCGTAACTTCTTCCCAGGTATCTTTAAGCATCCAAGGGATGTTCTTACTCCGAGCCCACTGAGCATCCATAAAGTTACCCGAAGCACCAGAATCCACCATTATTTGCACGTCTACGACCTGGTGCTCCCAAGTGAGACGTGAAGAGAGAAGGAAGTGACGTGGCTGTGACGTCTTTACCTCCATAGGTGAGACAATCAATCCTGAACTACCCGAAATTTCTGTCTCCTGAAACTTAGGGCTCGCTAGTTTTCCGAACGCCTTGTCTGTTTAGGCTTTACAGGGCACTCCCTAAGGAAATTACCCTGTTTACCGCAGTAAAGGCATAACTTCTTGTCACATCTTCTCTGCTTCTCTTCTTCACTGAGGGGCCCTCTTATGCTCCCTATTTGCATGGGTTCGGGTTCATCCACTATTCTCTCAGGTTCAGACTTCCGTTCCCGATAGGCAAAGGCTTTCACCTCTGACCTACCTCTTTCTCTCTTACGTTCGCTGATTCTATGGTCCAATTTGACTACCAAGTCAACCAGAGCAGAACATGACTCCGGAGGATCAGCCACCTGAGCTAAAGCATCCTTTAACTCGTCTCTTAGACCCTTGTAAAACAAAGCACTACGCTTTTCCTCTGGCCATCCAGCCTCAGCCACTAACCTATAGAACGTGGAAATATAAGAGGTTAGATCCTTGGTACCCTGTTTTAATGTCAACAACTCTGTGTCTACTGAGTGAGTGAAGGTGTGTCTGTCAAATAATTTCTTAAGTTCTCTCCTAAAGGCACTATAATTCTGTAGCAACGGATCATTTCTTTCTATCAAAGGTATGGTCCAATTAGCAGCAGACCCCCCTAGATAGGAAATAACAAATACTACCTTGGCTTGGTCTGTGGGAAAACAGGGGGCTTTACACATAAAATGAAGCTGACACTGGCTGATAAAGGCAGCAAACTTAGTGGTATCACCATAAAAACATTCAGGGGGTGCCAAAGGAATGGACGGAGGTGCAGTAACCTGAATTACCGGAACGTTAGCACCAGGATCTTGAGAACCTCCACCTGACTCAGTTCTCCTTTCCCTCTGTAGTGCATCCACCCTGGAGGATAGGGATTGAGTTTCTGCCTGCAGATTACCCAACATGTGGGCTAAATCGGCCAGAGTCACCTGACTAAGTTCCATGACGTCCGGGCGGAAATTAATTCTATTCTTTTTGGGCTTTGCGTTCTGTCAGGCTCTCACCTATGTTTCCGCAGGAATGTCATGGAATATGAAGTAAGCTCCACTACTTCGTCCAAATCACCTATGACACCTGACAATCGCAAGGTGACAATGGTAACTCGGGGAAGAAGGGAAACAAAACAAGGATAAAAGGGAAGATATCCCGCGTCGTAGCACCAAACCCCAGGCTTCGTCAAAGTAAGGCAAGGTAAAATGCTGTAAAGAGGAGAGAGCAGAAAGCAGTTATAAGACAGGAAAATGTTACCTCACATCTTGGTTACTATTGTTGTCTATCCCTTCCCTACCTTCTAATATCCCTTCTTCCTTAATAAACGATTATGTGAACAGAATACTGCGAGTGGAACTGGTGCTAACAGAAAAGACAAGGAGAGGTTGCGAAACAGAGAATTACGCGTGTGCAGTTGTATGTACTCTGCAATTACTAATTCTATACTATCTTTCAGATCACTAAACTTGAGGGCCGCACTATCTCCCTGCACGTGGTTGGAGACACACCGGTGGCACAAAGGTGAGCTGCGAAGATTTTCTCCAGTGTCAACACTCCCTCTCCATCTCTTCCTTTCTCTCTCTCACACTTTCTCTCTTTCTCTGTCTCATTCTTTCTTTCTCTCTTCCTCTCTCTCACACTGTTTCTCTCTTTATCTCTCTCTTTTCCTGTCTCACACTGTTTCTCTCGTTGTCTTCCTCTCTGTCTCACTCTTTCTCTCTTTGTCTGGCTTCCTCTCTCTCACTCTTTCTCTCTCTCTTCCTCTCTCTCTCTCTTCCTCTCTCACTCTCTCTCTCTTCCTCTCTCACACTGATTCTCTTTCTCTCTTCCTCGTATCTCACTCTCTCTCTTTGTCTGGCTTCCTCTCTCTCACTCTTTCTCTCTCTCTTCCTCTCTCTCTCTCTTCCTCTCTCACTCTCTCTCTCTTCCTCTCTCACACTGATTCTCTTTCTCTCTTCCTCGTATCTCACTCTCTCTCTTTCTCTGTCTTCCTCTCTCTCACACTGTTTCTCTCTCCCTTGTAGCTCACTTTCTCTGTCTTCCTCTCTCTCACACTGTTTCTTTCTCTCTTCCTTGTATCTTACTCTTTCTCTCTCTTACTCTATCTCTCTTTCTCTGTCTTCCTCTCTCTCACTCTTTCTCTCTCTGTCTTCCTCTCGCTCACTCTTTCTCTCTTCCTCTCCCTCTCTCTCTTTCTCTCTCTATCTCCTTTGCTGGACGCATGACGCACCATCTTATCTTTCTTTTTGTCTTGCTGGCTGTGAATCACAAATGGACCAGCGATGACACGCCACGGCTGTACATAGTTTTATTTCTTGTTGTTTTGTTTAAATAAAATGTTTTATATGTAAATCTATACATGACTAAGATTCTTATTTGTCCAACCGCACAGGGACATTTCCGGGCCCAAGAAGGTTGTTGGGGGTATGCTGGTGATGTGGAAAGAGGGTGTGTTACCTGCTAATGTGGGGAGACGCAGCATGAAAGGGGTATCTCTCACAGAAAGAGCTCCGGTATGTTTTCAGAAATGCCTCGGACAGATGCCAGCTGATGGACTGAATCACAAAATGGCTTTTCAATGCTCATATAGTGTGACTTATGAACAGTTCGTACCCAGGCTCGCAGATGGACAACTGCGGCCCGTGCGCTCGACTCAGAGGCAGAACTACGAGCCGTCCGCTCCCAAAGGAACAGCAGTGTAGTAGCTCACAGAGGTAGAGGCACAGCAGCGTACTAGCTCGCAAAGGTAGAGAGCTGCGAGCCGACGGACTGGCTTCTAAAGGCATACCTGCGAAGTGGTGATGTTGGGCACAGGGAGCGTGAAAGGGTTATCTTCCTACTAGTGTCCTGGAGTGGAAGTCGTGCTGCCTGGCGCTCACCTATTTCTCCTTTATTGTTAATAAATCTTAAACCTTCACTGCGTCCAAATCATCATTACACAAAGCTCCGCTATATTAAATTGCCCACGGAACCTTTCTTTTATATTTTCACTCGATGCGAGGCACAAGATGGCTGCTAACAGTTCCTGGTTTGAAGTGTTAGCAGCCAATAAGAGGACACTTCCTGCTTTGAAGAGTTAGCAGCCAATCAGAGGCAAGGTCGTGCTCGGGAGTTAGGCACCAACCAGATATATATATTTATTTCCCTTTAATATCTCAAAAACTACTGAACGGATTTACACCATTTCTACAAAACCGCACTTTCTGGACCAAGACCTTTCTCCCTGCCAAATTTGGCGTAATTCCGTTCAGCAGTTTGACCTGTAGCATTGTCTAAAGTTTCATATGGAAAATCCATTGAGAAAACATGTTTTGACACCCCCATTTTTTCTCAGCCCCCCCTTGACCAATGACCCCTAAACTTTCAAGATAGGAGCTGATCAAAAAGAGAAACTTTTTGGAAAATTCTGTAAAGAATCGTCAAACAACGCCAAAGTTATAAGCAGATGGAGGGCTCCAGGAGGGGGGCCCGCAACACCCCTCCCAACATGAGTGAAGCCCTGAGACTGCGGGGGACCCCAGCGGGCCCCCGAAGCCCCAGCGAGCCCCCGCTATTATTTTTTAAGAAATGCCCCCGGGACCTAGCACACCCCGGGGTCTCATTAAAATAAAACACGGGAACCCGCGACCCAGCGCGAATTGTGCCGATTTTTATTTTTTGGGGCCCTGGGGGTCCTTCTGGGACCTCCTGAGCAGGCCTAGGGGGGTCAGGGTGTTTCTACCGTGCCTCCTTCTCTTGTTTTCTACCTTTGTTTCTCTGTTTTCTAGTGACTCGCTTCTACCGAGCCACAAGATGGCTGCCAACACTTCCTGGTTTGGAGTGTTGGCAGCCAATCACAGTGAAGCTCGTGCACGGGACTTAGGCTCCGCCCAGACATCGAAACTTTTATTTTTCTAATTTCTCAGCAACTACTGAACGGATTTACACCATTTAAAAAAAAGGTCGCTTTCTGACCCTCGCACTACCTTTGTGCCAAATTTGGGGTAATTCCGTTCAGTAGTTTCAGCTGTAGCCTTGCACAAAGTTTCCTATGGGAAATTGATTTTTTGACTCTTATTTTTTGAATTTCTCAAAAACTACTGAACGGATTTACACCATTTACAAAAAGGTCGCTTTCTGAACCAGGCTCTACCTTTTTGCCAAATTTGAGGTAATTCCGTTCAGCAGTTAGGGCTGTAGCTCGTCGCAAACTTTCCTATGGAAATTAACATGGAGAAAACGCGTTTTGGGACCCCCCTTTTTTCTCAGCCCCCGCTTTACGAATCACCCCCAAACTTTCAGGATAGGAGCTGACCTGGATAGACTTTTTTTTGGGAGAATTTCAGGAAGATTCGTCAAACGACGCCAAAGTTATTAGCAAATCAAAAAATGCTTTTCCTATGGAAACTAGGCCCTAACTATAACTACCTACTGGCGACCGCCAGATATAGATATATATATATATATATATAATCGTGAAGATAAGGACGGTGCACCAGAAACGAAGTCAAGTGAAGCTTCAAAATTTTTTAAATATGTCCTTTATTCTTTAAATTTATATAAAATTCAACCACAGCCAACGCGTTTCGTTCCATTGGAACTTCGTCAGGGCTGAAAGAGTACAAAGATAAAAACACTAAATACATTGAACGGAACACACAAATTAATACAATCAACATGCATATTATTACATATATATATAAAACAACAACATCATGATTCACATTACAAGACTTCAGAACGACAGAAAATATGCCTATATATACACGTATAAACAAACAAAATAACCTTTCTCAACACAAGAAAAATGAAACACAAGAACACGAAAAAAGGGGCAAGAGACAAGCAACAAACATAATGTATGTACACACAAGTACACATAGATTATATAATGACTAATAATACAAACAACCAACACTAAACTACATTATAAAAATACAGCACTAAATTATTAAGTCAAGCTTAGAGGTGCCTCTCAGAAAAGTTAGAAAAGCGCGGCACAGAAAGTTTAAAAAAAGAAGAAAAAAGGAGAAAAAAGGGCATGATACAAGCAGATCAGCGTTGTAGATCTTAAAAATCTTCTACTACACAGTCGAAAGCAATAAATAAAATGCAAAAAACCAAGGCAGCACATAAGGTAACCATGGGACAACCTCCACCACGTTATATTGCTCATATAAGTAATTTTTGTTACTGTTTGCCAGTCACATCGCTTTTCTAACTTTTCTGAGAGGCACCTCTAAGCTTGACTTAATAATTTAGTGCTGTATTTTTATAATGTAGTTTAGTGTTTGTTGTTTGTATTATTAGTCATTATATAATCTATGTGTACTTGTGTGTACATACATTATGTTTGTTGCTTGTCTCCTGCCCCTTTTTTCGTGTTCTTGTGTTTCATTTTTCTTGTGTTGAGAAAGGTTATTTTGTTTGTTTATACGTGTATATATATGCATATTTTCTGTCGTTCTGAAGTCTTGTAATGTGAATCATGATGTTGTTGTTTTATATATATATGTAATAATATGCATGTTGATTGTATTAATTTGAATGTTGCGTTCAATGTTTTTAGTGTTTTTATCTTTGTACTCTATCAGCCCTGACGAAGTTCCAATGGAACGAAACGCGTTGGCTGTGGTTGAATTTTATATAAATTTAAAGAATAAAGGACATATTTAAAAAAATTTGAAGCTTCACTTGACTTCGTTTCTGGTGCACCGTCCTTATCTTCACGATTGTGTCTGATCCTCAGTGGAGTGAAAGTGCGGCAAGCTCAGGACGGGTGTGCACAGACAAAGGACTTATCTTTTTACTTTGAAATTGAGGTGCTGAACCATGGTCAGCCGCTTTGATCTTTTGTAAAAATATATATATATATATATATATATATATATATTAATTAGACTTGGCATCTTTTGGCGTGTTGCCCCCGAGTTTTTGCTTTCTGCCCTCCCGGTTTTGACTCTGTTTTTGCTGGTATAACGTTTCTGCGCGCTTTCGCACTGCTGATCAGTGGTAAAGCGCTAGTGCTCCTGTGGAAAATTGTGTTATGATTGGATGTGTGACTTACTTGTCAGTCCCCAGTAAAGGGCACTGCGGGTGCCGGGGTTTGTGAGTCAACCGCTACTCGTGGGCCTGCAGCACGGATTGTGCCACCCACATACGTAGCCCGAAAAAGGTATAAGTGAATGAAGTTTGGTATGCCTGAACTCAGCGTCTAAAGACGCAGCCTTTAGCGAGGGTGCCCTTTTCATTCGGAGTTCATAGAGGACCCTTTTAGAAAGTGGGTATTATTTTGCTCGGTCATCCCGTGTGCCTTGGTGGAATGTGGATTGCCTGTCTGGTTTTTGGACGACAGATGGCTAGGAAGCAGGGTGGCTCCCGATAGTCTAGGTAGGTCAGGAAAGGGCTAAATGGACCTAGGTTACGATGGGGGGAAGAGGGAGGAGATTTCCTTGCACCTCAAAGGGCCTGGTCTGCCTCTGACAAAGCCGTCTCCACCTCAGTGAGTGGGTATGTAGTAACTGGTATTGGTGTGTTTATGGTTTCGAAAATGGTAGTCTGTATTTTAGAGTGGGTGTATCAAAGGTTATATTAGGGTGTGAGGAGGTGCATCAGATTATCACATGGATGATGCCATCAGTGATGTAATTTGAGATGTAATTTGAGATGTCATCAGTGATGTCACTGACCATGTCATGAATGATGTAATATGTGACGTCATCAGAAGTGCATTGCGAGGGCACGAGTAGTACCTCAACTAACTATAACGGCCGAATTTCTCTGGTTTTGTACGAGTGAAATGTCCAACTGACTATAACGTCCCTCAAACCTATGGTTTTTTCAGTGAATTTCTATTGTTTTTTAAATGCTAATTTCGAACTATAACGTCCCTGGAACCTATGGTTTTTTTCAGTGCATTTCAAAGGTTTTTTAAATGATAATTTCTAACTATAAGGTCCCTGAAACCTATGTTTTTTTAAGTGAATTTCTAAGGTTTTTTGAATGCTAATTTCTAACTATGCCTACAGAGAGGTAGGACATGTGCAGAAAGAGGAAGTAAGGCGCAGAAAGAAGAAAGAGAAATGCAGAAAGAGGCAACAGAAGTCCAGAAAGACGAAGAAAAGTGCAGAAAGAAGCAAGAGATATGCAGAAAGAACCAACAGAGGTGCAGATAAAAGGCCTTGTTGCAAACTCATCCTGTGCCCCTAACTTTTTGCTGACTGGTTCTGGTGGTAACTGACTCTGACTAACCAGGCCCGGAGCCAGTGCTATGCTGAAAGACACTTAGAATACAGTGAAGACACCTACATACACTAGGGTACACTATGGGTGGGGTACCCCTGTGATTGGCAGGACCTCCCCTGTAAGGCCATAGTACATAATAGGGCAGGGGGATTAAAACTACCTCTAACTCAGAGGTGCAGAAAGAGGCAAGAGAGGTACATAAACAGGCAGGAAAGGTGCAGAAACAGGGAACAGGGGTGCAGAAAGAGGCAAGTGAGGTGCAGAAAGAAGAGCAGTGCAGAAAGAACCAACAGAGGTACAAAAAGAGGCAAGAGGGGTGTAGAAAAAGGTAGGAGGGGTGCACAAAGAGGCAAGAGAGGCACAGAAAGAGGCAGGAGGGGTACAGAAAGAAGGAAGAAAAGTGCAGAAAGAGGCAAGAGAATTGCTGAAAGAAGCAATAGAGGTGTAGAAAGAAGAAAGAGAAGTGTAGAAAGAAGCAACAGAGGTGCTGAAAGAGGCGTGAAGGGTGCAGAAAGAGCAAGAGAAGTGCAGAAAGAGGCAATAGAGGTACAGAAAGAGGCAGGAAAAGTGCAGAAACAGGGAACGGGGGTGCAGAAAGAGGCACGAGAGGTGCAGAAAGAAAAGAGGGGTGCAGAAAGAGGCAAGAGATCTGCAGAAAAAAGCAACAGAGGTGCTGAAAGAGTCAAGTGAGGTGCAGAAAGAAGAGGGGTGCAGCAAGAGGTAACAGAGGTACAGAAAGAGGCACGAAGGGTGCAGAAAGAGGAAAGAGAAGTGCAGAAAGAACCAAGAGAAGTGCAGAAAGAAGCAACAGATGTGCAGAAGGAGGCACAAGGGGTGCAGAAAGAAGGAAAAGAAGTGTAGAAAGAAGCAACAGAGGTGCTGAAAGACGCAAGTGAGGTGCAGAAAGAGGCAAGAGATCTGCAGAAAAAAAGTAACAGAGGTGCTGAAAAAGGCAAGTGAGGTGCAGAAAGAAGCAAGAGAGGTGCAGAAAGAGGCAATAGAAGTGCCGAAAGAAGCAAAAGAAGTGCTCAAAGAGGCAAGAGGGATGGAGAAAAAGGCAAGAGAAGTGCAGAAAGAACCAAGAGAAGTGCAGAAAGAAGCAACAGAGGTGCAGAAGGAGGCAACAGAGGTGCAGAAGGAGGCACGAGGGGTGCAGAAAGAAGGAAGAAAAGTGCAGGAAGAAGCAACAGAGGTACAGAAAGAGGCAAGAGTGGTGCAGAAAGAGGGAAGAGAGGTGTAGAAAGAGGCAAGAGAGTTGCACAAATAGGGAAGAGGGGTGCCGAGAGAGGCAAGAGAGGTGCAGAAAGAGGCAAGAGAATTGCTGAAAGAAGCAACAGAGGTTTAGAAAGAAGCAAGAGAAGTGCAGAAAGAACCAACAGAGGTACAAAAAGAGGCAAGAGGGGTGCAGAAAGAAGGAAGAAAAGTGCAGAAAGAGGCAAAAGAATTGCTGAAAGAAGCAACAGAGGTGTAGAAAGAAGCAAGAGAAGTGCAGAAAGAAGCAAGAGATTTGCTGAAAGAGGCAAGTGAGGTGCAGAAAAAAGCAAGAGAGGTGCAGAAAAAAGGAAGAGAAGTGTAGAAAGAAGTAATAGAGGTGCAGAAAGAGGCAAAAAAGGGTGTAGAAAGACATAGGAGGGGTACAGAAAAAGGCAAGAGAGGTGCAGAAAGAGGGAAGAAGGGTGCAGAAAGAGGCAAGAGGGGTCCAGAAAGAAGCAAATGAGGTGCAGAAAGAGGCAACAGACGTGCAGAAAGAGGGAAGAGAGGTGCAGAAAGTAGAAGAGTTTGCAGAAAGAGGCAAGAGAAGTGCAGAAAAATGTGCAGAAAGAAGCAACAGAAATGCAGAAAGAGGCAAGAGAGGCGCAGAAGGAAGCAAGAGTGGCTTGCACACCATTAGTACCAATTTAACACCCACATAAGTAACAGGTGACCATTCTAGGTTTTCAAAGGGCCTTCCACCACGCTGTCGCTGCATTTTTGCTAACGTTTGAGCCGTTTGAGCTAGAAACAAGGCTTTTTTTGTTCAAATCTGCAGATTAGGGAGCAGATGATTAATTATGTGGCTAATGCAGAAAGTGTATCATTGTGTGCGAAAGTCGGTGCAGCCAAACAGTCGCATAATTCCAGTGGTCCTACTCATACCTCTGACTAGGTCCACAAGTGCTCCTCATTGATTACTTCTTTTTTTGTCTCACTGAGTTCATAGTTGAGCTTCTCTGGAAATGAGGAAGACTCAACCTGAGGTTACCACTCCACAACACAGACCACCATACCACATAATTACTCTCCAAAGCACATAATTCCACTCTACATAATTCCTATACACTAAATGCCACATACTTTCTATCCACATAATTTCACTGCACAACATATCACATAATCCCACTACACACAACGTACATCCACTCCACTCCAAAAAACATTAGTAAAAAACTTTTATATTTACCACGCCAACAGCTCTAACTCGCAAATGTGAAACCTATTACATTGCAAACACTTCTTTAACTAGTAGTCGTGTTTACAGAGTGGTGGAGAAAGGGTGCTGGGCCTCCGACCACCGCTCAGGAATTCCGCTGCGTAGGATTTACAGGATGTACCAGAAGGGCTTCTTGGCCCCCAAAGTCCCTCAGAAGTAAAGTGGACTTCATCCCCAATACCGTAGTCTGCCAGGAGGCGCGTTTGCAGAGTGGTCGAGAAAGGGGGCATGGCCTCCGAAGACGTCTTAGCGATCCTTCTGTGTGGGACTTACTGGAGGTAACAAGAGGTACTTGGCCCCCAAGGACATCCTTGGGGGCCAACTACCCCTCCTATTACCTCCAGAAAGTACCACACAGCAGGATTGCTAAGTTCTCATAACAGGCCACGCCCCCTTTGCCCACCACTCTGCAAACACACTCCCTGGCGCGCTCTTTGATGTAAGCCCCACACAGTGGGATTGCTGAGAGGTAGACACAGGCCACGCCCCCTTTCTCCACCACTCTGCAAACACGCCTCCTGGCGCGTTTAAAGTTGGGGGATTAAGTCCCCTTTCCTCCGGAGGGTCCCTAGGGGCCAACTAGCCCTCCTGTTACCTCCAGTAAGCTCCATACAGCTGGATTGCTGAGAGTGGTCCGATGACACGCCCCCTTTTTACACCACTCTGCAAACGCGCCTCCTGGCACACTGCTGCTCTGGGGATGAAGTCCACTTGTGTCCTGAGGTCCTCAGGACACAAGAGGACCTCATCGCCCCACCAGCAGTGTTCCAAGAGGCGTGTTTGCAGTGGTGTAAAAAGGGGCATGCAGCTCCCCTTGTGCAAAAGCAATCTGCTTTGCTTTTTGGAAGCAAGAGCAGGTTAACATGGAGAAAACGCGTTTTGGGACCCACCTTTTTTCTCAGCCCCCGCTTGACGAATCGCCCCCTTGTCCAGCACTGGGATTCCTTTGGGTCGATATGCACTTTATAAATGTAGAAATAGAAATAGCGTGGCTTTTTCTTTTACAGTTTGGCTTTAGAAGGGTATTAGATTTTTATCATGAGTGTGCTCCTGCAGCTCAGAATGGCCTAAAATGCGGTTTAAATTGCCATTACAGTTTTATAACGAGGCCTACTACCTTAAAGAGTACATGGTGCAGAGCAAATTACTCCAGTATAACTTGGGCGACTATTTTGCAATCTTTCCAAAGTCACGCATCTCGACTGACCCTTGACGATGGTCGGAGTTTAAACAGTTTATGTTTCTGAGCTATATTCACAGTGGGTCTAGGCACTATGGAGAGCAGAGCAACACTAGGGATACCCTGAGCAGGGCTGGTGAAGGTGCTATCTTAAGCACAGTGGGTCTGGGCGCTATCTCTCTCAGATCGACAACAGGAATATCCAGAGCAAAGCAAATATGACCCGGAGCAGAGTGGGCGAGGGTCATATGCAGAGTAAAGTACATCTAGGCACTATCTATAACAGAGAGAGAACAGGAACATTAAGGGAACTATAAGGTAGGAAGCAGTGCAGGTGTAGATGCTATCCAGAGCAGCGGGTCTAGGCAGTAATCTATAGCACAGCAAGTGTAGGTGAAATGCACAGCACAGTGGGTTTAGGCACTATCCATTGCAGAGTGGATATAGGAATATTAAGGGCACAATAAGGTATGACCCTGAACAGAACAGATGTAGATGCTATCTAGAGCCGCAGGTCTAGGCGCTACCTACGGCGGAGCAAGTGCAAGGGCTGTGAAGAACACAGTGGGTCTCAGCGATCTCTCTCACAGAGCGACAACAGGAATATCCATAGCACAGCAAATATGGCCCGGAGCAAAGGGGGCGAGCGTCCCATGAAGAGCAATGTGGATCTAGGCGCTATCTATAGCAGAGAGAGAACAGGAATATTAAGGGCACTATAAGGTAGGACCCAGAGCAGGTGTAAATGCTATCCAGAGCAGCGGGTCTAGGCGCTAATCCATAGCACAGCAAGTGCAGGGGCTACGAAGAACACAGTGGATCTAAGTGCTATCTACAGCAGAGTGAATCAGGGAGCATTCAGAACAGAGACAGTCTCAATGATATTAATGAGGCAGTATGTGGACAGTATGGCTGTAACAGGGTGGCTGTAATTAGAAAAAGATCTGTGGCGGTATCTAGGCGCTATCAATAATATATGAACTGGGTGTTATTATGAACTGAGTGTCTTTAAATGTCATCAGGAATGAGATTAATCAAGACATTAACAAGAACGCAGAGTCATCTCAGCATTATTAGCAATGGATGAGTTAAATGGACGTGATCAATAAATTGATTGGCCTTATGCGGAGGAGTGATGTATCCAAAATTCTTTGTCACCAAGTAAAATTAACTACTCTAACTGCAAATTACAGACCTTATTTTGGCATTTCAGGGATTATATCAGATTCAAGTGTTGTGCTTTTATTTAATGACACTAGGGATGAAGTGCCATGTAATATAATTTGCTTTGATGCCACCCATTGTGGTATTTTTCTACTGAGAATTTGACACAATTAAGTGTGAGAACTGGACTCTTTGTTGCAGTGGCTTCACAACTGAGAGCTTTTTCTCAGATGCAGTGTAAAATGCATGTGTCCTATATGCTTTTGAAGGCGGAGTGACCCCAGGTCTGTTAGTGGTGAGTCACAGCAGAGTGCAAGGGACCCTGAGAGGTGACCATGACTTCTGTCTAGCACCTCTCTCGTGGCCCCATCTCTTGCACCCACACCTCTCGTGGCCCCAACTCTTCCACCCACACCTCTCTCATGGCCTCATCTCTTGCATCCACACCTCTTGTGTCTCCATCTCTTGCACCCACACCTCTCTCATGTCCTCATCTCTTACCACTTTACTCTAGTGACCTAGAGTAAAGTGCATAAAATACAGTGGTGCAGAGTAGATAGGCATAGAGTGCAGTGGGGCTTAGAGTGCATTGGTTCTGAGTAAAGTGCATTGGTGCAGAGTAAGTAAAGTGGCGTAAAGTAGTGGTGTAGAGTGGAGTGGCAGAGTGCAATGGAGTGGAGTGGTGCAGGTTGGAGTGGAGTGGCATAGAGTGCAGTGGCGTAGAGTAGATTATTTCAGAGTACAGTAAAGCTGTGCAGGGTAAAATGGAGTGGTGCAGGATAGAGTGCAGAGGTGTAGCGTAGAGTTGTGTAGAGTGCAGTAGTGCAGAGTACATTACAGTGGCATAGAGTGTAGTGGCATCGAGTGCATTGACGTAAAGATTAGTGGTGCATAGCAGACTGCAATGGCATAGAGTGCAGTGGTGAAGAGTAGCATACAGTTCAGTGGTGGAGAGTGCAGTCTTGCCGAGTAGAGTGTCTTAGAGTGCAGTGGCATAGGCTGCAGTGTCAGAGTGTTGCAGAGTAGGGTTGATGTCGAGAGCAGTGGCATACTGTACAGTGGTGCAGAGTAGAATAGAGTGGTGTGGAGTGCAGTGATGTAGAGTGGCATAGAGTGCAGTGGCATAGAGTATTGCAGAGTATAGTGGCTTAGAGTGCAGTGATGCAGAGTAGCTGGCAAAGAGTGCAGTGATGTAAAGTGCACTGGATTTGTGTAAAGTGTTGTAGAGTACATTGGGTAGAGGGCAATGGTTTAGAGTTGACTGGCGAAGAGCACAGAGGAGTAGAGTAGAGTGGTGTAGAGTGGCGCAGCGTATAGTGGCAGAGTGCAGTGATTATAGAGCAGATTGTTTCAGATTAGAGTGAAGTGGCGTAGAGTGGAGTTGTGCAAGAAAAAGTGCAGTGGCACAGGGTAGTGGCGTAGAGTGCACTGGCGTAGAGTGTAGTGGTGCAGAGTAGAGTGCAGTGGCATGTTGTAAAGTACAGTGCATTGGCTTAAAGTACTGTGGTGCAGAGTAGAGTACAGTGTGTAGAGTAAAGTGGCGTAAAGTGCAGTGGCTTAGAGTGGCATTGATTAGAGTGGTCCAGTGGCATACAGTGGAGCTGAGTTTAGTGGCGCAGAGCAGTGTGTTGTAGAGTGGAGTGGCGTAGAGTAAAATAACGCAGTGAGCAGTGGCATGAAGTACAGTGGCATAGAGATAGAGGGATTTATATCCATGTGCCCGGTAAAAAAAAATATATATCAAAGTGAAGCAGTCATTTTTAGGTCTCGCGCCTAGCGTTGCAGTGCGCAGCACAAGACCTTTTGTACGGGCTTTAGAAAGCTAACCACACGCTCGTGCGAGTGGTTAGCTTTCTGAAGCCTGCAATTGGCTGTAGCGTGCGTTTTTTTTTTTTTAAACAGCACGCAATTGGGCAAAGGCGGGCGCATGTCCCGCCTTTGCTCCGCCCATTCCCGTCCGTGTCTAGGACGCGCATCAGCGCGCGGAAAGGACAACAGGCTCCCTCGCCCCCCGCTCCTCTGTGGTGCGCGCGCACCACTGGTTATTCTGGCACGTGCTTTCCCTGGTAAGTAACTAAGCCATGCTCTCAGAAAGACGTTGTTGAGGAGTGGAGCCCGTTATCGGCTTCCCGCACCTTGCAGCTGCCCGCAGCCATGTCTTTGTGTTGTGCAAATATTCTCTCAGACGAGGGACAGGAAAAGATTGAAAGTTGTCGGGCTGTTGTATCGTGTATGATACAAGTGGAATTAATTAAGGCAGGTTAGAAATGGAGTGAAGACTTGCAATATCTGTCGGGTAGAGGTCTAACGTTCCTAGATGGCTTAGAATCGCATTGAATGCTGATCGTAGTTGATGCAGGGCGGTGTTGTCCATGTAAAAAGGGCGGCCGTTTTACGTTCTGCTGCTGTGGCCGTTAGTTCTGCCACCATTGACAGGCTATTTATACAATTTAACCACGCTGCATTTGGTTCTTAAAATATTCCGAATAGCTTTTTTGAGCCACACAGCTCCCAAGATGAAAAGGCGGGGACGTGAAGGTTCTGTGCGGAAGGTTTCTTGCTTGTTGTTTTTGTTGCTAGAAACCGTGCAGTTTGTATGTGCAAAAGTATAGATTTTGTGCCTCATCTTGTTCAAGGCATATTTCCCATTAATACTCGAATCAATTTTCTAAGTGTCCGGCTCTGCTAAATGGATTCACGCGTTGGTGAGGATAAATGGTTCTTTTCTGAACAGGAGTGGGACGATTTGATCTGGTGCTGCTGCATTTATTTTTGTATTTGAATTTTACTTGGTTACTCCATGAATTTAATTAAAACGAATCAATATTATTTTTCAATTAATGAGCTAACATATTGCTAGATTCTTTAGCTTAATGTTGTGCCGTGACTGGGGACATAAAGCTAAGACACAGTTCGTGTCAGGACTAGTGTGTGAGTTTCCTTCTTCGTTTTCCTGCTTAACAGGGAACTGGCTTCGGAACGTTAAGCCTTGGTCCAGGATTACGAAAGGAGACTGTTACTGCAGTACCAACTCACTTAGGTATTACTAGGGGGGACATTAACGTGTGCATCTCATTCCTTTCACAGACGTTCATGGCAGACAAGCTCCTCGATTGAATGTTTATTTTGAACTGCAACAAAACCCATGTGTTAATAAGTGCTCCATTATAATAGGCTGACCACTATGGAAATGTACCCACAACATGCCCAAGTGGCATGAGATAAAGGCATAATGCCGGATGCCAATTTAACACCGGTGTACCAGATTAATGATCTTCCAAATAACTGTTTCTTCCCTTGAAGCTTCTGAAACACCTTATACTCAGTGGAAGTATTATGGCATCCAGTGCGTTTCTGGAGTCTGGGTTAGAGCATGTAAATAGCCTCTGTACTGGTGTGTTTGACAAGATGCTGCACGTGTTGGAAGAGTGCTTAATGCTGCAGTCTGGCTGGTTCTGGGGCTCGGCATGCTTGATGGTGTATGAATCACTGAATGCAACATACACTCCACACAATACCACTCAGTGCCACATAATTACACGCCACATAATTACACTCTACTGAATGCAACATACACTCCACACAATACCACTCAATGCCACATAATTATATGCTACATAATCACACTGCACTCAATGCAACATACACTCCAAATAATACCACTCAGTGCCACATAATTACACGCCACATAATTACACTCTACTGAATACAACATACAATCCCCATACCACTCAGTGCCACATAATTACACGCCACATAATTACACTCTACTCAATGCAACATAAATACACTCCACATAATACTACACAGTGCCACATAATTATATGCTACATAATTACACTGCACTCAATGCTACATACACTCCAAATACCACTCAGTGCCACATAATTACACACCACATAATTACACTCTACCGAATGCAACATACACTCCACACAATACCACTCAGTGCCACATAATTATATGCTACATAATTACACTGCACTCAATGCAACATACACTCCAAATACCACTCAGTGCACATAATTACACGCCACATAATTACACACTACTAAATGCAACATACACTCCACACAATACCACTCAGTGCCACATAATTATATGCAAAAGAAACAATTGATGGACGGAATGCTGGACAATGCAGACATTCACCCCCAGTCACAAGGATCTGGGTAAAATCCATCATTCTTTTGCTCACCACACCACCCCAGTTTGGACCCAGCCATATGCAAATCAGTCACGTGTTGGAAGAGTGCTTAATGCTGCAGTCTGGCTGGTTCTGGGGCTCGGCATGCTTGATGGTGTATGAATCACTGAATGCAACATACACTCCACACAATACCACTCAGTGCCACATAATTACACGCCACATAATTACACTCTACTGAATGCAACATACACTCCACACAATACCACTCGGTGCCACATAATTATATGCTACATAATTACACTGCACTCAATGCAACATACACTCCAAATAATACCACTCAGTGCCACATAATTACACGCCACATAATTACACTCTACTGAATACAACATACACTCCCCATAATACCACTCAGTGCCACATAATTACACGCCACATAATTACACTCTACTCAATGCAACATAAATACACTCCACATAATACCACTCAGTACCACATAATTACACACCACATAATTACACTCTACTCAATGCAACATAAATACATTCCACATAATACCACTCAGTGTGACATAGTTACACGCCACATAATTACACTCTACTCAATGCAACAAATACACCCCACATACCACTCAGTACCACATAATTACAAGCCACATAATTACACTCTACTCAATGCAACATAAATACACTCCATATAATACCACTCAGTACCACATAATTACACGTCACATAATTACACTCTATTCAATGCAACATAAATACACTCCACATAATACCACTGTGGCACATAATTAGACGCCACATATTTACACTCTACTCAATGCAACATAAATACACTCCACAAAATGCCACTCAGTGCGACATAGTTACACGCCACATAATTACACTCTACTCAATGCAACATAAATACACTCCACATACCACTCAGTACCACATAATTACACGCCACATAATTACTCTCTACTCAATGCAACCTACACTCCACATAAATGCACTCTATACCACATACCACCAGTCAACATAAATGCACTCCACACCATGACACAATTTCACTCAGCATAATTTCACTCAACACCACAGTTCCAGGCCACACAATTCAACTCCACACATTTCCAATAAACACCGCATAATTACACACCAAACAACATATTTCAACTCCAGAACTCCACAATCCACAACGTACCTCCAATCCACAACATATAGTGTCACCACCTGAGCACCAAACATCATTCACCACCACCATTTTAAATCAGCGCACCACCTAAGCATCACGTCACTCTGCCCTTGCAATCTGGCATCTGTTGATTCTCCCCTAGTGTCCGTCCGCTGCTCGTGTTCTAATTAAATTACTGTTTTCCAACCTCCACTTCCCCGTTATTTATGTCCCGCTCCCCCATAACAAAAAAAATTATAACAAACAAGCATCAGAACAGGCAGGACGAAGTTGCCAGCAGTGCAAGTACAAAAAAACTAGAAGACATTTTTTATGTTAAAATCTTTTTTTTAATCGGGTTTTTCAGTTGTATATAATGTAATAATTGCAGTAGTGTGTTTGAATTGTGCTGCCATCCTTCTTTCCTATTCACATTTCCCAAGGAGGAATCATTTAATGGGAAAACCACCTGGTTAGGATGGAAAACGTGCATGAGTTGGTACCCAAGCACCAATACCTACGATTATTTCCACAATTAGAGTGCAAAACCCAGGGCTTTAAGTGGGTCGGGTCTCACTGGTGCTGAGCACCGGCAGTTTTAAAAGGGGGCCTTGAAACGGGTCTCTATCGGGCTCTGTTTTGTTCCCTGGCACAAAGTAATATCCAAGTATTCCCCAAGCTTAGTTGTTAAAAATATGCTTCATGGCTACACACTTAAACGGTCCACACATGCTTTCTTTTTTTAAAAGTCGCTACTTGTTTGGTTTACTTTTGGCCAGTCACTCTCCAACAGAGCATTTTGACACTCTGACACCAACTGCTCCCTCCATCCTCCCTTAGTAGGTAAGAGACATTGCCATTTACAATGCCAATAGCTCTAACTTAAAAAAATGCGAGACCTATTGCATTTCCAATGCTTGTTTTCAATATATGTCCTTGATGTCAGATTGTCCTTGTGCGACTGCACCTGTTGCCCAAATAGAAAGAGATATCTAGGAAACAGTGGTTCAGGTGTGGCCTAAATGGTCCAAAGCGAGAAAGTGACCCAGCAGGGAACACTTGGTTCTAAGATTTTGAAATTAATTCATGAGGGAGCAAAGGAAAGATCAGAGGAAGGTCATGTAGGTCAGATAAATGATAGACATTTATTTTACAATTTTTTTTATAGTATTCAGGTGCTCACATACATTTAGGTGAAAGGAGCGTGACATGCAGGGTGATAGTGAGGTTTAAAGGCATCGCATTGACAACAGTATAATGAGCTCCACAGTTATTTTACAAGGAGTAATAGGAGTTCATGTTGTATGGCCATACAACATGAACTCCTATTACTCCTTGTAAAATAACTGTGGAGCTCATTATACTGTTGTCAATGCGATGCCTTTTTAAACCTCACTATCACCCTGCATGTCACGCTTCCTTTCACCTAAATGTATGTGAGCACCTGAATACTATAAAAAATTGTTAAATAAATGTCTATCATTTATCTGACCTACAAGACCTTCCTCTGATCTTTCCTTTGCTCCCTCATGAATTAATTTCAAAATCTTAGAACCAAGTGTTCCCTGCTGGGTCACTTTCTCGCTTTGGACCATTTAGGCCACACCTGAACCACTGTTTCCTAGATATCTCGCCACCCCAGGTTCACATATTGGGGTACCCTTGTCTTCTCAAAAAACCCAAATAGAAAGAGAGACATAAGTGTGGGTGCAAAAGGTAGGGACGGGAGAAAGTGACACTTGCAAAAGTGTTATGATGTTAGAGGTGATAACTCAAGTAGGGCAAATCTATTTTAATAAAAAAGTGCTCCGTGGCAGAGGTAGTGTGTCCTGAGTTGTAGTGGCATTAATTAAATATGCAGCTGTATTTTATTGCAGAACAACAAATTATTATTGTATATTAATATTTTTGCCATAAGAGGTTACTGCACGTAGTACATATAATATAATTAAGGCACACTAAGTAATGTTGTATAGGCTAGGGCTGGAAACGTCATAAAAAGCGAGAGGCCTGTTTGTGTTGTTTATGTGATGTAGTAAGTGAAGGAAGGGAACTGAAAGAGCAGATATTTTCATTGTTATCCGTGGTGGAAGGGCATGAACGATGCAGTGTAATTGTTAGAGCATGTGGTGAGGTGTAAGTAGACACAGTGACGGGCAAAGTGTTAAAAGAACCCAGAGGCCGATTGTAAAGCTTTGAGGTTGGAAAGGGAGAGGGGGATTGGGGTGCTTGGACCTGTGGGTGGGTGGATTAATCGGTAGCGTGATCCATGCTCGACACGGGGATCTGAAACTGGCTGTTCGGCAGAAGCGTGAGTACCGCATCGTGTGTTCACAGAGCGGATTCAGTGAACATGCTGTCTTCTGAGAGTGCTTGACTGTATGCCATAGCGGAATACGGCTGTGAGGCAACCGCGTATTACCATGTATGGGGATATTCGTGGTCGTATTGAAACCTGGATTGAAGCATTTACATAGCGGAATACGGCGGTGAGGCAACCGCGTATTACCGTGTATGGGAACATTCGTGGTCATACTGAAACCTTGATTGAGACATTTACCCTCCGCCCCCTGGTATAATGAAGAGCTAAGACTGATGAAGACTAGCTGTAAACAAGCGGAAAGGAAATGGAGGAGGAATTACCTAGAGATAGATAAAGTAGCCTTAAAAAATCTGCTCCACATCTATAAAGAATCGATAGGCAAAGCTAAGGCCAAATACCTTGAGGAGACCATCTTACATTCAGCTAATAAATCTCAAACTTTATTTAGCTTAGTAAGAGGCTTGTCCAACCCAGACTGCGCAAAGCCTAAAATTCCGGCATCGCAAGAATTATGTGATGAGTTAGCAGTCTTTTTTGAGGAAAAAATCAATAACATTTTAAATGGACTAAAGTCCTCTACGGATGATGATGCGCTCCGGTTTACTGGTAATTACACCTTAATAAACTGTGACATAAATGAAAGGGAACATATGACATTTTTGGATCAATTCCAGATTCCCTCACAAGAGGAATTTAATGTAATTGCAGCTGGCATCTCCTCAGGTTCCCCTATGGACCCACTTCCACATAAGTTCTGGAAACTGTTTGGTAGTGAACTTTTTCCACATCTGTATCAAATCTGTTGTCAATCCCTAACTAATGGGGTAGTACCGGATTGTTAGAAAAAGGCGGTGGTTTCTCCACTGTTAAAAAAGGCTACACTGGATCCCCAATGTCCCTCCAATTACAGACCCATCTCCCAGCTACCGTATCCGATTAAGATCTTGGAGAAGGTAGTGAGTAAATCTCTCTCAAAATTTGTTGAGGATAATGAGTTGCTGGACGAAGTCCAATTTGGATTTCGCCCTGCACATGGAACCGAGACTGCCTTGGTGGCAGTCTTGGATGACCTGCGAATGCGGGCCGACAGTGGTCAGACAGCCTTTTTAGTGCTGCTTGACATGTCGGCCGCATTCGATACGGTTAACCACCGCATCCTGATTAAGAGAGTAGTGGAGATGGGTGTTACGGGTAGGGCTTGGGACTGGCTGCATTCTTTTCTTTCTAATAGGCAGCAGGCAGTGACCCTGTCGCCATTTACATCTCAGAATAGAGATGTTAAACATGGGGTTCCACAGGGCTCGCCTATCAGCCCGATTTTGTTTAATCTTTATCTTCGACCACTTATTATTTTAATTAAATCATTTGGCATTGATGTCATAAACTATGCGGACGACACTCAGCTTGTCTTCTCCGTTGAGGGCAACAAAGCAGTGCCTTTAGAAAAATTCCACAACTGTATGCATAGAACAGCAGAATGGCTGAAAGAGAACTCATTGCAATTTAATGGGGAAAAACTGAAATCCTGTGTTGTACCGCAGGTAAAATTCAGCGACCACTCCCAGTAGACTTTTGGCCAGGCCCGGCCAACAACTCCGAATTGCCCGCTAGTACAATGCGCAATTTAGGAGTGATGCTGGATAGCAATCTACAACTAGATTCCCAGGTGAATAAAACTGTGAACACCTGCCTATCTTTGCTCCGAGCTCTTCGGAAGATTCTCCCGCTTTTACCTATTCTTGCTAGACCTCAAGTGGTGCGGAGTATAGTTCTAAGCAGATTGGATTATTGTAATGCACTCCTTTTAGGTGCCCCAGCGTCCCTGATATTAAAATTGCAAAGAGTACAGATCATGGCGGCTAAGTTGGCGCTAAACCGACCGCGTAGAGCCTTGGCCTCACTGGCGTTAAAGGACCTACATTGGCTGCCCATTGCGCAAAGAGTCCAATTTAAGGCACTCTGTATTGTTTACAGGGCAATACATAAAACTGGACCTAAATTGTTGCAAAGGAAATTTGTATGGTATTCCCCTGTTAGATACTTGCGTTCTTCTTCTGCTAATTTGGTTTGCATTCCCCATGTCAATAAAGTGCGAATGGGTGGCAGATCTTTTAGCTTTACAGCATCTAGACTTTGGAACGCTTTGCCCCCGGAACTCAGACAACTGAACACCTTGTCACGCTTCAGGAAGGAACTGAAAACCAGACTGTTTCCTAGAGACTGACTCCTGCCTATCTCAGCTTAGTTACACGCAGTGGATGATTGGTAACTTAAGCGCCAGGATACCCTTGGGGTGGCAGCTGCGCTATATAAGTGTACCTTACATTACATTACATTACATAGCGGAATACGGCGGTGAGGTAACCGCGTATTACCGTGTATGAGGAGATTCGTGGTCATATTGGAACCTTGATATAAACAATTTACATAGCGGAATACGGCGGTGAGGCAACCGCGTATTACAGTATATGAGAGGAGTTTACTTTACGGCTTTGGATTTATTAGTAATTAAATACGGGCAGAGACCTGTCATTTGAACTACTAGACTATTAAGGGGCAGCGTTGTGTGGGAGCAACACCTTGGTAGCTCTGGATTTTCTAAACTTATCCACAGAGATTTATTATGTTGCGCTGTTACTAAATACAATGGTATGTATGAGGGATGCATGTCAGATAAACTGCTTGGATGGTATGCGTTAACCCAAGGTGTAGTAATGTTTGTGAGCTCTTTGTTTTAGGTACGGTGCATGGCCCGTGTGAAGTCCCAGGGTTTAATAAGGATCAGAGAAACGGCTGTGTACTAAGCAAGGTATAGCAAGAACCTAGTGAGACTATAGAGAGTAGTCTGTTCCTTACACTGTTTATAGTTTTGTTTTTTTGTTGTTACAGGTTCTTTTCTCCCCCGCTGTACCTTCCCTCTCCTTTCCCTCGCCTGATCACTCGAACACCCTGTTATACATTGGGGTGTTGGTGATGTCAGGAGGTGGACCCTTTCTTGCTGCACCTGGATTCCGCAGAGCGTAACCTGACAGAATTACGCACCCAAGTATATTGCTCCGCCCGATCCAGGTGTTTCAAGTCATGGCGTCCATGGATGATGTCCTTCAGGCGTTAGTTATGGTCCAACAGGAACTGGCATCATCTAAAGCGGAAACAGCCGCATTAAAAGAGAAGGTAGACAAAATGTCCAGGAATCCTTTTGATGCTTCCCCTCTTGCTTTGCAGATACAAGTTACTGTGCCACCTCCTATCCTGTTGGCCAGTCCTGAAAGGCATGCTGGGGATCCGCTGAAAATTCAGGTGTTTGACACAGAAAATGCTGCATTTCTCATGCAAATCCGCCTCCTTCCCCAATAATCATTCTAGGGTGGCTTTTGCGATTTCCTATTTGGTAGCTGACGCGGCCAATTGGGCGGTTCCATTAGTTAGGAATAATGATGCTGTATTATCTGACTGGTCGGCTTTTAGGGCCGAGTTCGGGAGGGTGTTTGACCGAAGGGCTACTACGTTCGGTGCTGACAGAGAGTTATTAGACCTTAAACAAGGGAGGAATGATCTGGTAACATACCTGACTACTTTCAATCGATTAGTGGCAGAAACTGCATGGCCAGAGGAGAAAAGGATGTCTTTGTTTTATCAAGGCCTGAGGGAAGAGATGAAAGATGTCATGGCTCAGATAGATCCTCAACCCACTACATGCACCGAAATGATAAATCTGACATTGCGTTTGGATGGTCGGATGTCTGAGAGAGGGGGTGAGAGAAGAAGATGGGATAGAGGATATTTTAGACCTGACAAAACGCCTCGTAGAACAGTGGTAAACACTGAGGTAGGGACTGAGCCTATGGAAATAGGAGCTATTAGAGCCCCATTGACGAGAGAAGAAAGAGAGAGTTGAAGAGTGCAGGGATTATGCATGTACTGTGGGAAAAAGGGGCATTATGTAAGAGACTGTCCCTCTAAGCCCAAATCTTCCGGTGCATGGTTGCGGAATAAAAAAAAAGTGGCGGTGTCTGCCTCAAGTCCTGCATTGAATAAAACAGGGGATTTGGGAGACGAGGGTGAGGAAGGCAAAGGTTGGAAACTCCCCTCATTGGCTACCACTGCCTTGCAAGACACGGTGTCCCACATCGTGCTCCCTATGAGCCTTGAGTGTAACCAACAGTTCCATCAGGTCTTAGTCATGATAGACTCAGGGGCAACAGGGAACTTCATAGACAGTGGGTTGGTAACCAGTCTCGATTTGCATCGGGTACCTAGGGAGACCCCTGAAGAGGTATTGGCCGTGGACGGCAAACCACTGAAATCTGGCCTAATTATTGAGCAAACGGAGGTTGTCTTGTTGACCATACCTGTTGCGAATGGGAGACATAGGGATGAACTGTTGTTAAACATCATTGAGGCACCGCAGTATGAAGTGATTTTGGGAAGGCCTTGGCTGTGCCACCATAATCCCACTATAGATTGGAGAACCAAAACGATCCAGTTCCTTTCAGAGGAATGCCAGAGTCATTTAGTTCCGAACAATCTCACGCAGGCAGCCGCTTTGTTGCATCCTTTTGTGGTATCTAGTGCAGCTGAGAAGGAGATGGTGTTACCCTTGGAGTACACTCAGTTCAGGGATGTTTTTAGTGAAACCAAGGCAGAACAGTTACCCCCACACAGAGAGTATGACTGTTGAATAGATCTGGTAGAAGGAGCTACTATCCCGGCATGCAGAGTGTATGCATTGTCTGTGCCTGAAACTAAACACTTGAGAAAATACCTAGATCACTACTTGGAGATAGGATTCATTAGACCTTCCCGTTCGCCGGCCGCCTCTCCACTTTTTTTCATAGCCAAGGCAAACGGTGATTTGAGAGCATGTGTGGATTACAGTATGCTGAATAAAAGTACTGTGCGGAACAGATACCCGTTACCTCTCATTTCGGTGTTGCTTGATCAGGTCAGAGAGGCCAAGATCTACACCAGATTGGATTTGAGAGGTGCGTACCATTTGGTGCGTGTCCGGGAGGGGGATGAGTTGAAAACTGCCTGTAAGACTCGTTATGGATTATATGAGTATACTGTAATGCCGTTCGGCCTCTGCAACGCCCCGGCTACATTTCCGTATTTCCTTAACGATGTCCTAAAGGAGTATGTGGACCTTTTTGTTGTGGTGTATATTGATGACATCCTGATCTATTCTGACAATGTTGAGAGTCATGTGAACCAAGTCATCAGGGTGTTGACCAAACTGCGTGCTCATAGCTTGTTTTGTAATCTGAGCAAGTGTGAGTTTGGTGTGAGGGAGGTGGAATTTCTTGGGGTTATGCTTTGTCTGGAAGGGTTACACATGGCTGAGCGAAAGGTGCAGGCAGTGCAAGAATGGCCAACACCAAAAAGTGTGAGAGATGTGCAATGCTTTCTGGGATTTGCGAACTATTATCGCAGATTCATCCTCCATTTTTCTCAGGTAGCAGTCCCGATTTCAAGGTTACTTAGAAAAGGTGTACCTTTCCAATGGTCTAGTGAAGCTGACAAAGCTTTTACTTTTCTGAAGAGAGCCTTCACCACAGCCTCTGTGCTCGCACATCCTAAACCGGAGCATCCTTTTGTGGTGGAAGCAGATGCCTCAGATGAGGCTGTTGGTGCCATCGTCACAGAGAAACCAGAACACTGGGCAGCTTCATCCGGTGGCTTACTTGTCCAAGAAATTAAACCCGGCTGAAAAGAACTACACTATCGCTGAGAAAGAACTGCTGGCGATAAAATAGGCATTTCAGGAATGGAGGCAATACCTGTGGGGGGCCTGTTACCCTGTCACTGTATACACGGACCATAGGAATCTGCATTATATGAAGTCTGCTCGGCATCTCTCACAGCGACAGATGAGATGGATGCTCTTCTTCGCAGAATATGATTTTGTTATTACCTTCAGTCCTGGTGTTGAAAATCGCAAGGCGGACTCTTTGTCTAGACAGGAAACGATGGAAGATTCCAACAACAACAAGGTCACAGAGGCTATCATTGAACCGTCCAAAGTATATGTGCTATCAGAGTGGATAACTTCTTGGAAGAGGTACGACTCCATAAAAACATGCTCCATGTGGGAAGCATGGGCGAAACAAGAGGCAGAGCGCACAGTGAAGCAGGGGCTACCTTTCTATAAAAATAAACTGTATCTACCCACTCAAGAACTGCAGAAGAAAGCTTTCACTTAGTGTCATGTGTCTCCGTTGGCTGGACATCCGGTAATATGTAAGACCATTCAGTTGATACAGCGCCACTTCTGGTGGAGTACTGTAAGCAAAGATGTCTCGTCTTGGGTGGCTCGTTGTGAAGAATGCGCTAGAGCAAAAAGCGAAAACATACGGAAAAAAGGGAAGCTTATGCCCATGCCTACCCCGCAGCGCCCCAGGCAAAATATCAGTCTGGATTTTGTCACAGGGTTACCCCTTGAGAAAGGGAGTTCAGCTATCTTGGTGGTGGTCGATAGCCTCACGAAGATGAGACATTTCATTCCTTGTACGAATCTTCCTACGACGGGACAGACAGCCCAGTTATTGCTTGGTAATGTCATCAGACTACATGGAGTGCCTGAAGTGATTGTGTCCGATAGAGGGCCTCAGTTCATAGCCAGATTCTGGAAGATATGGTGCAAGGCATTGCATATCGACTCTACACTTTCTACAAGTTTCCACCCACAAACCGATGGGTAGACAGAAAGACTAAATCAAACTCTGAAGAAATATCTCAGGTGCTATGCAGAAGAAGCCCAGGACTCGTGGGTGGCGCTATTATGGATTGCAGAACTAGCCTACAATAACGCCTGGCATAGTTCTGTAGGTATATCGCCTTTTCGTGCAATCTTTGGCTATGATGCAAGAATACTACCCATCGGTATTCCAGAGGAAGTAACAAATCAGCCCACGGTTCTGAGTCAAGTAAGGAAGCTACACGCAGTGCACCGAAAGGTTAGGGCGCATCTGTTGTGTGCCAAACACGCCTATAAGAAGTGGGAAGACCGTCACAGAAAGGAAGGACCACAATATCTGGTGGGGGACCGAGCGTGGCTGTCCACCAAGAACATTCGATTCAAGTTGTGCAGTGTGTATCATCCCAGGTACATCAGCCCTTACCCCATTTTCAAGCAGGTCAACCCTGTAACATACAAATTGAAACTGCCTGGTACTCTTCGGATCCACCCTTTGTTCCACTGTAATCTCCTAAAGCCTGCCCTGCTGGTGCGACGGCGTACTCCTCCACCGGTGTTGTGTGATGGGGGGCTTGAATATGAGGTCAAAAGTATTCAGGATTCCAAGCTGAGAAGGGGTGTACTGTGGTATCTGGTCTCGTGGAATGGGTATCCTACGGAAGACGACTCCTGGGAGCCGTGGCAGAATGTTCATGCTCCGGTGGCTGTTCGCTCTTTCCATAGGAGGTTTCCGGCGAATCATTGTCCTAGGAGGCGCTTGGTGGGAGGGCCTACTGTCAGGAAACTAGCGTAGTAGCGCCTACCTTGCCAATCCTCGAACTACAACTCCCATGATGCCCGCAAACTGGGAGGGGATATGTAAGCAGCGTGACACACCGGACGGTGTGCGTAATTCCTGACTTTGTCCTTTCTCTCTCTCGGCCGAGGGAGAGAGTTTCATGGCGGATGGAGGCTGCCGTGGATTATCGGTAGCGTGATCCATGCTCGACACGGGGATCTGAAACTGGCTGTTCGGCAGAAGCGTGAGTACCGCATCGTGTGTTCACAGAGCGGATTCAGTGAACACAGAGAGTGCTTGACTGTATGCCATAGCGGAATACGGGGGTGAGGCAACCGCTTATTACCGTGTATGGGGATATTCGTGGTCGTATTGAAACCTCGATTGAAGTATTTACATAGCGGAATACGGCGGTGAGGCAACCGCGTATTACCGTGTATGGGAACATTCGTGGTCATACTGAAACCTTGATTGAGACATTTACATAGCGGAATACGGCGGTGAGGCAACAGCGTATTACCGTGTATGGGAACATTCGTGGTCATACTGAAACCTTGATTGAGACATTTACATAGCGGAATACGGCAGTGAGGCAACCGCGTATTATCGTGTATGAGGAAATTCGTGGTCATATTGGAACCTTGATATAAACAATTTACATAGCGGAATACGGCGGTGAGGAAAACGCGTATTACCGTATATGAGAGAAGTTTATTTTATGGCTTTGGATTTATTAGTAATTAAATACGGGCAGAGACCTGTCATTTGAACTACTAGACTATTAAGGGGCAGCATTGTGTGGGAGCAACACCTTGGTAGCTCTGGATTTTCTATACTTATCCACGGAGATTTATTATGTTGCGCTGTTACTAAATACAATGGTATGTATTGTATTGTATTGTAATTGCATTTGTATAGCGCTTACTACCCCTGACGAGGCGTCGAAGCGCTTTTTCGGCAAGTAGCACGCTACTCCGGGACCCATAGAGGATTAGTGTTGAATTAGTATAATGAAACATGCAAGTACATTTTAAGTGGTGGATATGTTAGTCAGTTATTTGGATTCGGAAGGATAGCAGAAGGATAGAAGAGGAAAGAAGGTTTGTATTTATATAGCGCTTCTAACCCCTGATGGGGTGTTGAATCGCTTTTTGGCGAGTAGCACGCTACTCCGGAAACCCATAAAGGATTAGTGGTGAATTAGTATGGTGAAATATGAAAGTAATTTGAGTGGTGGATATTAGTCAGTTATTTGGAGTGAGAAGGATAGCGGAGGGATAGAAGGGAAAGAAAGGATTGCATTCATATAGCGCCTGTTACCCCTGATGGGGTGTTGAAGCGCTTTTCTGGCGAGTAGCAGGCTACTCCGGAACCCATAAAGGATTAGTGTTGAAAATTAGTATAGTGAAATATGAAGTAATTTGAGTGGTGGATATGTTAGTCAGTTATTTGGATTGAGAAGGGTTGGGGAGGGGTAAAAAAGGAAAAAAGGTTTGCATTTATATAGCGCTTGTAACCCTGATGAGGTGTTGAAACGCTTTGTTGGCGAGTAGCACGCTACTCTGGAACCCATAAAGGATTAGTGGTGAATTAGTATAGTGTAATATGGAATTAGAAAAGTGAACATGTTAGTCTGTTATTTTGATTGAAAAGGATAGTGGAGGAATAGAAGAGTGAAGGATTTCTTTTTTTAGGTCATAGCAGTAGGAGGAGGCTTTTGGATGAGTAACAAGCATTGGCATAGCCAATAGGTCTCGCCTTTGGGGCCTTATAAGTGTTTAGACAGAGCTATTGACTTTGCCAATGTCTTCAAGCTGTGCTGTAGAGAAGTGTGGCTGCTGTGCAGCATGCTGAAAAGTTATAATAAAAAAGTGTCAGAAGCATTTGTTACTTTATACATGACCAAGAAGGCATTATGTAAAACTGAACGACCATATTAAAAAAGTATTTACAATAAAAAATGTCCTCAGTTTTCTTTTCTTGCAATGCTGGCAACTTGTTTCTGCCTATTGCAATGGTTATTTGTTAAAGCTTTTTTTTTGAGGGGGCATAAACAATCGGAGGGTGAAGGTTGGGAACTAGTACTTGTATTATAACACTAGCAGCGGCCAGACTCTAGGGGAGAATCAACAGATGCCAGATTCCGAGAGCAGGCTGAGGTGGTGCTGAGTGATGCTGAGGTGGTAGTGGTGGTGGTGGTGACTGTTGCGGAGACAATGCTGAGGTGATGCTGAATGATACTCAGGTCTTGCTGAGTGATACTGCTGTGGTGCTGAGTGATGCTGTGGTGGTGCTGAGTGATATTGTCTTGGCACTGAGTGATGCTGTGGCGGCGCTGAGTGATGCTGTGGCGGCGCTGAGTGATGCTGTGGCGGCGCTGAGTGATGCTGTGGCGGCGCTGAGTGATGCTGTGGTGGTGCTGAGTCATCTTGTGGTGATGCTGAGTCATCCTGTGGTGATGCTGAGTCATCCTGTGGTGATGCTGAGTCATCCTGTGGTGATGCTGAGTGATGCAGTGTTGGCCCTGAGTGATGATGTGGTGTCGCTGAGTGAAGCTATGGTGGCGCTGAGTGATGCTGTGGTGGCGCTGAGTGATGCTGTTGTGGCGCTAAGTGATGCTGTGGTTATGCTGAGTAATGCTGTGGTTGCACTGAGTGATGCTGTGGTTGCACTGAGTGATGCTGTGATGGCGTTGAGTGATGCTGTGATGGCGTTGAGTGATGCTGTGATGGCGTTGAGAGATGTTGTGTTGGTGCTGAGTGATGCTGTGCTGGCTCTGATTGATGCTGTGCTGGTTCTGAGTGATGCTGTGGTGATGCTGAGTGATGCTGTGGTGATGCTGAGTGATGCTGTGGTGTTGCCGAGTGAGAGATAGAGTGAAGATATAATGCCCAATTAGAGAGGGTGGTGAGAGAGAAAGAGAGAGAAAGGGTGTACATAGAATAAAGAGTGGAGCGGGATAGAGAGAGAGAAAGAAGGGGAGAGAGAGTGAATGAAGGAGTTTGAAAGAGAAACAGATAAAGGGGTGACAGAATGAAAGGCAAAAAAAGACAGAGAGGGGAGAGTTAATTAAGTAGAGAGAGAATTAGAGAGGGAGAGAGAGAGAAGGAGAGAGACAATAAGAGTGGGGGTGTGGAGTTTAAATAGAGTGAAGAAGTGACGCGGTAAAAGTAACCTTAAATATAGCTTTGTGCTTTGCGCAAATAAATATTTTTAAAAAACAGAGCGAGACAAAAATACTGGTAATTAGGCTGTGACTCCCAATATAAAACAAATAGCGATATAAGGTGAAATCAACCCACCGAAGCAATATTTCTAACTAGACAAAAAAAAGCTTGCATTTCAATGCTAATCGCTGTTGTTTTTCATGTGACTGTAGTCCAGGGCCGTCAGTTGGTAATGTGAGCTGCTGCTGCGATTGAAACATCAGAGTCCAGAGAGTTAATGAGCCATGACGAAGAAATGAGGAAGAGATAGGAAACCCAGATGGCAGCTGCGCGCGTGCACGCCTTCGTGAACGCAAGCTGGTCGCCAGCCGAAAGCCAGTGGGTTTGCACTTCCAAAACCCGCTTACTAAAACTCTCGGCCAGACTCAGCGCAAGCGCTGGTGCAGGCCGAGACCTAAAAACACCCTGCCTCGGCGCCTGGGCCTCAATATGGCACAGAGGCAAAGAGGCCACCAGGAGCCGCACTGAATGCGCCTCTCAGAGGTGGCACACAGGGGCACGGCAGCTATGGCTGTTGCGTATTATCCTCGGAGAGGCATTCCACATTGACAATACAGTTGCTGCATTACTACTGGGACCTGTCCCTGATGGACTGAGGTGATCACTGCTGGTAATCTTCCATGGGGTGGCCACTAATTAAATCTTGTCTGATGTGGTCACTATTACAACACTAATAATATTAGTAGCCCGGGATGATTTTCATTGAACTTAAGTAGCTCTTATTACAGCAAGCATTGGAAACCCCTGCTGTAGTAATGTGAATGACACAATAACAGACCAATGGATGAAGAGAGGCGGCTGAAAGCTCTTATAAGTAAGTATATTATACATATCATTTAATTAAATCAAAAGATATTGGCTAGAGGCAAAGAAAATAGGATTCCTTGAAATTTGGTGTAAGGCAGTGGTCTTCAACATTTATTTAATGCCACCGCCCCACTCAAACTCGCGTTAAAAAAAATGTCATAGGGACCCCTCAGAATGGCAAACATATGTTTCACATTCATTCTATAAAACTCGGAGCACTAAACATATTTAACAATTCAAACAACGCAGTTTTGTTTAGTTATCCGTTATGAAATGTAATCAAATAAACAATTGATAACATGCAATGGGCAGGACGGTCTCCCTCAAGAGTAAAAGTATTCACAGTGTGATCTCTTATCAGAAATGGAGGGTGGGCATTAGGGATTATTTGAAGCCCCCACCCCAACCTCCTTTGACACCTACTCCCAGCCAGGATATGAGTGACGAAAGATGTTACTTGATGGCCCACGGCACTGTTTTCATCATGATGCTTCTCTTCGCCAGTGCCTGATGCTTCTCTTCGCCAGTGCCTGATGCTTCTCTTCGCCAGTGCCTGATGCTTCTCTTCGCCAGTGCCTGATGCTTCTCTTCGCCAGTGCCTGATGCTTCTCAGTGCCTGATGCTTCTCTTCGCCAGTGCCTGATGCTTCTCTTCGCCAGTGCCTGATGCTTCTCTTCGCCAGTGCCTGATGCTTCTCTTCGCCAGTGCCTGATGCTTCTCTTCCCCCAGTGCGTGATGCTTCTCTTCGCCAGTGCCTGATGCTTCTCTTCACCAGTGCCTGATGCTTCTCTTCACCAGTGCCTGATGCTTCTCTTCACCAGTGCGTGATGCTTCTCTTCACCAGTGCGTGATGCTTCTCATCGCCAGTGCGTGATGCTTCTCATTGCCAGTGCGTGATGCTTCTCTTCACCAGTGCGTGATGCTTCTCTTCACCAGTGCATGATGCTTCTCTTCACCAGTGCATGTTGCTTCTCTTCACCAGTGCATGATGCTTCTCTTCACCAGTGCATGATGCTTCTCTTCACCAGTGCATGATGCTTCTCTTCACCAGTGCATGATGCTTCTCTTCACCAGTGCATGATGCTTCTCTTCACCAGTGCATGATGCTTCTCTTCACCAGTGCATGATGCTTCTCTTCACCAGTGCATGTTGCTTCTCTTCACCAGTGCATGTTGCTTCTCTTCACCAGTGCATGATGCTTCTCTTCACCAGTGCATGTTGCTTCTCTTCACCAGTGCATGTTGCTTCTCTTCACCAGTGCGCAGTGCACGTTGCTTCTCTTCACCAGTGCGTGATGCTTCTTTTCACCAGTGCATGATGCTTCTCTTCACCAGTGCATGATGCTTCTCTTCACCAGTGCATGTTGCTTCTCTTCATCAGTGCATGTTGCTTCTCTTCACCAGTGCATGTTGCTTCTCTTCACCAGTGCATGATGCTTCTCTTCACCAGTGCGTGATGCTTCTTTTCACCAGTGCATGATGCTTCTCTTCACCAGTGCATGATGCTTCTCTTCACCAGTGCATGTTGCTTCTCTTCATCAGTGCATGTTGCTTCTCTTCACCAGTGCATGTTGCTTCTCTTCACCAGTGCATGATGCTTCTCTTCACCAGTGCATGATGCTTCTCTTCACCAGTGCATGATGCTTCTCTTCACCAGTGCATGATGCTTCTCTTCACCAGTGCATGATGCTTCTCTTCACCAGTGCATGATGCTTCTCTTCACCAGTGCATGATGCTTCTCTTCACCAGTGCATGTTGCTTCTCTTCACCAGTGCATGTTGCTTCTCTTCACCAGTGCATGTTGCTTCTCTTCACCAGTGCATGATGCTTCTCTTCACCAGTGCATGATGCTTCTCTTCACCAGTGCATGATGCTTCTCTTCACCAGTGCATGATGCTTCTCTTCACCAGTGCATGATGCTTCTCTTCACCAGTGCATGTTGCTTCTCTTCACCAGTGCATGTTGCTTCTCTTCACCAGTGCATGTTGCTTCTCTTCACCAGTGCATGTTGCTTCTCTTCACCAGTGCGCAGTGCACGTTGCTTCTCTTCACCAGTGCATGATGCTTCTCTTCACCAGTGCATGATGCTTCTCTTCACCTGTGCATGATGCTTCTCTTCACCAGTGCATGTTGCTTCTCTTCACCAGTGCATGTTGCTTCTCTTCACCAGTGCATGTTGTTTCTCTTCACCAGTGCATGTTGCTTCTCTTCACCAGTGTGCAGTGCACGTTGCTTCTCTTCACCAGTGCATGATGCTTCTCTTCACCAGTGCATGATGCTTCTCTTCACCAGTGCATGATGCTTCTCTTCACCAGTGCATGTTGCTTCTCTTCACCAGTGCATGTTGCTTCTCTTCACCAGTGCATGTTGCTTCTCTTCACCAGTGCATGTTGCTTCTCTTCACCAGTGCATGTTGCTTCTCTTCACCAGTGCGCAGTGCACGTTGCTTCTCTTCACCAGTGCATGATGCTTCTCTTCACCAGTGCATGATGCTTCTCTTCACCAGTGCATGATGCTTCTCTTCACCAGTGCATGTTGCTTCTCTTCACCAGTGCATGTTGCTTCTCTTCACCAGTGCATGTTGCTTCTCTTCACCAGTGCGCAGTGCACGTTGCTTCTCTTCACCAGTGCATGATGCTTCTCTTCACCAGTGCATGATGCTTCTCTTCACCAGTGCATGATGCTTCTCTTCACCAGTGCATGATGCTTCTCTTCACCAGTGCATGATGCTTCTCTTCACCAGTGCATGATGCTTCTCTTCACCAGTGCATGTTGCTTCTCTTCACCAGTGCATGTTGCTTCTCTTCACCAGTGCATGTTGCTTCTCTTCACCAGTGCATGATGCTTCTCTTCACCAGTGCATGATGCTTCTCTTCACCAGTGCATGATGCTTCTCTTCACCAGTGCATGATGCTTCTCTTCACCAGTGCATGATGCTTCTCTTCACCAGTGCATGTTGCTTCTCTTCACCAGTGCATGTTGCTTCTCTTCACCAGTGCATGTTGCTTCTCTTCACCAGTGCATGTTGCTTCTCTTCACCAGTGCGCAGTGCACGTTGCTTCTCTTCACCAGTGCATGATGCTTCTCTTCACCAGT
This sequence comes from Calotriton arnoldi, assembly GCA_963921515.1. Lineage (NCBI taxonomy): Eukaryota > Metazoa > Chordata > Amphibia > Caudata > Salamandridae > Calotriton > Calotriton arnoldi. The sequence continues at coordinate 1,546,550 of CAWUFW010003726.1, read as the reverse complement.
GCATGATGCTTCTCTTCACCAGTGCATGATGCTTCTCTTCACCAGTGCATGTTGCTTCTCTTCACCAGTGCATGTTGCTTCTCTTCACCAGTGCGCAGTGCACGTTGCTTCTCTTCACCAGTGCGTGATGCTTCTTTTCACCAGTGCGTGATGCTTCTCTGCACCAGTGCAAATTGTTTCTAACTCACAAAATGGATGCAGTAAAGCAAAGAAAAAGCCATTGCGCAGTCGCAAGCCCTTTAATTTTTGCGAATCACAGGGTTTGTGAGCGTAAAATGGCGTTATCCTGTGGTTCCTATAGGTAGTAGCTAGGTGTAGGTTACAGTAAATGAAAGGGTGCAAAAATAAGGTGTAAAGAAAGGAATTCAGGTGTTTTATACTATGGGAGAAAGCCAGGTACGGTAACTCACACCAACAGGTTGTTGTGATGGTGATGTGCACTATCTGCATTTATTCATTCAATCATCATCATTGTAGTTTAGTCATTCATTCATTTGCAACGCTCCAATGGCCACTCTTGGTGCCCTGAAGCAAGATGCACCCAGCAAGGCTACTGATTGGTTCCTTTTAATTCTTTGGCCAGTGGAGCAACATTTCTTCCAAATACACATACAGGGGAGTTTCACCCCGCGGGGTCTCAGGGGTCACCATCAATATCCAACCGCACATTTAAAGTCTCCTCTTGATATGCAGCCCTAAAATGTCCTCGGCTTTACCCTCGCTTACTCAACACTGTTGTCCACTATATGTATTTTTTTTTAAATTAAAATAGTTTGAAAGACAAACAAATGTCTATGCTAACATAGAACAATTAATTTAAAACCTTAACAACTGAAAGCATAAATAAAATGAATATATCACACAAGTAACAATTAAAGAAGCTAACAGAAGTTGTACCAATGCCCATGTCGTTCATACTTAGTAAAAACAGAAGCAACTGCCTGTCGCCGTTGAGCAGTTGTTTACAAAAATTTGAGAAAAGAGAACTTCAGAGAAGAGACAATAACGGGCACAACTTTTTAGACTTATGAGCACCACAAAGTTATGGTCACTAGTTACATGAGAAGATGTATATGAGGGATGTAATTCCTTGTAACTGCCCAAGTCGAATCACGTTCTGAATTGGCCCAAAAGCGAGAGCAGGTTTAGAGGAGGGGCTTCTGTGATCGCCTGAAACAGAAGTTTTAAAGTCAGGAAGGACTTTAGCCCCGTGATGCAAGACCCATAGGCCAAGGGACCGCCCTGAGCCTTCAGTGCTGGCTGACGTGAGTACATCTAAGGCTTTCTTCCAACATTTCCCGACCAGCTTCCCAAAGCTAGGAATGCAGTCTTGAATAAGAGCTGGGGAGCCGTACACAGCGCAATAAAAGAAAATCTCCTCATAACGCGTGTAACTGAGAGAACATTTGTTAAAGTCATTTCCCAGTGGAGTTTACAATTTAAATTACCAAAAATAGCACTCCCTGGCACCTCTACTGATGGACCAATGAGAGACCGCGGTCCCCGGAGACCAGGAAATATGGAGCCCTTGTTCCTAATCTGTGTTCTGATGGTCAGACAGTTACCTTGACCATGGGGGCGGATACACTGAGCTGTCCGATCACTGCGTGGGACTTTTAAGCCTCCACCATGTTAATCTTCAATGTTTCTGCTCACTGGTGGCTTCTGGGCTGCTGCAGGTGGTATGTTACAGAGGTGCGTCACCCGGGACAGTGGCCAGTACCCAATGGCAGGCCGGGCCCACGAAAGAACGTAAACAGCATCCTGCCACCACCAACTCTCATGACACAAAAAGGTGCAGTGTTTACAGTCTGCCGGTATCTCTGCCACCACCAAGCACATGATACAAAAAGTGCAGTCTTCACAATCTGCCGGTATTTCCGCACCACAACTCTCATAACACAAAAAGTGCAGTGTTTACAGTTTGCAAGTATCTCTGCCACCACCAAGCACATGATACAACAAGAGAGGAGCGGGGGCGAGCGCGGCAGCCTGGGCTTTCGAAAGCTGACCAGACGCTCGTGCGTCATGGCCTTTCCCCGCAGGGCCGGCATGTGTTTCCAATTATCGCCCCCGCGTCTGGGCACGATAATGGGAAACAGATGTTGGCCCTGCGCGCGTAACCCCAGGAAAAAGGCCATGACGCACGAGCGTCTGGTCAGCTTTTGAAACCCCCTAACAATAAGTCTTGCGCTGCGCGAGCAGTGCTTCGCACTGCAACACTAGGCGCGAGACCTAAAAAGGGTTTTTGGAGGGGAAGAGTCAGAGGGAAGAGTTTAGAAAGGTTTGTTTTCGGGGATCGGTATAGTAAAAGAGGTGTCAGATGATGCAAGGAGGGGTAGAGTAGGAGAGAGTCAAGAAAGGGTTATTTTGGGGAACATAGTAGTGGTATGGCGTTTGGGATAAATGAGAGAGTGGGTGTAGAGGATATAATGATAGATGTATAGGGTGAGATAGGGTAGTGAATTGGAAAGAGTAGTAGAAAGAAGTTTGAGATGAGTCAGAAAGTTGGGCTAGAAGATATATTGAGAGAAGTATAGGCTGAGAAATAGGGTAGTGCATTGGGAATGCTAAATTAGAAGAAAGTGATAAATATATAGATCCATAAGTACATTGAAACTATATAGATGCATAAAGGAGGTAAGTATATGCAGATTAAAGATATTGATAGAGGTAGTGGATGAGAAATAGGGTAGTGCATTGGATATGCTTTTTCAGGAGAAAAGTAACAGACACACAGATCCAAGTACATGGAGGTACATAGATGCCCAATGGAAGCGAGTACATGTAGACCAAAGAGGATTTTTTTCTCTTTTGTTTTTGTTTTTATAACAACATAATTAATGTACATGTTTATACAAAGCAATACACGAAGATAGGCACATATCTATAGTGAAAATCAATGCTTATGTACAGAGGGACAAATACATAGGGTGGGTATTAATGAATGGGAAAATGGGCAGCATTTCTGGCCCAGGTCCCGACCAGTCTTGAACAGGCTCAAACAGGCACTCACCCTTGTCCTCTCCACCCTTAACAGGCTCAAACAGGCACTCACCCTTGTCCTCTCCACCCTTAACAGGCTCAAACAGGCACTCACCCTTGTCCTCTCCACCCTTAGCCTCGACGCCTGGGCTGAGACGCCCTAAGCCTTGGCCGTTTATAGCCCTAGTAGTCAGGTGACCCCTTCAGCCAATGGGAACCCTAGCCCTAACACTATCCAACCACAATACTAGCCCCAATATCTACAACCAATAGGAGACTAGGACCTTACAGCCATTCTTAGCCCTAGTCCAAGCACCCAATCAGTTTCAAAAACCCTGATCTCTACGTCCAATAGAGGCCCTAGCCCTACCAGTAGTCCCAATCCTAGTCCAAGCAACCAATGGCACAGGAAGCCCTAGTCCCTAGTTCCAATAGAAAGACTAGCCCTAGTCCCACCCTAGTCCCAACAACCAATAATACAGTAAGCCCTAGTCCCTACTTCCAATAGAAATCCTAACCCTAGCCCTAATCCCACCCTAATCCCAACAACCAATAACACAGGAAGCCCTAGTCCCTACTTCCAATAGAAATCCTAACCCTATCCCTAGTCCCAACCCTACATTGATTGAATCACAGACCCAGAAACCAATCAGAACCCTCAAATACCCAACCAATGAGGACACTAACCCTAATCCAATAGAAACATCAGATACAACCACCAATCAGTGTACACATGTACCAAACAATATCAGACTATATAAGGTCCCAGCTACCTCAGACAAGGTTTGCTGGCCATGGAGTTGGAAGCTGCTTCTCTATTCAGAAATCTCCTAGGAGACAGACGGGCTCAATCCACACTTTGGACTTCTGCAGGTAAGGCCCCAACAAACTTGTCCTCTAACAACACTATTTGTATAAAAACTTGACTCCCTCTCCGGGCCAAAAAAAGAAGTGCACAGTCCCTATTAAACAAAGTTTAAACAGCTTACAGCACATTACTGCTGTCTCCGGGGGGAAGGGGGGGCTGGTTTCACTGACTTGTTAACACAAGATGGTCGCTGGGGGTGCACTGCTTAACATACAGGTCTTAGCACAGAGCAAAGGAGACATTTGGAGGGAAAAACTGATAGTCACAGGGAATGAGAGGGTAAAACTACAGATTTTGGACTGCAAATCCCACAATTCAACAGGTTAAATGGAAGCAGTCACAGGCAGGAAAAAATACAAGTTTAAACACAAAAACATGGGATAAATTATGCAATCACTGGCAGGTTAAAACTACAATTTTAAACTGTAACAACCACAGGCAAAGACAGTTAAAGAAATTTAAAAAGAAAAAATAAGATGATGCAATCACAGGTAGGGAAAATCGTTTTTTAAACTTTTTTAGGAAAGAGATAGCACTAGTCTGCCTCCTTACCACTTCCTGGACTCTGCTCACTGCAATCTGGGGCACAGGTAGGCTGCAACTCACAAGATGGAGGAGAATGATCTGTGAACTTAATCTCTACGTGCCTTTAAAAATAACAAGGGGTTAAACAAGCTGTCGGCACACACGGCCGCCCTTGCCAAAGGCGACTGAAAAAACATAGTGCCTACTGACTAATGAAGGAGACAGTGTAACGCCGCAAGTAAATGATCCAGTCCTGATGGGCGGTCCCAAAAGGAGACAGGGCGGTAACAAGGAGGGACTAAGAAGCCTAATTTTCAATCAGAAGCCAGCGTTTACCATGGACGATGACACCAGCCAATGAAAATGATGGGCGGGGCTTCCACTCCACTTCTAAAACATACCCTACTACAATATGCCTCGCAGAGCGAGCAGCGCATGCGCGCTGCACGCTAGGCAAAACCTAAAAAAAGTTGGAGGTCTCTGCTCTGGAGTAAAGTTTTTTTTTTAAAGCCTGGACATTTTCTTCCGATGCCCAAAGAACCGCAGGAGTGCACTTCCACATGCCACCTACCCCTCCAGAACCTCAGGGTAGGCTACTTAGAGGCTCTCAGGGTGTCAGACAGCAGCCAACAGCAAAGCTCCCTGTGAACATCAGACGCTCCCCGACCCAGCACACGTTCAGGAAGGACCTCAAGACCTGGCTCTTCGACTGATCTGGAGCCGCGCCCCCCCCCCAGCGCCTGGAGACCCTCACGGGTGAGTAGCACGCTATATAAAGCCCTGATTGATTGAAAGTCCAGTCCAAGTCCACTGTTCGGCTAGGTACTTCCAAAAAAAGGCCTCTTGCAGCCTGTGCCCCTGTAGCTTCATAGGAGGTCGGCCAACTGCCCCTAGGAGACCACTTCACCCTGGGTGTAAGAGGGCGCAGGGACAGTCCTTCAGGACTACTCTCAGGTCACAGAGAGGTGGCCTAGTAGTCTTCTGACATTTTGCAGTTCCACAAAGCATTCGGAGAAGGTTTCTTGAAGTGCCAGCAGCTAGTGGGTGGGGGAGGCTGCTGGGCACTCCATAACCAATTGAGTAAAGGTTCAGAGGGTGGTGCCCCCTTAAAAACCTCCCACTGTCTAGTGTGCTGACTGGTACTGACCAGCCTGCCACCACAGACAAGTGCAGGTGAAAGCCCTGCTCACGGAGGCCAGAAACGATGCCTGCTCCGGAGGAAGGTCTTCACACCTCCTCCAGCAGGATGGCTAGTGATTTAGCATATCAAGGGCAGAGTCTTCAAAGCCCCTGCCCCCTTTGATATGAGACACTGGCTTCCCCCAGATGTGGGAAGTGCCAGCCCTGCCCTAAAGCCCATTTGGCACCAGGACAGACGGGAAATTAGCTATGCTAGTAGGCGTGTTGCACCACCAGGCTAGTCACACCCCTATGGTGGACTACATGATGTGTTCCACGAAAGAAGGTTTCCACCATTTTGTTTTTGGTGGAATTAGGAACTCTGGGGCAGGGTTATGCCCACTCCCCACAAGAAGTGGTCATATAGGGGTGTAGTAACCCCCAAGGGTAAGTAGCCCATTGACCACTCCCCTTAACGCCCTAAATTAAGTATTTAGGTGGTGCTCTGGTACCAGGAACTCAGATGCACCCGACTAAAGAAGAACAAAGAACCGAAAAACGCAAGAACTGTGAACTACTTGTAGACTTGGCGCCAAACCCTGCCTGCCGGCTCCGGTCTCGACAGTTGCATAGACCAAACTCGTCCTGCAGCTGTGCATCCTCCAAAAGCCTCGGAGGGCTGCAAGCACCTTGCCAACCCGTTAGCATCTACCTTGAAGGAGAGGAGCCACTTCCCTGCAGCCACTGACTGCATCAACCCGGTACACTGCTCTGCTGACCCCTGGTCACCACCGAGACAGCAGCACACCAGGAAGCAGTCTTCGTGCTTGTTAGAAGGTGGTTCTGACACTATGGGCCGCCCGGATTTTTCGCTTTTTGAGCACCTATTTGTTGAGCTTTTACTGTGGGAGAGCCTCATAAGTTGGGACTCACCCACAGTGAACTCATGAAGAAAGAGACTGCATGTGGATTTTACTGGTGTCCCCCTAGCTTGACTAGGCCGCTGCGCAGCAGCTGGAGTAAGGGGCACCGGGCTGGTTACATGCAGACACCTGTGTACATGCGTGTGCACACTTGTAGGGGCTGTATGAGGGATGCATGTCAGATAAACTGCTTGGATGGTATGCGTTAACCCAAGGTGTACTAATGTTTGTCAGCTCTTTGTTTTAGGTACGGTGCATGGCCCGTGTGAAGTTCCAGGGTTTAATAAGGATCAGAGAAACAGCTGTATACTAAGCAAGGTATAGCAAGAACCTAGTGAGACTATAGAGAGTAGTCTGTATCTTACACTGTTTATAGTTTTGTTTTTTGTTGTTACAGGTTATTTTCTCACCCGCTGTACCTTCCCTCTCCTTTCCCTCGCCTGATCACTCGAACACCCTGTTATACATTGGGGTGTTGGTGATGTCAGGAGGTGGACCCTTTTGCTGCACCTGGATTCCGCGGAGCGTAACCTGACATTTTCGGCGAGTAGCACGCTACTCGGAATCCAAAAAGGATTAGTGGTGAATTAGTATAGTGAATATGAAATTAATTTGAGTGGTGGATATGTTAGTCTGTTATTTGGATTGAGAAGGATAGTGGAGGGATAAAAGAGTAAAAGGTTTGCATTTATATAGTGCTTGCTACCCCTGATGAGGTGTTGAAGCGCTTTTGGCGAGTAGCACGCTTCTCTGGAACCAGAAAAGGATTAGTGGCGAATTAGTATAGTGAAATATGAAATTCATTTGAGCAGTGGACATGTTAGTCTGTTATTTGGATTGTAAAAGGAATAGTGGAGGGATAGAAGGGTCTAGAATGTTTATTTCTTTTCTTTTTTTTAGAGTTCTTAGCAATAGGAGGGGAGGGGGAAAAGTCAGAGGGAAGGGTTTATAAAGGCTTGTTTGGAGAGCTGAGTAGTAAAAGAGGTATGAGATTATGCAAGGAGGGGTAGAGGAGGGAAGAGTCGAGAAAGGGTTATTTTGAGGATCATAGTAGTGGTATGGGGAGCATATACTGGATATATTGATAGGGGTATAGGGTGAGAAATAGGGTAGTGCATTGGAATGAGTAGTAGAAAGAGTTTTGAGATGAGTCAGAGAGTTGAAGTAGAGGCTATCCTGAGAGCGTTATAGGGTGAGAAATAGGGTAGTGAATTGGATCTGCTGAATTACAAGCAAAGTAATAAATATAAGAATACATAAGTACATCGAAGGTATATATGTTTAAGGAAGGTAATATATGTAGATTAAAGTTGCATTTAATAAACTCAGACTTTCAGGTGTTGTTGTACCTTAAATTAATTTTTATTTATTTTTGTAATTCAATAGTGAAGCAATTGTAGATAAATAGTTATGATAAAAGATTTACTTATTTATGCCGTCACTTATATACATGTTAAAAACATAGAATAATGTAACTCAGTAATATGTACATTTGTTAAGCAGAACTAATAAATATCGATATTTTTTAAAACAATTATTATACACGTTTATACAAAGCAATACATATAGGTAGGTACAAATCTATAGTCCAAATAAATGCTTATATACAGAGGGATATGCTGTATATTTCTGTTTGCGTGTGGTGGTTATGTGCGGAAGAGCCAATTCTTGAGTAGTCTTCTGAAGATAAGGTGGTTATTCGTAAATCTTATGTTTGGGGGTAAAGAGTTCCATGGTTTGGCTGCTTGAACAGAGAATGTGCCACCTATGGTTTTTCTCTTGTATGGTGGGGTTTTGAGGTGAGGTGCCAGTCTGGAGAGGAGGTTCCTTTGTTGAATATATTTGGTGATTTCATTCCTGATGAAGAGCGGTCCTGTTCCATGTATCGCTATTGTACTATGCGTCTTCCCTGGTGCTCTGGTCCTTGCTGCTCAGCCAGTATGAATGTGCTGTGTGGGATGTTGGAGTGCATGGTGATGCGATGGAATGCAAGGGTGTCTGTGAGGTGGAGAGTGCCAGTTGGAGTATGGGCTGAGCAGAAAGGAGGCTGCTCCTGGTGGGGCTATCCTAAGATCTAAGTTAAGAACCTATAAATATACATACCTGCAACTAAGATCAATAAATCGTCTTATAGAACTTACACCTCGGCTAATGGACTTTATTATTACAGAATCCTTTTCTGGATTCATATGCTGTACATTTTCATACGTAGCAATGTTTGGTTCCTTGGGCAGGATGGGTTGAAATGTGGATGAGTTGGCCAACAGGTATTGTAGCAGCCTGGCCCACCTGTGCTTCCCCATTTAGATGGATGTCCACACAGTAGTGTTTCGTGAAGGTGTGTGGGGATGATCAAGTTGCGGTAATGCAGATGTCGCCAATAGGCACATCTGCTAGAAACTCCAGGGTTGCACCCTTCTTCCTGCATTGGCTCAAATGGTTCTGTCATCAGCTGTGAGAGCACTGTGTTTAGGATCCATAATGGCGTCAGTGCTGCCCTTGGTGGTGGTGAACCAGAGCCGTTAAAGCGTGGTGATGACTTTCTACATGTCTTGATGGCATTTTTGTTTCATTTACCAGCCAATCGTTAGACTTTACCAGCCAATTATTAGCGTTTACCAGCCAATCGTTTGCCTTTACCAGCCAATCGTGCAGGCATGGGCAGACGTGTATACCCTGTCGTCTGTGGTGTGCTGTCACTGCAAAATGATAGCACTCAGTACCGGTAATGTACTGTAAGGAAATGCCTCTTAGTGCACGGTCATCCGCCAAGTTTTTCCCCTGAGGCTGCTGGTTTTTCGACTCAGAGTGCACCGAGGCCTGCTAACCAGACCTCAGCGCCCTGTCCCCAAAGTGTATGTACAATTGGCTATGCTCAATTGGAAGAGGCTAACTTAACTGTAAGTCCCTAGCAAATGGCATCCTGAGCACGCAAGTTAGAGGGGTATCCCAGGGCTTGCAGCACTGACTGTGCCACCCTGGAGATCCTCCAAGTAATACAAGAGTTTTATCCTTTGGGGAAAATATACCTGTGTCTGCTATATGTTCAAACTTATTCCACTCATTCTCTGTCACTCACACCCTCTGCATTCTTTGGAAGTGAGACCATATATTCCTAGCAGATAATCCTGACAACAACAGTTGTATAAAAATACAAATCGATTTATTAATAAAACCCTTTAAGGTACACAATTAGAAATTGAAGACAATTTTGCAAAATGTAGTTAATGTTGTACATAGAATTATAACAAAGACATATAAAAAAATCCTATTTGTACAATTTAAAATCACACACTATAAATAAGAAAGAGAGAGTACAAATCACAAGACAAGAAGCACTATGTCATAAGTAGTGTACACATTCGTAGAAGAAAACTTTACGGGCTAGAACCTGGTATTGTTGAATTCATGAAATACTCCTTGGTCTTGCCACTTGACACATTGTGTACTCTTCAACTGGGCGTCGACGCGTTTCGATTGACTCTTATATCACCATCTTTTTCAAGAACCAAAGACTTATTGCACTCTCAAAACCAATAATAATACACGTATGATGAATTAAAAAACCTCTTTAGGGCAATGGTAACTGCTCCTTCAACCCTAAGCTTATGCTTCCTGGGTGATGGGGGTCGATACCTCCTATTTCTTCTTTGGGGTATGCTTCAATACTTTGGATTAGTCTACAATCGACTGGACGTTGGTTGACTGTATTAAAAACTGTCCTACTGGATATTCACAAGTCAAGACTGGTTTTATGTATTTTTTGGCTTGGTGGTGAAGGGTAAACAGAAGGACTCTTCAAATAAAAGACATTCTGTATCAGGGCATCGCTCAATCGCCCACCTACCACATGTAAAGTATCTGGGCAAATGTTTGACTCTGGAAATGGCCAAACTAATTAGCCTCCTTAAAAGACGGATGTTTATCGTTGTCCACTTTCCCCATCAGAAAGTGTGCTGATTCAGGATCCCTTGTAATTATTACCCTAATAATTACATCCAGTAGGACAGTCCATCGAAACGCGTCGACGCCCAGTTGAAGAGTACACAATGTGTCAAGTGGCAAGACCAAGGAGTATTTCATGAATTAAACAATACCAGGTTCTAGCCCGTAAAGTTTTCTTCTACGGATGTGTACACTACTTATGACATAGTGCTTCTTGTCTTGTGATTTGTACTCTCTTTCTTATTTATAGTGTGTGATTTTAAATTATACAAATAGGAATTTTTTTATATGTCTTTGTTATAATTCTATGTACAACATTAACTATATTTTGCAAAATTGTCTTCAATTTCTAATTGTGTACCTTAAAGGGTTTTATTAATAAATCGATTTGTATTTTTATACAACTGTTGTTGTCAGGATTATCTGTTAGGAATATATGGTCTCACTTCCAAAGAATGCAGAGGGTGTGAGTGACAGAGAATGAGTGGAATAAGTTTGAACATATAGCAGACACAGGTATATTTTCCCCAAAGGATAAAACTCTTGTAATACTTTTGTATTATACCCTATTCCTTTGGGAAGCAAGGGGCTCCTCTTATCTTTCTAAACAAGATCCTCCAAGTAAAACAAGTCCCCAAGTCCGTCACTGCAGACTGGTAGAGCAGACGTGCACTGCTAGCCTGACTTTGCCATTGAAACCAATGGAAAAGCCCCCTTCCCCTGAACATGTGTCTAAGTCACCCCTCTGGCAGGCCTACCGAGCCCTAATGGCAGGGTGCAACTTATCACACAGGCAGGACACATACTTTACATGTCCTGATAGTAAAACACACAATACAACGGTCTTTACTGTAGAAAGACTTGGTCGCCCAGTTGGCTGGTACTGGGTAACAGCGGACTCCTCAGCTGTGCTAACTCCTGAACGGTGCTACCAAAGAGGGCACTCTTAGAAATGAAACAACTCGTTACATTAGGCTCGACATGCATCTCAAGTGGAAATCACTGTAACTTGTTGCAGTGTGCAGCTTTAGCTAAGCTCCACTTTGTTGCCTTGAAAACTACTGTGCCTTCCTGGGCACACAGGAAGCCTGCTCCACAAGAACTCTTTCTGCCCTCCTGGAGAGGCGTGCCAACGACTCTCATGAAGAAGAACAATGAGGAACTGCAGGCCAGGGAGGTGCCATCTCCCTCCTGCAAGATGCCGCTGAGGTGTCTGCCCCAAAAGGCAGGCTTCAAAGGCGAAGACACCTTTGAAGAGCAGTTGTGGGACACCAGGGGAGGGCTGCCCCATTGTTGAGGCAGACAGGCTGGCACGGGTGCAAAGAGGGGAAACCAGTGAATGAATGAATGAATGAATATTGGACTTGTAGAGCGCAAACTTAGCCCAAGGGCGTCAAGGCGCTGCAAAACCGGTTTCCCCAGGGGAATGTAGCCCTGAGGTAGCCACACCTAGGGGTGGGCTAGTGAGGTCTGTACACCAGAAGAGGGGTCACGTCATTTTGGGAGTGGGCAGAATGGTGCATCCTAGGATAGCCAGATGCCACACTCCCCAGAAAGGGGACACCAGATGGAATGGAACCTCGCAGCCCATTGGCTACCAACCGCCTCCTGTTCTGAGGCCCCCAGACCTCTGATCTCAACAGACTTGGAAGGACAGAAGGAGGACTGCCCTGCTGCACAGAGGGTCAAGAACTGCACCTGGTGGCTAGCAAAGAGAGGGCCTGTGCCTGCTGTGTCCTGCTCAAGGACGAATCATCTCCAGAGCCCAGTCAAGCTAAGAGAACTCCAAGGGCTTGCTGACTGGCCTCCTGTTCGCAGCACAGGGACACAAAGGCTTAAGGTGCCTGCTGGGGCAAGTTTGTAGCTTAAAGTCTTCAAGCTGATACCAGCTCCGCCATGCAGCACTGAGGAACAAGACCAGACACACAGTTAGTTGCACTGGAGTTCGTTGAGCCTGGGAGGGCTGTCAGAGAGTTGCTGGGGCCCTCAGAAGGAAAGTTATCAACCCAGGAAGGATTGGCCTGTGACTGCGACAATGGATGACTGGTAGTTCAGTGGGGACTGGACTTCGGCCAGGCTGGAGAGGACTTCGTGAGACGTCAACCATGCCAACAGGAACCTTTCACCATTGCCATGGACTGAGGAATCCCTGCAGGAGGTCCCATCTCATCCACAGCATCTTTAGAGCATCGTCGGCATACTTCACCCCTTCCATCAGGACCACTCTACTGGAATCCATTGCAACCTGAATAAACTGCCTGGAACTGTTGAAGAACTTCTTCTGTGAAGGTAACCGTTCTTGTGGACCTTGCTGGTTCCCCCGATAAGCTCCCTGCCGGAGTTGGTTGCCCCAAGTACTTCTAACTGACCGCAATGGCAATTGGCAGATAGGTGAAATTGCACTGACCTATTATTGGTTGTAAAATCGATATTTCTGGAACCGTCTGGAGGATCTTTTTCGTTCTAGTGTCTAAATTCTTATAAAAATAGCCTGTTTTTATAAATTGCCATTGGATTTTTTGAGTGTTGTGTTGATCGCTTCTTCAATTGTTCTGGTGCTGTTTAAATGCCAAACACTTGCTCCTCTGTGTAAGCCCTGCTGCTCAGTGCCACAGCTACCCAGGACTGGGCTGAGGGTTTGACAGTCTAACCCCAAGGGTGGTAAAGGAGTTGGTAAGTGTATTACAGGGTGATGTTTCACTACCACACCATATAATATACCCCATTTCCTCACATTGGCTCCAGGCGGTGGGATGCAGAACTTGTGTTTAGCAATACCATACAGTTGTTAAAGTTAAAGACCTCTGAGAATCTGTATAAGTAGACACCTTGTGTTTAGCAATACCATACAGTTGTTAAAGTTAAAGACCTCTGAGAATCTGTATAAGTAGACACCTAGAAAAGAAGTTCTTGCTCCCAAAAAGTACTGTTAAACCACAGAGTACTGTCTTTAAAAAGTTGCAAAATTTTTCCCAAAGGTGGAGGAGTTTCTGAAAAGTTTGGCAAATTTTCCTACAAGTTCAAATAAAGGAGGAAAACAGTTTTCCACAAAGTTTTGCACCCAGGTCAGGAGCCACTTTTTGACAGAGACATGGAGTTCGACTTGACAAATCTGTCCTCATACAAGGGGGATGATGTGAGGGTATTTTGTGCAGAGACAAAAATCATCATGGGAGCTAAAGCCAAGAAACCTGCTTTGATTAAAGCCCTGAGAGCCTGTGAGGAGGCTCACAGGGCACCTCGATACCCGGGAAAAGAATTACCCCAAGGTAGTGATGATGAAGAAGAGGTGGAGGACAATCACAGCCTGTTGAGTTGAGCCAGGCAGAGACCTACCCCCTCTTGGAGGGCTTAAGAGGGTCTCCCAGGGCACACAGCCTGGCTGACTCTGAACACAGCCAGAGGTCCATACAGGAGTGTATGGCAGCCCTGTACTTGGAGGAGAGTACCTTAGCTCTGGCTGAAAGAAGATTGGTCCTAGAGGAAAGGAGGGCCACACATGGCTTTGAGAAGATGGTGGCAGATCTGGAGGGGCTGATGGGGGTGCCCCTGGTGTAAGGATGTGCAAAGGGTTTGTCCCTAGCGATGTTCTAGGGGATGACATTGACAAGTACTTGCCTCATATAAGAGCTCTCAAGATGAGGAAGGTGGGGACACAACACCGGTGAACACTTCTGTGGGAGTTAGCACCAGGGGTTGGTAGAGACAGACTACTCACACTAGAGGAGGTGGCAGCTGAATCGGACACCCACATGAAGGCAGACCTTGCTGAGCTTTTGGGTTAGCTCCTGAAGACTGAAAGCAGAAGCTTAGATCCCTTCAAAAAGGTAACACGGAAACATGGGTAAACTTCGTTGACACCTCAGTTAAGACACTAGATGGGTGGATTAAAGGCAACAAAGTGGATCCATTTGAAGGGCTCTACAATCTGTTGGTGAAGGAGCACATTTAAACTAATTGTCAATCAGAGAAGATGCACCGGCATCTGGTGGACTCTAAGCGGTCTAGCCTCAGGGAACTGGACCAGATAGCTGATGAGTGGGGAAGAGCCAGGGTCCCTAAAAAGACCCTGGGTGGTGACTAGAAGAAAAATCGGTCAGGCAACCTCTCAGGGGAGAATGGGAGTAAAAGGATAAAAAGAAAGATAGCTCCAGAGAGTCCCCAAAAACAGCCTGGGGGATAGGGGTCCCAAGCCACTTCCCATTTAACGGGGAAGGCGTGTCAGGGAAAGAAGTTTGACCCCTTGAAGGCAGGGGTGTGCTTTGACTAACCAGCCAGGGCACAAAAGGGAAATGCAATATGCACCAAAAAAGCACTCATTGGTGACCAGGCCAAAGGGTTGGCTAGTGTAGGGATTGGATGGAAAGTTGCCCCTAGAGATCAAAAAGGGACCCTGAGGCCACCTTAGTGTCCCCCGGGTTGGGAGAACAATAAGCACTAATCCCACTGGCCTCCTAGCACTGAGAAGTATAGGCAGTGGCAAAAATCTATGGGGTGGAGGTGAAGGCTTGGAGGGATACAGGGGCCAATGTAACCATGGTAATGGCTAAAGTGGTTTCCCCAGACTAGAGCCTTCTCAAGGAGGCACACGAAATTGGCAACGCTGACAATGTCACACCCTATGGCCGTGGTTGTCTTTGAGTGGGGAGGAGTAACTGGCCCAAAGAAGGTAGCTGCTATCCGAGTGGGGTGCCTGCTGGGCAATGACTTAGAAACTTCTGTTTGTGTGTAGAAAGCTGGCTCTGTATATGGTATCACCACTAGGTGGTTATATCACGCAGAGTCTCTAGGGGTTCCCCAAAAGTGTACAGGGCTCAATGTAAAACCCAAAGTGCTCTATTTGTGGTAGTGTGGGCGAGCTGCCTTAGGCCTAACACTGAGGAGTGTAAGACATTTATTGCAGAACAGTGATCAATAAAGGACACAACTCAAGAAGGAGATCCCGACCAATTTTAGAGAAATAAATTTTGCATTTTATTTTAAGCAAGTTGGTGCGAATCTGGTCGAAACTGCCCATAAAATCCTGGGTGACTATCTTGGAAGATTCTGTTCCCAATTTGGAAAACTGACCCAGTTACCGCGAACGAAAACTTAGTAAATTGGCTTGAGTCATCACTTGAAATGGTCTTACCGAAAAAATTGATTCATATTAAACCTGGATCTAACCAAAATACCTGGTATACGCCCAAACTCAGGGAGCTTACTCAATCTAGTAAAAAGTTGGAAAGATTGTGGAGGAAACATCCCTCTGCAATCAATAAAAGCAAGTATCGAGAGGCTATAAAGATGTATAAAATAGATATAAAGGCAGCCAAAGCTCTCTACTATGAGGAAAAAATCACGTTGTCGACAAACCATCCACGCCAAATTTTCCGGATTGTAAAGTCTCTCCTTACTCCCCCTACAGCTCCCATCACTTTTGCAGACACACCAAACTGGTGTAATGATATGGCAGAATTCTTTTCTAATAAAATACAAACGATTTATAATTCCTTCCCTCAAGCGATGGTTTCACATACCCTACCGCTACTTGAAGAGATAGTCCAAGATGAGGACCAGTTACTGGAGGTCATTCCTCCTTTAAATCTGTCCTCCCTCCAAGGACTTCTCAGCCAGCTTAAGTCTGGAGCACAGTCATACGCTGCTCCCCTAATATTCAAACCTAATCACCGAGACGGTATCCCCGGTTGTTCTAAATGTGATAAATGCTTCTCTAGCAACGGGAATAGTGCCTTTTCAATGGAAACAGGCCGTGGTTAGAGCACTTCAAAAAACAAAAACAAAAAACCTTGACCCTGACGTACTGTCCAATTATTGCCCTATTTCGTTATTACCAGGAGTTGGTAAACTAGCGGAGAAGCATGTTAATTTGACTCTATCCTCCTTTCTTGAAAACAACTCTCGTCTCCATCCATCACAGAATGGATTTAGACCACAACATGGCACAGAAACTGCACTCCTGATAGCAGTGGAAGAACTAAGGAAAATCTTAGACGGAGGGGGCTGCGCTGCACTTATTTTGTTAGATCTCAGCGCAGCCTTCGATACGGTGAACCACCAATTGTTAGTTCAAAGACTGAGGAGGATAGGAGTGGCAGGTACAGCATTGGCTGCAATCCTACCTAGAAGATAGATCTTTTGCCGTCTTCGAAGAAAGAACTATCTCCAAGCGAATGCCTCTTAGATGTGGGGTTCCTCGGGGTTCTTCCCTGAGCCCCACTCTATTTAATATCTACATGAGTTCGCTAGCAGATATAGTTACACCTTTTGGCATTCAGATTATCACCTACGCTGATGATACCCAGCTGGTGGTTGCACTCAATCAACAAGAGAACACAGGCTCGGAACTTGCCTTATGCCTTGAAAAGGTGTCAAGTTGGATGGACGACTCTTACCTAAAGCTAAATGGAGCTAAGACTGAGCTCATGCTCCTGGGCAACTTCACTTCGCTGAGTATAGGATCCTTCTGGCCTAGTTGTCTGGGGACACCTCCCTCCCCAAAGGACCATATTAAGAGCCTAGGTGTATGGCTAGACTTCAAGCTAGATTTTAAAAAACAAGCAGGAAAGGTGGCAGCTTGTTGCTTTGGCATCTTAAGAATGTTAAGGAAGATCCTCCCCCTGCTACCTTCCTCTGCCAGAAGGCTATTGGTTCAAGCTATGATTTTATCACGCCTGGACTATGCTAATGCCCTGTATCTAGGAGCATCATCCACAACTATAAAGAAACTACAGATAGTGCAAAATTGTGCTGCACGTCTGCTTCTGAACACTCCCAAACGCCTGTCAGCTAAACCTGCATTGTCATCACTACATTGGCTACCCATCCAAGAAAGAGTCCAATTTAAAGCTTTGTGTATCATGCACAAAGCACTCTCAGGCAAAGGCACTCCCACTATTAGAGACATTATTCATCCTTATCGTCCCAAGAGCTCTCTCAGGTCAGATAATAAACAACTGGCGGTGATCCCAAAAATAAGAAGAACACGAAGCGGAGGTTGTCGCTTCTAATTTAATGCTGCAAAGCTATGGAACCCACTAATATCCGCCTGGAATCTAACCACCTGACCTTTAGAAAGCAACTTAAAACTTATCTGTTTCCCTGAAACTGTTTATAGTTGGAACTGCAGCGCTATTAGCGCTGGGATGCTCCGAGTAGCCATGCGCTCTAGAAATGCCTTTCCATTCCATTCCATTCCATTCCAAGCCCAAGATCTTCGCAATAAGGTATGTACGTTTTTAATAAAAAATACTTTACACTTTGAAAAATTGACACTTTGAAACTTTTCAGCAAAGTTCAATGTTATCCTAGCGGGAAAATAATATTGTGGTTAAACAGGTAAGTAATGCCCATGATCTTCAGAACCAAAAGTCCGCAAGGGCAAAGGGTTAGGCAAGAACCAAAACTGCACCACCAGCTGCACAGGGGCAGCCGGGTGCAGAGGCCAAAATCGGAGTTCGGGCCAATGCTTTTCAAATCGATACTCGGGGTGCCTGGAGCCACACTGCTTGCAGGTAAGTAGATTGGTTGCAGGAGCCAAGCTTTGGGGGTTAGGTTAAGCACAGGGTGATGCCAAAGCAACACCAAACATACACTACCAGCGGCACAGGGGCGGCTGGGTGCAGGGTGCAATTTCGATGTCAGGCGCCCAATGCTTTTCAATGGGGATTCTTCTTCTGGCAAACAGGCTGCAGGTGTGGCACCGGAGGTTGCAGGAGGCAGACCAACAACAGCAGAGGCGAGTAGAGATGTAGGTGGTCATTGGGGCACTGTGGGTTCAGCTCACCCAAGGCTCAGGGGCTTCGGGTGCAAGGGTGCCTTTCAACTTCGGAGTCTTCTTACCGGAGCAGGTCACGGTCGGGGGGAGCCTCTGGATTCACACTGCGGGCGCCGCCGTGGAGTTCAGGAGAGGTCAGCCAGCACTGGACATGAGGTCAGGATTGCTGAGGAGACTTCAGTAGGTGAGCCACTCAGACTCAGGACGTGGACGTCGGGTGCAGAGTGGGCAGGAGACGCGGATCCGACTGGATCTGGGGGTCCTTGGAGCTGGTTTCATCTTGGACAGGTCCGCTGACCACGGGAGATTGGAGTCTTTTTAAAAGGAAGCAGCATTTCCAGGGTTTTCATAGGTTGGTGGCTGCAAGTCTGGTCACAAGTTCGCAGAAGCTGGAGACAGGGTGGTAAGGCTGGGGCCAAGGTAGTTGTCATCTTCAATCTTCTCTGCAGAGTTGTCTTCTTGCTTCTTAGGTCGTCACAGACCTAGTTTCTAGGTCTGGGTGAGCCACCTAAATACTTGATTTAGGGGAGTAGCAGGTAAGGCCAATGGTTACCTTACCTGGGGTGACTACACCCTCTATTATGCCACCATCCTGTGGGACGGGGGCGTAGACCTAGCCTTGAATGGCAGGGTATCCCCATCTTCAAGATGGCGAGGACTGAAAGATGTGCTTCACTTTGACTCCCTCACCTTAGGGGTGGAGTTGGCAGAGGTGGGCACACCTCCTATTCTTCTAAGTTTTCCCACCGGTTTTCCCGCTCAAAGTGGGGGTGTAAACCAGGGGCTGCCATCTGCTGCTAGAAGCTGAGGCTGGGGGTCGCATTACAAAGGTGGCAGGCCTTTGACGCGTCCCTCTTTGAGTCCAGAACCATGGCTGGTGGTGGCTGCCTGCCTACAGCCAGTCAGAGACCACACCAGTGTAGGTGGGATTACAAGGGGCACCTCTGGAGGTGCCATCTGGGTCCATGGTATAATAAATCCCACACTGGGATCAGTGTAGATTTATTGAAAGGAGTAGTTTGGTACCGAACACTCCTGTGTTCAGTGAAGCCTTCATGGTGCTGTGGTACTCGAGTTGCCGAGTTTCCAGCCCATGTACTCTCTATGGCTTCCCTGGCACTTACAATATTAAGGAATGGACCCCAATATTGTAGGGGCATATCTGCTCATGCAGATATGCCCTCACCTGTGGTATAGTGCACCCTGCCTTGGGGCTCTGAGGCCTGTTAAAGGGGTGACTTACCTATGCCTTCAGGCAATGCTGGTTGGCATGGCACCCAAGCAGGATGCCATATTGACATTGTTTTCTCCCTCACAGGGGCATGCAAGCTGCAAGGCAGTGGCATGGACCCCAGTGAGGGGGGTCCCAGGGGACCCTCTTCAGCTCCCAGCCCCTAGGTACCCACGGTACCATTTAATAGGGACTTACAGGGGGTAGAAGTACCAATTGTGGATAAGTGAAGAAGCACTGGCACAGGGGACCTGGTTGGCAGGGACCTTGTGCACTACAATTGAAACAACATCAAAACCAGGCAAAATGTGTGGGGCTAACCATGCAAAAGAGACACTTTCTCACATTGTGCAGACGTAGAGAGGTGTTCTATGTTTTAGATCCAATTGTCTTAGGTGATTGACTTCCACCCCTGGAAGAACACTCCTGTTCACCCTCCTCTGGTGTTCTGCTGTGGGGCAAGTGAGTCACTTGATTGCTGGCCCCGCTCCTCTTACAACGGGGGACGTGGAGGGAACGGAGAGAAAGAGGGAGCGTGTGGGAAAGGAGGAGACAGAGGGAGGAGAAGGAGGCACTGGGGAGAGAAGGAGGCAGAGGGGAGAGAAGGAGGCAGAGGGGAGAGAGGGAGGCAGAGGGGAGAGAGGGAGGCAGAGGGGAGAGAGGGAGGCAGAGGAGAGAGGGAGCCAGAGGGGGAGAGGGAGGCAGAGGGGGAGAGGGAGGCAGAGGGGAGAGAAGGAGGCAGAAGGGAGAAAGGGAGGCAGAGGGGGAAGAGGGAGGCAGAGGGGAGAGAGGGCGAGAGGGGGAGAGAGGGAGAGGGGAGAGAGAGGGAGAGGGGAGAGAGAGAGAAAGAGGGGAGAGAGAGAAAGAGGGAGCGTGTGGGAAAGAAGGAGGCAGAGGGAGGAGAAGGAGGCAGAAGGGAGAGAGGGAGGCAGAGGGGGAAGAGGGAGGCAGAGGGGAGAGAGGGCGAGAGAGGGCAAGAGGGGGAGAGAGGGAGAGGGGAGAGAGAGGGAGAGGGGAGAGAGAGAAAGAGGGAGCGTGTGGGAAAGACAGAGGCAGAGGGGACAGAAGGGAGAGAGGCAGAGGGAAGAGAAGTGGCAGCAGCACCAAAACAGCTGTGGTATTTATAGCAATATAATCCAATTTCACGGGTCACAGGCCTGGGATCCTCTGGGAGCGGGGGAGGGGTCATTAAGAAAGACAACTCACTGTTTTTAATTATTATTATTTTCTAGTTTTATTTAGCACAAACTCAACCCGACGGTAAAGGAGCGCTTTTCATGAGCACCAGTTCCATTTCACAAAGATTCATTATTTTTGCCCAGAATCACAGGATGTGGAACAGACGCCGAGACACAAACCTTTTTCCCTGCTCCAGAGTTGACAGCTCAAGCCCTGGCACCACAACTACACTGCAAACAGAAGGAGGGAACAAAACCCCCTCACTCAGTAACTTCCCTGCTCCGGCCTCTGTGAGAAGTTGGCCTGGTATATGCTGACCACTAGTTATAGTGGGCACCTTGTACCATTCCAAACAACCCTTATTGATGATTAGGTTAAAGACAACCTTTAAAGAAAGCCATCCTAGTGGTAGCTGTGGAGAGCAGCCTTCAGGCTAAGTCTCGAAGGAATGTAAAGCAGCTTGTTTTACCAGTCTATAACCTCCTGAATGACCAAATGAAAGGAGAACCACACAAGGAATATATATAAAATATATGTATTTATTACTAAATACTCTCTACTAACCTCTTTATGAGATTAGAGAACAAAGCACACAATATTATATCACTAGAACGACAGTAAATAGCACAATACACAGTGGGCCCCAGGGGGAGACCAAACCATATACTAAGAAAGTGGTATAACAACCACGACTTGACTAGACACAGTGCCTAGAGCACGTAGAATCGCTGGGACCCCAAGGAACCACCCAAGGTAGTGACACAGGGGACCCACGGGGGACGCGTGCAGTGTGAGAACACAGCTGCGAGCTCCGTACAACTCTATGGGAAAGTCGCGGTTGGAATTTTAAAGTTTAAGACACTAAGGAGAGGACTTTGAGCAAACCCTTTCAAACTTAGAAGGTTCTAAGGCCAGCACCCATGTGAGCACCGGAGTACTCGTGTTACCTAACCCAGGGAAGCCGGGTGCATAGGTGTCAAATGGTGTTGGGAATCTTCGTCGTTTTCAATGGCAGGATGCTCCAAAGTGCTGCTGCCGTGAAGAGGAAAAGTGTCCGGTGTGATCCAAGCCTGGATTGAAGCGGAGAAGAACCTGAAAGCAGAGGGGACAGAGTCTGGGTCACTTGCCAGTGACCAGGGGCTCGGTAGACGAATGCCCACCGATGTCGGGTGCTTCAGGTGAGAAGAGGTGAAGCTTGACTCTGCAGCCACGGGGACCAGGAGACATCGAGGATGACCAAAGTCCACAGGCGAGCTGTCCCACAAAGGATGTTGAGTGCTGGGGGGTCAGTGTCCGGATCGAACACCAACAAGCCTTGGCAACTGCAAACCACGCGGTCAGAGAAAAGATGCTTCAGTGAGGACCAGCAAGGTCCTGGAGACTCCCCAAGTGATGGAGAGCCAGGGCACGTCGGGAGCAACCAGGTAAGCCCACTGAAAGTTAAAGTTGCCTTCACAGGGACCCACAGGCCAAACGGACCAGGGATCGCGAAGGGACCTCGAGAGGAATCACTAAATACTAGCCCACGGAACACTTGTGGAGTGTAGGCTGGTAATCTTTGGTGGAGTGACTGCTCGGGGTCTGGACTACAAGTAGCCCCAAGCACAACTTCAGGGGTCGCCGGAAAGCAGATGCTTCTGCAAATGGACACTTTGCCCAGGGGTTCGGGTTGCACGGTCCCCACGAGGGATACGGGTCTCAAGTTTGCTGAGCACACTAGTCGACCTCGGGGACACTTGGAAACCCACCTCCTGTATTGCAAAAGTCTTCGGAGTCCTCAGGAGCATCGGAGTTGCAAACTGGTCAGATGCGTCTTTGGTGCCTGCTTAGCAGGGGAGTAACTCCTTTACTCCAAGGGAGATTCTTCAGTCATCCAATGCAGTGTAGATAGTCGAAATACTTGGTTTCTATAGCAGAGTTTTGTCCAGGTAAATCTAAAGTCCTGTAGCCAGGGGTTCCTACTTTATACCCAAGGAAGGGGTGGGACAAACTCTGGGGACCCACCTATGGGAGGGTCAGGACAGAGGGGTGGCTACACCCATGTCCTTTGTCCAGTTTCACGCCAGAGCAGGAGCAAATGGCTCCTGCAACCGGTTTGAGCTGGACTATGCACAGGGACACCAAATGTGCCCCCAGTGCAGACATCCAAGCACTCTCAGAGTGCACCCACCCAGCCCCAATACACTAAAACTAAAGCCTGTCTGGGAGGTGGTTACACCTCCCTGTGACAGGAAACCTATTGTCCAGCCTCCCCTGTCGGAGTTTCGTCCAGCAGCAGGAGGGCAGACTCGTGTCTGTGGTTGGCAGCATCCATCTTGTGATGCCAGGGTCGAGAAAGCTGGTACTGGGTGTACCGGTGTTGTCATATTTCTCCCTCTAGGAGGGTGGAATCATACCTCCCACAACAGTTACTGGTGTGGAGGTATGATTCCAAGGTGTTTGACACCAAACACAACAGGTTTCTGTGCAGCCGTTTTCAAGTTAGCATTTACCACGAGTTTATAATGCACTTAAGAGTATATGGTATGGCTGCATCACAGAACAACCCCGGAGAATAGATTCCGAAGGCTGCAGAGGGGCTCTGCTCATGCATTGGCACCCTCTCACATAAAACCCAGCACCCTGCCTTCAGGATTGATAAGGCCTGCCATAGGGGTGACTGATAGGTTTATATCTGCAGTGATAAGGTAGATATAGTGAACCTATATCTAAGTAAGGGGTGCATGCACCACCTTACACAGGTTGCAGTAGCAGACCTGTGGTCTCAATTTGAGTGGCCTCTCAGGGGTGGCATAATACATGCTGCCGCCCCTGGGAGGCCTCTGGGGTACCTATGCCCTGGGTACATAGTATACCATATACTAGGGACTTATAAGGGTACCCCAGAATCCAATATAGAGTGTACCTAAAGTACATGCAATCAGTTTATAGGAGAAAGCAGCTAGGCTGGGGTCCTGAATAGCAGGATCCCAGCCAGACTAAGTCGAAAAAGGTGAAACATCAGCAAAACGTGAGGGTAACTATAAGAAGCAGCTCCTACTCTCCTACACAACCCCCCCTCCAAACGTCAGGACATTAAACTAACCTTGACCAGTTGAGTCTTCATGTTCTAAGTGGAAATATCTGGAGAGTCCATCTGCATTGGCATGGTTACTCCCAGGTCTATGTTCCACTGTATAGTCCATCCCCTGTAGGGAAATGGACCACCTCAAAAGTTTGGGGTTTTCACCCTTCATCTGTTTTAGCCATAACAGGGGCTTATGATCTGTCTGAACAATGAAGTGAGTGCCAAACAAGTATGGCCTCAGCTTCTTCAGAGCCCAAACCACAGCAAAGGCCTCCCTCTCAATGGCTGACCAACGTTTCTCTCTGGGGGTCAGCCTTCTGCTAATAAAAGCTACTGGCTGATCCTGACATTCATCATTCAACTGTGATAGTACAGTCCCTACCCCCAACTCAGATGCATCTGTCTGCACAATTAACTTTTTGGAGTAATCAGGACTCTGCAGAATGGGAGCAGTGCACATGGCCTGCTTCAGGTCATCAAATGCCTTTGGACAGCTAACTGTCCACTGAACTTTCTTTGGCATTTTCTTGGAAGTTAAGTCATTCAAAGGGGTCACTATGGATCCATATCCTTTGACAAACCCCTATAGTACCCAGTCGGGCCGAAGAAAGCTCTGACCTGAGTCTGGGTGGTTGGAGCAACCCAGTCCATGATGGTCTGGATTTTGCTCTGCAATGGTTGAACCTGGCCTCCACCCACAAGGTGGCCCAGGTATACAACTTGACTCTGCCCTATCTGGCACTTGGTGGCCTTGATAGTGAGGCCTGCTTTCTGCAGGGCCTCCAAAACATTTCTCAGGTGGACCAGGTGATCCTCCCAGGTGGAGCTAAAGACAGCAATATCATCTAGATATGCTGCACTATAGGCTTCCAGGCCTGTAAGGACTTTATTCACGAACCTTTGAAAAGTGGCAGGTGCATTCTTCAAACCAAAGGGCATCACCACAAATTGGTAGTGCCCACTAGGGGTAGAAAATGCTGTTTTTGGCTTTGCATCCTCAGCTAATCTGATTTGCCAGTAGCCAGCTGTTAGGTCAAATGTGCTCAGAAACTTGGCTGAGGCCAAAGTATCTATAAGCTCATCTGCCCTAGGAATTGGATGAGCATCAGTCCTAGTGACTGCATTGAGACCCCTGTAGTCAACACACAACCTCATCTCTGTCTTACCATTCTGGGTGTGAGGTTTAGGTACTAAGACTACTGAACTAGCCCAAGGGCTATCAGAGGGTTCAATCACTCCCAAATCCAACATCTTCTGGACTTCAGTCCTGATGCAGTCCCTGACATGGTCAGGTTGCCTGTAAATCTTATTTTTAACAGGCAGACTATCCCCAGTGTCCACTTCATGAGTGCACCAGGTAGTCTGACTTTGAGTCAGTGAAAACATATGTCTAACCTGATTGAGAACTTTTCTGCAATCAGTTTGCTGCTGGACAGTGAGGCTGCCTGCCAAGGGTACACCATCTACTGAACCATCATCAGGGTTCTGTGAGAGCAGGTCAGGGAGTGGATCACTCTCTTCCTCCTGTCCCTCATCAGTAGCCATGAGCAAGCCCATGTCTGCCCTGTCAACATATGGTTTGAGCCTGTTGACATGGGGCACCCTATGGGGGCTCCTAAGAGTTCCAAGGTCCACCAGATAGGTAACCTCTCCCTTCTGCTCAATTATTGTATGAGGGCCACTCCACTTGTCTTGGAGGGCTGCTGGGGCCACAGGCTCCAACACCCATACTTTCTGTCCTGGCTAACAGTCATCACAGCCTTTTGGTCATGCCAGGCCTTTTGCAATTCCTGGCTAGCCTCAAGGTTTTTAGTTGCCTTCTTCATGTACTCAGCCATCCTGGAGCGGAGACTAAGTACATAGTCCACAATATCCTGTTTAGGGGGTTTGAGAGGTAACTCCCATCCCTCCTTCACTAGACACAATGGACCCCTAACTGGATGTCCAAACAGAAGTTCAAATGGGCTGTAACCAACCCCCTTCTGTGGAACCTCTCTGTAGGCAAAGAGAAGGCAGGGCAAAAGTATGTCCCATCTGCGTCTAAGCTTTTCTGGGAGACCTTTAATCATGCCCTTGAGGGTTTTGTTGAACCATTCAACTAACCCATTGCATTGTGGGTGATAAGGGGTGCTAAATTTGTAATTTACTCCACACTCCTTCCACATAGCTGTTAAGTAACTAGACATGAAGTTTGCATCTCTGTCTGATACTACCTCCTTAGGAATACCCACCCTGGAAAAGATTCCCAGGAGGGCCCTTGCCACCACAGGAGCTGTGGTAGTTCTAAGGGGAATTGCCTCTGGATACCTTGTGGCATGGTCCACCACCACCAGTATAAATCTGTGCCCAGATGTAGTTTGAGGATCCAAGGGACCAACAATGTCAATCCCAACCCTCTCAAAAGGAACCCCCACCACAGGTAGTGGTATCAGGGGGGCCTTTGTTTTATCACCTGCCTTACCACTGGCTTAACAGGTGACACAGGAGTGACAAAACTCCTTGGTGTCTTCAGACATGTGAGGCCAATGAAAGTGAGGGACAATTCTGTCCCAAGTCTTGTTTTGGCCTAGGTGACCTGCTAATGGGATGTCATGTGCTAGTGTCAACAGGAAGCCCCTAAACTTCAGAGGTATAACCAACCTCCTGGTAGCTCCAGGCTTGGGGTCTCTACTCTGAGTAAAGGGGTCCATCATCCCAGTAGATCCTATGGGACCCACTAGCACTCCCAGCAGCCTCAGCAACAGCCTGTTGTCTGAGGGATTCAAGAGAGGGGCAGCTCAGCTGCTCCTGGCTCAGTTCTGCCCTGGAAGGGCCCCCTGTCCCCAAGAACTCAACCTGATCAGGCTCAAGCTCCTCTGGGACAGTTCCTTCTTCAGGACTAAGATCATCTCCCTCAAGAGACTGATCTGGACTCTGAGTCAGGGGGGAAGACACTGCCTTACCCCTACTGCTCCTTTTCTTGTAAGGCGCCTGGTCCATTTTTCCAGGATCCAGGGCCTGTTCAGTGGAAGACATTTTTGCCTATGACCTAGTCATCGCAAACACATCTGCAGGGATGCCCAACATTTCTGCATGAGTCCTGAGCTCCACTTCATCCCAAGCTGAAGTTTCTAAATCATTACCCAACAAGCATTAAACAGGGAGGTCTGCACTTACCACAACCTTCTTAGGGCCAGTTACCCCTCCCCAGATGAAATTAACAACTGCCAAGGAATGGTCTGTCCTGACATTGCTAGCATTGGTCACTTGGTACATCTCACCAAGTATGATTTGCTCAGGAGCCACAAGATCTTCTGTCACCATTGTGACACTTGCTCCTGTGTCCCTGAATGCCACCCGCTATTACCAGTGACATCAGAAGTGCGTCATCTGGGGGGCTCAGATGGGGGGGCAGTCCCAGAACACTCTTCAGTCACCCCCACCCAAAGGATAGTTGATGTTGATGGCCATACAAGATGGCCGTCTGTTATGCCCCCTGGTTCGTCGGGGGAGGGAGGATGTGACTGGACCTGGGGCCTTACTCCTTACTGGGCCCCAACTCCCCACCCCCGCGGGAGCAGGACCGGCCTGGACTGGGCGGTGTATGGGGAGTGAAGGCAGGGAAGGTATTGGCAGCAGGACACTGGGTTCAGCCCAATCATAAAGATAAGCATATGAATGTGGCCCGGGCGGGTGGGGGGTAATTAACCACAGGCACGGGACCCCCATCTTTTACAGAGGAGAGAGGCGATGGGGAGGGAGTTGGAGGGTAAGGGATGCAGGAAATGCTATGTGAGGTGCGGGGGCAGGAGGTATGAATGGAGATTATCGGGGGCGCCATGAGCAGTGATGCATTAGTGCCTGAGCTGTGCCAGCTCGAGGACTGGTGCTCCCCCACCAGGGAAGGCCTGAGGGCTGGCTCTCCACCTGCAGGCCCTGTGGGACGAGCACCCCCACAGCCACTGCACCCCCTTCTTCTGCCGCCTTTCTTAGTGTGTGTGGATACAGCACCCTTCGGACATGCACTGTCGTGTAGTTCCTATAGTACCCATGCAGGACCTGCGCTTGTGGATAACATGAACTGTGGGCTTGGTGGCAGACTGATTCTGTGCACCCCCACCGTTTATGTTAGCCTTGTTTGCATTTTGCTAGCTCACAGTGCCACTAGAATCTCCTCTTATTGGGGAGAGAATAGTTCTTGGCAACCTCAGAACATGACAACCCTGATTCCTCAAACTCGTGGAAACAATATACTACTTTTCGCTCAGTCACTCGTGCTCAGTTATTAGTACTCAGAGAATTACACAGAAGAAACAGTCGGGCGTGTTTACAATAATGATTTATTGCACAGTTCTTCTAGTGTAGAATATATGAGCTGCTATGATTGTTAGACAATAAAGGAGATATATTATCAGCAGTGCCGTAAATAGAAAAAGATAGTACAATTCTACCATGGTGCAATAGACATGATTACATACATGAATATAAAATGCATAAAAGAAAGTGCGTACTCCTGCGATGCCGGTCTAGATGTACCTAAGTGTACCTAGCATGTGAGTAGGTGCTAGAGCCAAGAATCCCACTAGGATTTAGTCAAACCCCATTACCTTAGCAAAGAGAGTGTGGGACGTCGTCCTGGTCTCGAGTTGGACACCCCGCAAGGGATGGTTAGACCACTGTTAGCTGGAGCGACTGCATACAGGAGCCTCAGCGTCTCTGGTCAGTGTGTCAGACTGGAAGTCTCGGGTCCCTCGGTCCTAAGCATAGGGAGAGGTGCTGTATTTATACCCAAAAGCCTAGAGCCCCTTCGTCTTATCTTAGCCCTTGTTGGGTATGAGGATGACGTATGGGATGAACCGTGTACGTGGATGTTTATGAAGGTGGAAGTAGCGCCTGCCTGGTTTCCACGAATACTCATTAAATATTCATGGGTGCTGCATGAGCACATTGAAGATTTTTTTTTATTTATTTGCAAAGTTTTATATAGCGCTGGCTAGACCCGGAGGTATCAGAGCGCTTTACATGAGGATCAGCGAGTTACAGGTTACATAATTACATCAATTACAGGAGCCAAGTATAGACATAGGAGAAAAACATGAGATTACACAATAATATGAGTTATTGGCGCGTAGCATAGCCAAGACAACACGTCTTATGGGGAACGAAAGGTAGAGGGGGAATGGAAAACAGGGGTAAGGAATGTAGATAGAGTCAGGCAGACCGGCAAGGGAGAAAAGTACTTCAGGGGGAACAAAGCAGTCAAAGTGAAAGACAGACAAAACCGACCTGAGTATCGGTGAAAGTATACGAAGGGAGGGGTGTGGGAGACCATAGGGGGGGGGGAGGGGGTGGACACAAAGAAAAGGTCAATTAGGCGAACAAGGAGCAGACCAGTAGCAAAGACGATAGGTGGAAACCGCCATGATGGAGGACCCACAGAAGCCGATAGCCCAGGGCAAGAGAGGTGAGAGGAGAGGTGGAAGGGACAGTTTCAAAGTCTGCAGATGCATCATGGGTGGCCGTCATAATATTAATAGCATTTGCGTGCACCACACATGCAGCACCAGAGTTTGTAATTTGGGATTACTACAGCTCCCAGGAGATTCACATAGGAGCTGTATTTGCGATGGTCACCAGTGGTATAGTCGCGTTGTTCCTCCGCGAGTGGTCTCACGTCAAGGGAACGTTAGCATCCTCCATATTAGAGACAGGTAACAGTCAGGCAAAGATGCGCCAGTTGTGTTGTAATAAGGCGCTTTACTCTGTACTTCACTCTGAACGTGATAGCCCTTGGCTATCACATTCAACGTAACACGGGCACACTACACAAGCGTCAGTAACATAACATGGGCACACTACACAAGCGCCAGTAACATAACATGGGCACACTACACAAGCGCCAGTAACATAACATGGGCACACTACACAAGCGCCAGTAACATAACATGGGCACACTACACAAGGGCCAGTAACATAACATGGGCACGCTACACAAGCGCCAGTAACATGGGCATACTACACAAGCGCCAATAACATAACATGGGCACACTACACAAGCGCCAGTAACATAACATGGGCACACTACACAAGCGCCAGTAACATAACATGGGCACGCTACACAAGCGCCAGTAACATAACATGGGCACGCTATACAAGACCCAGTAACATAACATGGGCACAGTACACAAACGCCAGTAACATAACATGGGCACGCTACACAAGCTTCAGTAATATAACATGGGCACACTACACAAGCGCCAGTAACATAACATGGGCACGCTACACAAGCGCCAGTAACATGGGCATACTACACAAGCGCCAATAACATAACATGGGCACACTACACAAGCGCCAGTAACATAACATGGGCACACTACACAAGCGCCAGTAACATAACATGGGCACGCTACACAAGCGCCAGTAACATAACATGGGCACGCTATACAAGACCCAGTAACATAACATGGGCACAGTACACAAACGCCAGTAACATAACATGGGCACGCTACACAAGCTTCAGTAATCTTAACATGGGCATGCTACACAAGCGCCAGTAACATAACAAGGGCACACTACACAAGCGCCAGTAACATAACAAGGGCACGCTACACAAGCGCCAGTAACATGGGCACGCTACACAAGTGCCAGTAACAAGACATGGGCACACTACACAAGCGCCAGTAACATAACATGGGCACGCTACACAAGCACCAGTAACATGACATGGCCACGCTACACAAGAGCCACGGACATAACATGGGCACGCTACATAAGCGCCAGTAACATGGGCACGCTACACAAGTGCCAGTAACATGACATGGGCACGCTACACAAGTGCCAGTAACATCGGCACACTACACAAGCGCCAGTAACATGGGCACACTACACAAGTGCCAGTAACATGGGCACACTACACAAGCGCCAGTAACATAGCATGGGCACGCTGCACAAGTGCCAGTAACATGGGCATGCTACAGAAATGCCAGTAACATGGGCACACTACACAAGCGCCAGTAACATGACACAGGCACACTGCACAAGCGCCAGTAACATAACATGAGCACACTGCACAAGCACCAGCAACATAACATGGGCACGCTACACAAGCGCCAGTAACATAACATGGGCACGCTACCCAAGCGCCAGTAACATGACATGGGCACACTGCACAAGCGCCAGTAACATAACATGAGCACGCTACACAAGCGCCAGTAACATAACATGGGCATGCTACACAAGTGCCAGTAACATGGGCACGCTACACAAGCGCCAGTAACATGACATGGGCACGCTACACAAGCGCCAGTAACATAACATGGGCACGCTACACAAGCGCCAGTAAAATAACATGGGTACGCTGCACAAGCGACAGTAACATAACATGGGCACACTGCACAAGCGCCAGTAACATAACATGAGCACGCTACACAAGCGCCAGTAACATAACATGGGCACGCTACACAAGCGCCAGTAACATGACATGGGCACACTGCACAAGCGCCAGTAACATAACATGAGCACGCTACACAAGCGCCAGTAACATAACATGGGCACGCTACACAAGCGCCAGTAACATGGGCACGCTACACAAGCCCCAGTAACATGACATGGGCACGCTACACAAGCGCCAGTAACATAACATGGGCACGCTACACAAGCGCCAGTAAAATATCATGGGTACACTGCACAAGCGACAGTAACATAACATGGGCACACTGCACAAGCGCCAGTAACATAACATGGGCACGCTACACAAGCGCCAGTAACATAACATGGGCACACTGCACAAGCGCCAGTAACATAACATGGGCATGCCACACAAGCGCCAGTAACATAACATGAGCACGCTACACAAGCACCAGTAACATAACATGGGCACGCTACACAAGCGCCAGTAATGGGCACGCTACACAAGCGCCAGTAACATGACATGGGCACACTACACAAGTGCCAGTAACATAACATGGGCACGCTACACTAGCGCCAGTAACATAACATGGGCGCACTGCACAAGCACCAGTAACATAACATGGGCACGCTACACAAGCGCCAATAACATGACATGGGCACGCTACACAAGCACCAGTAACATGACATGGGCACGCTACACAAGCACCAGTAACATGGGCACACTACACAAGCGCCAGTAACATGACATGGGCACGCTACACAAGCGCCAGTAACATAACATGGGCACGCTACACAAGCGCCAGTAACATAACATGGGCACGCCACACAAGCGCCAGTAACATAACAAGGGCGCGCTACACAAGCGCCAGTAACATAACATGGGCACGCTACACAAGCGCCAGTAACATGGGCACGCTACACAAGCGCCAGTAACATGACATGGGCACGCTACACAAGCGCCAGTAACATAACATGGGCACGCTACACAAGCGCCAGTAAAATAACATGGGCACGCTGCACAAGCGACAGTAACATAACATGGGCACACTGCACAAGCGCCAGTAACATAACATGAGCACGCTACACAAGCGCCAGTAACATAACATGGGCACGCTACACAAGCGCCAGTAACATGACATGGGCACACTGCACAAGCGCCAGTAACATAACATGAGCACGCTACACAAGCGCCAGTAACATAACATGGGCACGCTACACAAGCGCCAGTAACATGGGCACGCTACACAAGCCCCAGTAACATGACATGGGCACGCTACACAAGCGCCAGTAACATAACATGGGCACGCTACACAAGCGCCAGTAAAATATCATGGGTACACTGCACAAGCGACAGTAACATAACATGGGCACACTGCACAAGCGCCAGTAACATAACATGGGCACGCTACACAAGCGCCAGTAACATAACATGGGCACACTGCACAAGCGCCAGTAACATAACATGGGCATGCCACACAAGCGCCAGTAACATAACATGAGCACGCTACACAAGCACCAGTAACATAACATGGGCACGCTACACAAGCGCCAGTAATGGGCACGCTACACAAGCGCCAGTAACATGGGCACACTACACAAGTGCCAGTAACATAACATGGGCACGCTACACTAGCGCCAGTAACATAACATGGGCGCACTGCACAAGCACCAGTAACATAACATGGGCACGCTACACAAGCGCCAATAACATGACATGGGCACGCTACACAAGCACCAGTAACATGACATGGGCACGCTACACAAGCACCAGTAACATGGGCACACTACACAAGCGCCAGTAACATGACATGGGCACGCTACACAAGCGCCAGTAACATAACATGGGCACGCTACACAAGCGCCAGTAACATAACATGGGCACGCCACACAAGCGCCAGTAACATAACAAGGGCGCGCTACACAAGCGCCAGTAACATAAGTTTTACGAGAACACGTACCACACGCTGCTTATTCGGATTTAGCCAGACAATTAACAAACAAAGATATGCGCTATAATGTGTCACGCGCTATTCGGAAAAGTTTAGTACGAGTCGTTAACACCATTGAAAGACACGCGTTTAATTAGTTAACTTCTGGTACATGTTGCATCGCGATTTATACAGGCATTTAGCAGGACATGGCACAACTCTCTTTCGTATAGAATTCGCCCCTGAGGAAGGGACCCCGGAGTCCCGAAATGCATTGGGCTTTATGTCAACAAAACGATAATCTGTTAATGCCATGTGTATAAAAAATTCCTTTATTAGATACTTGTGATAAAAAGGACAACAATTTGTTGGTTACTTTGCTTATATTATGTTGTGAAATCAAACATTACAAAATAACATGTATTGAGGTGAATTACATGAACAATTAAATAATAATAATAATATTTTGTACATGAAATGAACGTGTTTATTTGTTTTCATTTGACAGAACTGATTCTAAACTGTTTTGAATGTAGAACGTCTGTTCTTTAGGCACTCACTGCATCCAGGATTCTTAGCCTGTTAGACCACAACTTTATGCCTGCATGTGAGGTCAACACATTGCAGCAGTGAAGCACCCTTAGTTTAAATTCCAATTAAGAGCGTATAGATCAGAAAAATAACGCTATTAGCTAGGAGTGCTCCTCTAACCCCCAGATTTTTTCACGCTACACAAGAGCCATGAACATAACATGGGCACACTAAACAAGGGCCAGTAACATAACATGGGCACACTACACAAGCGCCAGTAACATGGGCACACTACACAAGCGCCAGTAACATGGGCACACTACACAAGCGCCAGTAACATGACATGGGCACACTACACAAGCGCCAGTAACATGACATGGGCACACTACACAAGCGCCAGAAACATGACATGGGCACACTACACAAGCGCCAGTAACATAACATGGCACTCTACACAAGCGCCAGTAACATGACATGGGCACTCTACACAAGCGCCAGTAACATAACATGGGCACGCTACACAAGAGCCAGTAACATGACATGGGCACACTACACAAGCGCCAGTAACATGACATGGGCACACTACACAAGCGCCAGTAACATGACATGGGCACACTACACAAGCGCCAGTAACATGACATGGGCACACTACACAAGCGCCAGTAACATGACATGGGCACACTACACAAGCGCCAGTAACATGACATGGGCACACTACACAAGCGCCAGTAACATGGGCACACTACACAAGCGCCAGTAACATGGGCACACTACACAAGCGCCAGTAACATGACATGGGCACACTACACAAGCGCCAGTAACATGACATGGGCACACTACACAAGCGCCAGTAACATAACATGGGCACGCTACACAAGAGCCAGTAACATGGGCACACTACACAAGAGCCAGTAACATGACATGGGCACGCTACACAAGCGCCAGTAACATAACATGGGCACGCCACACAAGGGCCAATAACATAACATGGGCACGCCACACAAGGGCCAGTAACATAACATGGGCACACTACACAAGCGCCAGTAACGTAACATGGGCACGATACACAAGCGCCAGTAACATAACATGGGCACGATACACAAGCGCCAGTAACATAACATGGCCACACTACACAAGGGCCAGTAATATAACATGGGCACGCTACACAAGCGCCAGTAACATGGGCACGCTACACAAGGGCCAGTAATATAACATGGGCACGCTACACAAGCGCCAGTAACATGACATGGGCAAACGACACAAGCGCCAGTTATATAACATGGGCACACTACACAAGCGCCAGTTATATAACATGGGCCTATTATACAAGTGCCATAACATGGGCACGCTACACAAGCGCCAGTAACATGACATGGGCACGCTACACAAGCGCCAGTTATATAACATGGGACACTACATAAGTGCCAGTAACATGGGCACGCTACACAAGCGCCAGTAACATAACATGGGCACACTACACAAGCGCCAGTAACATGACATGGGCACACTACACAAGTGCCAGTAACATGACATGGGCACACTACACAAGCGCCAGTAACATGACATGGGCACACTACACAAGCGCCAGTAACATAACATGGGCACGCTACACAAGCACCAGTAACATGACATGGGCACGCTACACAAGCGCCAGTAACATGGGCACACTACACAAGCGCCAGTAACATGACATGGGCACGCTAAACAAGCGCCAGTAACATAACATGGGCACACTACACAAGCGCCAGTAACATGACATGGGCACGCTACACAAGCACCAGTAACATGACATGGGCACGCTACACAAGCACCAGTAACATGACATGGGCACGCTACACAAGCGCCAGTAACATGGGCACACTACACAAGCGCCAGTAACATGACATGGGCACGCTACACAAGCGCCAGTAACATAACATGGGCACGCTACACAAGCGCCAGTAACATAACATGGGCACGCCACACAAGCGCCAGTAACATAACAAGGGCGCGCTACACAAGCGCCAGTAACATAAGTTTTACGAGAACACGTACCACACGCTGCTTATTCGGATTTAGCCAGACAATTAACAAACATAAAGATATGCGCTATAATGTGTCACGCGCTATTCGGAAAAGTTTAGTACGAGTCGTTAACACCATTGAAAGACACGCGTTTAATTAGTTAACTTCTGGTACATGTTGCATCGCGATTTATACAGGCATTTAGCAGGACATGGCATAACTCCTCTTTCGTATAGAATTCGCCCCTGAGGAAGGGACCCCGGAGTCCCGAAATGCATTGGGCTTTATGTCAACAAAACGATAATCTGTTAATGCCATGTGTATAAAAAATTCCTTTATTAGATACTTGTGATAAAAAGGACAACAATTTGTTGGTTACTTTGCTTATATTATGTTGTGAAAACAAACATTACAAAATAACATGTATTGAGGTGAATTACATGAACAATTAAATAAGAATAATAATATTTTGTACATGAAATGAACGTGTTTATTTGTTTTCATTTGACAGAACTGATTCTAAACTGTTTTGAATGTAGAACGTCTGTTCTTTAGGCACTCACTGCATCCAGGATTCTTAGCCTGTTAGACCACAACTTTATGCCTGCATGTGAGGTCAACACATTGCAGCAGTGAAGCACCCTTAGTTTAAATTCCAATTAAGAGCGTATAGATCAGAAAAATAACGCTATTAGCTAGGAGTGCTCCTCTAACCCCCAGATTTTTCACGCTACACAAGAGCCATGAACACAACATGGGCACACTAAACAAGGGCCAGTAACATAACATGGGCACACTACACAAGCGCCAGTAACATGGGCACACTACACAAGCGCCAGTAACATGGGCACACTACACAAGCGCCAGTAACATGACATGGGCACACTACACAAGCGCCAGTAACATGACATGGGCACACTACACAAGCGCCAGTAACATGACATGGGCACACTACACAAGCGCCAGTAACATAACATGGCACTCTACACAAGCGCCAGTAACATGACATGGGCACTCTACACAAGCGCCAGTAACATAACATGGGCACGCTACACAAGAGCCAGTAACATGACATGGGCACACTACACAAGCGCCAGTAACATGACATGGGCACACTACACAAGCGCCAGTAACATGACATGGGCACACTACACAAGCGCCAGTAACATGACATGGGCACACTACACAAGCGCCAGTAACATGACATGGGCACACTACACAAGCGCCAGTAACATGGGCACACTACACAAGCGCCAGTAACATGGGCACACTACACAAGCGCCAGTAACATGACATGGGCACACTACACAAGCGCCAGTAACATGACATGGGCACACTACACAAGCGCCAGTAACATAACATGGGCACGCTACACAAGAGCCAGTAACATGACATGGGCACGCTACACAAGAGCCAGTAACATGGGCACACTACACAAGAGCCAGTAACATGACATGGGCACGCTACACAAGCGCCAGTAACATAACATGGGCACGCCACACAAGGGCCAGTAACATAACATGGGCACACTACACAAGCTATTTATCACAAAAAAAGAGGGGGGGCCACACTACACAAGCGCCTGTAACATACAATGGGCACTCTACACAAGCGCCAGTAACATAACTTGGCACACTACACAAGCGCCAGTAACATGACATGGGCACACTACACAAGCGCCAGTAACATGACATGGGCACACTACACATGCGCCAGTAACATAACATGGGCACACTACACAAGCGCCAGTAACATGACATGGGCACACTACACAAGCGCCAGTAACATAACATGGGCACACTACACAAGCGCCAGTAACATGACATGGGCACGCTACAAAAGCGCCAGTAAAATAACATGGGCACGCCACACAAGGGCCAGTAACATAACATGGGCACGCTACACAAGTGCCAGTAACGTGACATGGGCACACTACACAAGGTCCAGTAACATGGGCACACTACACAAGCGCCAGTAACATAACATGGGCACGCTACACAAGCGCCAGTAACATAGCATGGGCACACTACACAAGCGCCAGTAACATAACATGGGCACACTACACAACAGCCATGAACATAACATGGGCACACTACAGAAGCGCCAGTAACATGACATGGGCACACTACACAAGCGCCAGTAACATGGCATGGGCACACTACACAAGCTATTTATCACAAAAAAAAAAGAGGGGGGGCCACACTACACAAGCGCCAGTAACATAACATGGGCACGCTACACAAGCACCAGTAACATGACATGGGCACTCTACACAAGCGCCAGTAACATGACATGGGCACACTACACAAGTGCCAGTAACATGACATGGGCACGCTACACAAGCGCCAGTAACATGACATGGGCACTCTACACAAGTGCCAGTAACATGACATGGGCACTCTACACAAGCGCCAGTAACATAACATGGCACACTACACAAGTGCCAGTAACATGACATGGGCACACTACACAAGGTCCAGTAACATGGGCACACTACACAAGAGCCAGTAACATGACATGGGCACGCTACACAAGCGCCAGAAACATAACATGGGCACGCCACACAAGGGCCAGTAAACCCAGATCAGTTGACTGGGGGTGAGTGTTTGATTAGCTCAAACGCTCCGTCCATCATCCCCTTTGGTATCGCTTTGTTCGCCCTAAGTTGGCAGGGTATGCCCAGACGTGGGTCCCTTGCTCACTTTGCCACTGGATTCAAGCTAGCCTGGCTGATGACGGCTGAATAGCCAGAAACCGGTCCCAGGATGTTTGTTTCCGGTCCAGGGAAGACATAGCTTGGCAGTTCGGGCTGGACTGTTCCCATGAGGCACATGGTCAGACTGATTTGCTTATGGCCATGTCTGAACTGGGGTGGTGGAGTGAGCTAAAGAATGATGATGGATTAAACCCAGATCAGTTGACTGGGGGTGAGTGTTTGATTAGCTCAAACGCTCATCCATCATCCCCTTTGGTATCGCTTTGTTCGCCCTAAGTTGGCAGGGTATGCCCAGACGTGGGTCCCTTGCTCACTTTGCCACTGGATTCAAGCTAGCCTGGCTGATGACGGCTGAATAGCCAGAAACCGGTCCCAGGATGCTTGTTTCCGGTACAGGGAAGACATGGCTTGGCAGTTCGGGCTGGACTGTTCCCATGAGGCACAGGGTCAGACTGATTTGCATATGGCCATGTCTGAACTGGGGTGGTGGAGTGAGCTAAAGAATGATGATGGATTAAACCCAGGTCAGTTGACTGGGGGTGAGTGTTTGATTAGCTCAAAGCTCCGTCCAACATCCCCTTTGGTATCGCTTAGTAACATAACATGGGCACGCTACACAAGGGCCAGTAACATAACATGGGCACGCCACACAAGCGCCAGTAACATAACAAGGGCACTCTACACAAGCGCCAGTAACATAACATGGACACGCCACACAAGCGCCAGTAACATAACATGGGCACACTACACAAGCGCCAGTAACATGACATGGGCACGCTACACAAGCGCCAGTAACATGACATGGGCACGCTACACAAGCGCCAGTAATATAACATGGGCACAATACACAAGCGCCAGTAACATAACATGGGCACACTACACAAGGGCCAGTAATATAACATGGGCACGCTACACAAGATCCAGTAACATAACAAGGGCACGCTACACAAGCGCCAGTAACATAACATGGGCACACTACATAAGTGCCAGTAACATGGGCACGCTACACAAGCGCCAGTAACATAACATGGACACACTTCACAAGTGACAGTTGACTGGGGGTGAGTGTTTGATTTGCTCTAACGCTCCGTCCATCATCCCCTTTGGTATCGCTTTGTTCGCCCTAAGTTGGCAGGGTATGCCCAGACGTGGGTCCCTTGCTCACTTTGCCACTGGATTCAAGATAGCCTGGCTGATGAGGGTTTTGAACCCGAAACCGGTCCCAGGATGCTTGTTTCCGGTCCAGGGAAGACATGGCTTGGCAGTTCGGGCTGGACTGTTCCCATGAGGCACAGGGTCAGACTGATTTGCATATGGCCATGTCTGAACTGGGGTGGTGGAGTGAGCTAAAGAATGATGATGGATTAAACCCAGATCAGTTGACTGGGGGTGTTTGATTTGCTCTAACGCTCCGTCCATCATCCCCTTTGGTATCGCTTTGTTCGCCCTAAGTTGGCAGGGTATGCCCAGACGTGGGTCCCTTGCTCACTTTGCCACTGGATTCAAGATAGCCTGGCTGATGAGGGTTTTGAACCCGAAACCGGTCCCAGGATGCTTGTTTCCGGTCCAGGGAAGACATGGCTTGGCAGTTCGGGCTGGACTGTTCCCATGAGGCACAGGGTCAGACTGATTTGCATATGGCCATGTCTGAACTGGGGTGGTGGAGTGAGCTAAAGAATGATGATGGATTAAACCCAGATCAGTTGACTGGGGGTGAGTCTTTGATTTGCTCTAACGCTCCGTCCATCATCCCCTTTGGTATCGCTTTGTTCGCCCTAAGTTGGCAGGGTATGCCCAGACGTGGGTCCCTTGCTCACTTTGCCACTGGATTCAAGATAGCCTGGCTGATGAGGGTTTTGAACCCGAAACCGGTCCCAGGATGCTTGTTTCCGGTCCAGGAAGACATGGCTTGGCAGTTCGGGCTGGACTGTTCCCATGAGGCACAGGGTCAGACTGATTTGCATATGGCCATGTCTGAACTGGGGTGGTGGAGTGAGCTAAAGAATGATGATGGATTAAACCCAGATCAGTTGACTGGGGGTGAGTGTTTGATTTGCTCTAACGCTCCGTCCATCATCCCCTTTGGTATCGCTTTGTTCGCCCTAAGTTGGCAGGGTATGCCCAGACGTGGGTCCCTTGCTCACTTTGCCACTGGATTCAAGATAGCCTGGCTGATGAGGGTTTTGAACCCGAAACCGGTCCCAGGATGCTTGTTTCCGGTCCAGGGAAGACATGGCTTGGCAGTTCGGGCTGGACTGTTCCCATGAGGCACAGGGTCAGACTGATTTGCATATGGCCATGTCTGAACTGGGGTGGTGGAGTGAGCTAAAGAATGATGATGGATTAAACCCAGATCAGTTGACTGGGGGTGAGTGTTTGATTTGCTCTAACGCTCCGTCCATCATCCCCTTTGGTATCGCTTTGTTCGCCCTAAGTTGGCAGGGTATGCCCAGACGTGGGTCCCTTGCTCACTTTGCCACTGGATTCAAGATAGCCTGGCTGATGAGGGTTTGAACCCGAAACCGGTCCCAGGATGCTTGTTTCCGGTCCAGGGAAGACATGGCTTGGCAGTTCGGGCTGGACTGTTCCCATGAGGCACAGGGTCAGACTGATTTGCATATGGCCATGTCTGAACTGGGGTGGTGGAGTGAGCTAAAGAATGATGATGGATTAAACCCAGATCAGTTGACTGGGGGTGAGTGTTTGATTTGCTCTAACGCTCCGTCCATCATCCCCTTTGGTATCGCTTAGTAACATAACATGGGCACACTACACAAGATCCAGTAACATAACAAGGGCACGCTACACAAGCGCCAGTAACATAACATGGGCACACTACACAAGCGCCAGTAACATAACATGGACACACTACACAAGCGCCAGTAACATAACATGGGCACGCTACACAAGTGCCAGTAACATGACATGGGCAAGCTACACAAGCGCCAGTAATATAACATGGGCATGCTACACAAGCGCCAGTAACATAATAAGTTTTAAGAGTACCAAGCAGTACTGGCTTACCTTAGACTGCACCTCCTTCTGAAATGTCCCGCTATAATTCTAATGTATCTCTGTAATTTGTTTATTCTGTATGCTTTAATTTTACTTATGGTCAAATGTTTAACCTTAACATCTGCTTTCAGGTTCTAAGACATAACATCTGCTTTCAGGTTCTAAGACATACCAAGCCGTACATGGCTTTCCTTCTGAAATGTCCCGCTATAACTCTAATGTATTTCTGTAATTTATTTATTCTGGTTTCTTTAATTTTACTTACGGTCAAATGTTTAACCATAAGGGTTAATTCCCGTGTCTATCTACCTTCTTCCCTCATCCCCCTTCTCTCTTACGGCCGCCGCGTCACCTGGTTCACATGACCAAGGCTCTTAGCCTTCCTTCACTACCCCTGGGAGGCTTCCCCATTCCAAGATGGCCGCCATGCAACTGCGGTCACATGACTGCGCTGCACAGCCCATAAGCACCTTCCCAAGTCGTTTCTCCCCCACCTCCTGGCCAGCAGATGCCATTATGCTGCCTTCTCCCAAGTGATCGGTAAGCTCTACGGGACCGCTCCCACACTTCCATTCCTCATTAGCACTAGCGCTACACCCCTTCTTAACTTTCCATCTCCCCTTTATCCCTGATTCCAGGATTTTTAATTGCCGCTCATTCAGATGCCTGCGGCGCCTTTCCCTACGGACCTCCAATCTAATGGTTTAATTAACGCGGTCATTGACCCCACCTAATACGAGGTAAGCCTCTGTACCCGCTTTCCTCTTGACCGGTTCTCCACCATCCCAGGTTCTCATCCTCCTCCCCCTCTATTGCTAGGTTTGGATATCGCTCATGGTCACAATTGGGAAGCTTATCGTTCATCTCGCACCGCTCTCCCCCTTCACTTAGCATCCACTTAAGGCACTTTCACAGCCCTTAAGCCACTCCTTGTTACTTGGTCAGCACACTTCATCGGCACTCATCTTGATAGAAATCATGTCGCACTTACTTGAATGTGCACCTATGCTACACATCGTTTAGTAGCACATCGCCGTTAATTGCTCGTTATCTGCGCTGATCACAGCTTGCTCTCTGCTTATGGAACCTGGAAACCTGCGTAATTCTTAATTGGCCCATTGCCAGCTGTCGCATTCACGCGTCTTCTTCTAATATAGCCCTCTTCTATCTTGTTTCCCCCTTTCCTTTCCAAATTTCTATTTTCGTGTTGTTTTCGATTTAGTTAATTACAGGCAAAATGTTTTCAGGCACTATTTTGCAAGTCCTGATGATGATCCGATATTTATGTTAAGGATCGAAACGCCGTCGACAAAATTGTCAACCTTATACACTGTGATTTATTTGCTACACTATGTGTAAAGGTGACCTCCTTCAATTGTTGTTTGCTCCATTGTAATGATTAGACACAGACAACTACATGCTGCCTGAGCCTTCTCTTGTTTTCTTTTTGTGATGTGAGTTTTTGAATACAGGCTTGTGTCCCACGGTTATAAAATTTTATGTTCTGTACATTTAATATAATTGCATATTAAAATTGCCTTTTTCCGGATGGAATAATGGCTACAATATAGTGCCGATTGGGGCTATATTTATGTGATTTCAAATCATTGTCTACTCAGGGACCGCTGTCTCTTAAAATAAGTTAGTTCCCAAGGTCCCTGACCGATCAAATTGGGTTCCCTTGTACTTTATATGTAACATAACAAGGGCACACTACACAAGCGCCAGTAACATGACATGGGCAGAGATGCACAGTCTACATGAAACTCACAATCTATCAAGTCTGGCAGCGAAGTTTGCAAAGATTATTCCACAAGGAAAGAAAGGGAACGGGCCGGTCAGGGGATGAGGTATCAGTTTATATTTTAGCTACCATAGGAAATGTTGCTGAAAGAGAAATAAACCTCTAAAGGGATAAACACCAAACATAGCAATAATGTAGAACTTTATTCAGAAAGCTTGAAGGGGGAGGGGGGGGAATAAAATATTCAGATGTTTATAACTTTAGCATAATTTGATGTATTTGTATCAAATGTGGAATGCAGTCAGCAAGTGACACCCTAATGCAGGTATTTCAGGTTTTATGCAGATCCAATGTGTGTGTGGTGGGGGTGTTGAACAGAGCCATAACTCACCTTTTAGCTTTTATATATGTGGGAACATGGCTAGCCCTGAATGCACAAAAAATAAGATCCTGCCCACACAGGAGTTATGTGATGGTCTGGCACACTTCTTTCAGGAGAAGATAAGTAAGATTGTTGAAGGGTTGAAAGTAGAGGACCCATCAGGTATAAAGGAGGTGGATGGCAGACCAGTATCAAATAATAAATGGGCCAGGGCCAGCAGGACTACGCCATTGGAGCAGGAGGCTCTTCTGGACCACTTTGAGTTACCCTCAGAGGAGGACTTCATTAAGGTGGCCTTAGGTGTCTCCTCAGGATCGCCTATGGACCCCCTCCCCCACAAAATCTGGAAAGAGCTAGGTTCCGAACTCTTTCCGGTTCTCCGCCAGTTGTGCGGACAGTCCCTTAGTAGTGGGTCGGTGCCACCCTGCTGGAAGCAGGCGATAATAACACCTCTATTGAAGAAACCAACACTGGACCCTACATGCCCAATAAACTACAGGCCCATTTCTCTCTTACCATACCCAGTGAAGATTGTGGAGCGCCTGGCGAGTAGGACGCTCTCTCAATTTCTGTAGGTTAACAACAAGCTGGAGGATGAGCAATTTGGTTTCCGCCCAGGACATGGGACGGAGACCGCTTTGATAACCGCTTTGGATGATCTTCGAATGCGTGCGGACAGGGGACAATCGGCTATATTAATTCTGCTGGACCTATCTTCCCTTTTTGACACGGTTAACCATGCGATCCTTCTAGCGAGGTTGGAGGAAATGGGGGTGGTGGATGTGGCTCTGAGATGGGTTCAATCATATCTGGCCAACAGACGGCAGGCAGTGGCTCTCCCCCCCTTTCAATCGGACTTTGTTGACATTGAGCATGGGGTACCTCAGGGGTCATCAATCAGCGCTATATTATTTAATGCCTACATGAGGCCATTGATAGATATCATCAAGGCACATAACATTAGTCTGGTGAATTATGCCGAAGATACCCAGCTTATTC
Source organism: Calotriton arnoldi (assembly GCA_963921515.1). Lineage (NCBI taxonomy): Eukaryota > Metazoa > Chordata > Amphibia > Caudata > Salamandridae > Calotriton > Calotriton arnoldi. The sequence continues at coordinate 1,502,223 of CAWUFW010003726.1, read as the reverse complement.
TGACTGGAAGGGGATCATGCTGGTTCTTTGGAAAACTTTCACGCTTGTATGCGGGAAATGGCAAACTGGCTGAGAGATAACTCCCTGCAATTTAATAACGATAAAACCGAGATTCTGCACTGTGGGGTAGGTAGAGTGTCGTCAACACTTCCAAACGACTTTTGGCCTAGCCCCACGGATGTTCCTCTGGTACCCGTTGAGACGGTATGTAACTTGGGTGTCAGTTTCAACGATAAGCTGAACCTAGAATCTCAAGTCAACAAGCTGGTGGGGAGTAGTTTCTCTCTTATCAGAGGACTTCGGAAGGTGCTGCCGATGTTACCAACTCAGGCCAGAGCTTTAGTAGTAAGGAGTGTCATCATGAGCCGTCTGGATTACTGCAATGCTTTGCTACTGGAGTCCCCGAGATATTTGATCGAGAGGCTCCAGAGAATTCAGGCAGCAGCAGCAAAGCTTGCACTAATGAGACCACGACGGTTATCTACATCTCAGGCCCTGGCAGAGCTGCACTGGCTCCCAGTGGCTCAAAGGATACAGTTTAAGTCACTCTGTATCGTGTTTAAGGCATTACACGGACTTGGGCCCAAACCGCTGCAGAGTAGGTTTGGATGGTATGCTCCTACACGTAGCCTCCGGTCTTCATCAGCCTACCTAGTAAACATACCGAGGATAAAAAGAGCAAAAAAGGGGGGAAGAGCGGTCGGCTTTGCAGCTACTCGCCTTTGGAATGGTCTTCCCATTGAACTGAGACAGATACAGGACTTGATGCTGTTCCGCAAAAAAATAAAAACTTGGCTCTTTCCTAGAGTATAAATATCCAGAATATAGTCGGACTTCTCTGCAACACATTCTGTTGGCGATATACGTGCATCTCAGCGCCAGGATGCCCGTAGGGTTACAGTGCGCTTTACAAGTGTCAAGACAATACAATAAAGGGGATTATGTAGCCCTACACCAGATGCTCCCCAAAGAGATCAGCACAACACTCATGTGCAGTACTCACAGGACTGCGTTAAAGTTTGATTTCTGATTGCCTAGACTCATCTGCTGGTTTTATATACAATGAATGTCCCTCTCTTCAGTCAGGGGAGTAATTACAGGGCAAAGGCAGGCCAGGCTCACATGTGTTTTGAGAATGTGTTTCCTGTATGCACCGATTGGAAAATGTTCTTTGCAGCCACTGATGAGCGAGCGGGAGGGCTGGGGGGGCATAATTTATGAGGGAAAGGGTTAAACGGCGCAAGGATACCGCGGATCTCTCAACAATGGTCACAGCACAGGACACTCTATGTCCATCTGATTTAAAATAAGTTAAACTAGGATTTAAGAGGTTACAGTTGTTCAAGGTAAACCGCAGGCACAATGAAGGTGCCCTGGGCTAGGGGGGTGTTAGGGCATGGGAACGTGCAGTTTGAACCAGTAAGCACTGGCTGCTGCCCTTGGGGGCAGTAAACTGGGTCCTGTACTGTGGTAATATGGGATGTGCCGTCTGTACTCCTGTAATGTGCGACTACATCAATAAGTACAGTTGCTCTAAATAACGTTATTGAGACACCCATTTTCCCTGCTATAGAAAATATAGAGTACATGTTCACATACATACTTCGAGCTTGGATGTTTTTATTGGACAACACAGTGGTATTTAAAAATAAAAATAAACATTTCACAGGGACTCATGGGGCTTTCATTGCCATGACCAGTCCTCATAATTCTGAGTGAGATTTCCTGTTTGATCAACATTACGTTAATCAAAACCTTAAAACTCTAGTCTCAATCAACACAACTTGCGGGAAACAGATTGAAGAATTTCTCCCTTCTAAATAAGGGGTGGGTTTTTAACGAAGGAAACTTGGTCTAAAATTATTCGTTCTAGCAATAACATTTAGTATTTATTCTTTATTATAGATAAACAGGACAGTCTATGATTTCACTTACAATTTTCAATGAACAAGTTTTCACTTGGGGTGGGGAGGGGGGCCTACTTAAAGTAAACAAACTCAAAATAAACTTGACTTAACTCAAAAGGTCACAAAGTGATGCCTCCAATATTAACAAGCATTTGCAATGCAATAGGTCTCACATTTACGCAAGTTTGAGCTATTGGCATTGTCAATGACAATGAGAGCACCGGAGGCCCCGGCACCAGAGCTCAGCAGTGAGAGCACCGGAGGCCCCGGCACCAGAGCTCAGCAGTGAGAGCACGGGAGGCCCTGGCACCAGAGCTCGGCAGTGAGAGCACCGGAGGGCCCGGCACCAGAGCTCAGCAGTGAGAGCACCAGAGGCCCCGGCACCAGAGCTCAGCAGTGAGAGCACCGGAGGCCCCGGCACCAGAGCTCAGCAGTGAGAGCACCGGAGGCCCCGGCACCAGACCTCAGCAGTGAGAGCACCGGAGGCCCCGGCACCAGAGCTCAGCAGTGAGAGCACGGGAGGCCCTGGCACCAGAGCTCAGCAGTGAGAGCACGGGAGGCCCTGGCACTAGAGCTCAGCAGTGAGAGCACGGGAGACCCTGGCACCAGAGCTCAGCAGTGAGAGCACCGGAGGCCCCGGCACCAGAGCTCAGCAGTGAGAGCAGGGGAGGCCCTGGCACCAGAGCTCAGCAGTGAGAGCACCAGAGGCCCTGGCACCAGAGCTCAGCAGTGAGAGCACCAGAGGCCCCGGCACCAGAGCTCAGCAGTGAGAGCACGGGAGGCCCTGGCACCAGAGCTCAGCAGTGAGAGCACGGGAGGCCCTGGCACCAGAGCTCAGCAGTGAGAGCACGGGAGGCCCTGGCACCAGAGCTCAGCAGTGAGAGCACGGGAGGCCCTGGCACCAGAGCTCAGCAGTGAGAGCACCAGAGGCCCCGGCACCAGAGCTCAGCAGTGAGAGCACCAGAGGCCCTGGCACCAGAGCTCAGCAGTGAGAGCACCAGAGGCCCTGGCACCAGAGCTCAGCAGTGAGAGCACCAGAGGCCCTGGCACCAGAGCTCAGCAGCGAGAGCACGGGAGGCCCTGGCACCAGAGCTCAGCAGTGAGAGCACGGGAGGCCCTGGCACCAGAGCTCAGCAGTGAGAGCACGGGAGGCCATGGCACCAGAGCTCAGCAGTGAGAGCAGGGGAGGCCCCGGCACCAGAGCTCTACCAGAGCTCAGCAGTGAGAGCACGGGAGGCCCCGGCACCAGAGCTCAGCAGTGAGAGCACGGGAGGCCCCGGCACCAGAGCTCAGCAGTGAGAGCACGGGAGGCCCCGGCACCAGAGCTCAGCAGTGAGAGCACGGGAGGCCCTGGCACCAGAGCTCAGCAGTGAGAGCACGGGAGGCCCTGGCACCAGAGCTCAGCAGTGAGAGCACGGGAGGCCCCGGCACCAGAGCTCAGCAGTGAGAGCACAGGAGGCCCTGGCACCAGAGCTCAGCAGTGAGAGCACCAGAGGCCCCGGCACCAGAGCTCAGCAGTGAGAGCACCAGAGGCTCTGGCACCAGAGCTGAGCAGCGAGAGCACGGGAGGCCCTGGCACCAGAGCTCAGCAGTGAGAGCACGGGAGGCCCTGGCACCAGAGCTCAGCAGTGAGAGCACCGGAGGCCCTGGCACCAGAGCTCAGCAGTGAGAGCACCGGAGGCCCCGAACTCACACGTGTGTCTGATATTTGAAAATATTTGTTAAGGTACCAAGCAGTTAATAAAATAACCATACTATCTGGAGAGGTAGAACAATAGGTTTATAGATTTGCGAATGGCGAAGCTAAGCACTTCCTTTAGGCGTCTGATGAGATTTAATACTCCTAGAGCAGACCCCCAAGTCAGTGCTCATACGCCACATCTAATGGGCGAGAGCAGACATCAGAAGCTATGCAGCAAAGTCTGGAGACGGCGTCGGCCGAAGGGCTGCACAGGACCGTGCCAGCCACGGCCTGGGTTCAGCACACCCTGGGCAGGATGACCGGTTAGACCCTCCATGCTTTTCACGGAGGTGTGAGAATGACTGCAGCAAATGTGCCGAGCGAGCCACGACGGATGCACTCCCAGGGCCACTTTCTGACACTCCCCAAGATGTCTGTAGCAGCTGCGACAAACCCTGACAACTGGTCCCCCGGACCCTCCCCCCTCCACGCCTGGATCCCACCCAGAGGGAAACATTACACTTACAGCACATTTGCTCACTGGGCGAGAGCACATGCATGCCCCCCTCCCCGCCCCCACAATACCCCTGCCACCTGGGGGAACCCACAACCGCAGACAAGCTAACACCAGAGCACGAAGATAACACAATTGTTTAAAAGTGTGTTAAAAGTATCACATCACATCAAACCCGATGTAAGATGATATCACACCCAATACCTCGTCATAACAGCTACTAATATGCACTTTACAAGGATGAGAGGCTGAGACAGCCCTGCTGGGCTCTAAGGCTGATCACCAGTGGACCCTTTTAGGTGCAACAGTTATTGTACCCGATAGGGACCGAAGTGTATGAAGTGCTAAAAGCCAAAGAGGGGACAAACAAAGGGGAGGTGGAAGGAACAGAGGGAGAGGGAAGGGGCGGAGAGAGGGAGGTGGAGGGAACGGAGAGAAAGAGGAAGCGAGTGGAAGACAGGGGCCAGAGGGAAGGGACGGGGTAGCAGAACAGCCCTCGCGTTTATTGCAATATAGCCCAGTTTCACCCGTCACATGCCTGAAATCCTCTGGGGGCGGGGGTGTCCTGGACAGAGATGAAATTCCTGTTGTTAATGAATATTTTTGTTGTTGTTGTAGTTTTATCTAGCGAGAACTTGACCCGAAGGTATCGGAGCGCTTTACACCAGTACCAGTTACATTACTCAAGGATACATTCATTCAGGGCTTTAAGTGGGATGAAAAAACTGGAGGGTCTTTCAAAGGGGCGTGGCCAATGTAATTAAGGGCGTGGCTTAAAAACACTTGGACTAAAAAATCTGTGTTTAGCATAGTGTGCCGCCCGACTTGTATTTTGCTGTTTCTGACATTGCATCTAGATGTAATACAACAAGTAACATCATACCTACAACAAGTCAGGACTATTGACTTTGTCAATGGTTGTTAGTTGCATACGATAAATATGCAGCAACTATGGCTTGTATATAATATTGAAAAAGCTTCCAATTAAAGCCCTGGTGACACCACGACAATGTTGCTGCTCCCGAGTTTCAAAAAGAGAACGGAAATCCAGAGAGAAAATTACTCTCTTTAATAGATTTCCCTTCCCCTACAACGCTCACCTCGTCATGCCTAACTTCACCAGTGAGAAGTGAGCAGTGTGAGCAGCGCACACAGATGTGCCTGCGGTCACTGCAGTCCGGAAAAAAACGGACTGCAGTGCCAGCAGGCACAAAACAGAGCCCGAAAGAGTCCCGTTTCGAGGCCCCCTTTAAAAAACTGCCGGTGCTCAGACCCGGTGAGACCCGGCCCACTTAAAGCCCTGCATTCATTTTTGTTAGGGGGAGGGTAAGCGATTTGCCCAGAATCACAGGAGATGGACCGGCGCCGAAACTCCAACCTGGTCTCCCAGCTCCAGAGTCGGTAGGTTAAGCCCTTACGCCACAATTACATCGCAAACAAAAGGAGGAAACAAACCCCCCCTCACTCAGTACCTTCCCCGACTTCGGCCTCTAACCCTCCCACATCGACAACTCACCTGCAGCAGATCACACTGCGCGCTCACTTCACAGCACTTGGGGATGAAAGTAACTTGCCTGCCTGTGTCTGGCATCCAGGGCTTATCTGGTCTCACCCCTGCCATTCCACAGTGACGTCAGAAGTGCGGCATGGGAAGGGGTCAGGGGTCAGACGGGGGCAGCCTCAGCACACCTTCCAATCACCCCAACCCGAAACGGTGGACTTAGGGTGACCGACAGGCATGGGTGCAAATTCAGGACAGTGAGTGTAAAAATTCAGGACAAAGGCTCAAAATTCAGGACAAAAATTCAGGAGAGAAGGTCAAAATTCAGGACAAAAATTTGAGACAAAAGGTACGTTTTACAGACGCATCAGAGGAGGTCGCGCAATAGTATATAAGTAAGTAAATAGACAACCAATGTAAGTACAAGTCAAAATAAGTTTGTTAGGTTGAGACAATCGTGCACTTCACGTTTTTTTGGTATGCGTGCAGCTTTGAGCAACTGTGCAGGTCTTTTTGCGCTATTTCATATGATCACAATCTATTTATGTGGTTACTGCACTGGGTTGTCCAGTCTGATATTTTGTTTACAGTTCATGGTTCTGAGCAGGCATGTTTGGTGATAAAAGTGGTCAGGAAGATCTGCTCAGATGGACTTTGTTACCAGCATCTCATATATGAGTGCCATAAATCGGCACGCATAGGATGTAGCTAATTGGGGCCTGCAGTGCTGGACTAGAGGGCAGTCCTCCGAGTGACCAGCTTTATGTGTCAGATCACTTTAGGTATTCCATGACTGTTCAGCTGGTGATGACTGATTTAGGGGCTGGTACAGAACTGAGCGATGGATAAGACCCATAGCGGACAAGTCTTGTGTGAGGGTAAGAGCATTAAGCAGGAAAAGGGAGTTACTAACCAGCCTGCATGAGCTATAATTGGCTGCACACTGCTGAGTGTGATGGTATTATTGCAGGCCAGAACGGTTAGATAGAAGGCGACATTGCTATATAATGCCCCGGTTAGCCATATTTCAGTCCTCCTTACTTTACCTGTATATTGGAGATTGTATACTGCTTGGGCTGTTTCCTTTCTGTGAGCTCTAGCTGCAGATTCTCAATGATGCACAGAAGTGTGCTACAGACTAGAAGCTGTTAAGGCATTATTGTAGGGCAGAAGGAGGCACTATCTTTTGCATGCAGAACATTTTCCATTGAAATGGCAACAAAATACCAAGATGCAGTTTTACTGATAAAACTATATAGCGCACAAACAATAATGAGTGGAAAAGTGGTTTCAGCAAATATGAATCATTTCAACATCACCAAGTAAATTGTCTTGATTGTTTTGTACCTATTAAAACTGTTTCCAGCACACTTCTGAATTACAAACAAGTGGTCCATTTGTGGTTTCCTAACTGATGATATGTTTTGAAACATTTGCACCGTTCATTTCAGGTATTTAAAAGTTGTTCTGTGTTACAAAACAACTGACAGCTTACAGCCTTTGGATTCACACGCTCTTTACGACCACAACAAGACTGTCAACTAGTCCACTTTACTATTCTGTCTCTGACCGCAAAGTTAGAAAGTGGTCACGTAGGCGTTACAAGGGTGGTGCATGGGCATTCCCATGCATTGCGATGTAAATCCATATTTATAAAGACTGGTTTATGCCAAAATGGTGTGCCTATCTGAGGTAGGTGTAACGAGAAGAAATATCTCTATTCTTCCTCGTTACTTCCTCTTTGCATGTGCACTGTATTCTGCAGCACACAGGCAAAGAGGAAATAGCCGCAAAGGATAGCTTTCCCTTCCTGCACAAAAAACGTACTTGACGACAATGTTTTGGCACTAGGCAGCCACAAGGGCCCCAGTACTAGGAGAGAGCAGAACTGCACCATATGTTTGAAAATAGGGTGCTGTTGTGCTCTAACCATTCAGGCAACACAGCGCAGAACTTCACTTGCTGAGCTGTGTTGCATGAAAAGTTACATTTGGCACAGGTTTTCAGACATAAATTTTGTCTTGGGCATTGTACAGCGCTCCGCTGCCTTTTTGGCTAGGGTCACTCTACAGAAATAACATATACATACATGCATACATACATACAGATAGAAAATCACAGCTTGTTAGGAAAAAAGGCTATTTTTCAAAGAATGATGGAGAAATGCATCCAAGGCTCCAGCTCGGACATTTGTCTGGCAGGTTACAGTGGGGCACTACAAGGTTTAGGGATTAGTGCACACCGGTTTTGCTATGTTAGACATTTCTAATTGTGCTCTTTGTTCTTCATTAACTGGAAATGGTGAAATAAAAACTGTACAAAAACATAGGTTATAATAGAATCAAATCCCTCCATTCATAGGTTATGCCTTCCTACTAGTTCATCCTACATTCAACTCTTGAAGTGCTTTTACCTCAGGGCCTGGGGCACAGTCTGGCTGCAGAAATGATAGCTATGACCCGGGCAGGGCCAACTTTAGTGCTTGTGGCACCTGGTGCGACAATCTTTGTTGGCGCACCCTCCTGTGAAAGTAGTGGGATAACGCAAAACTATGGGGGGGCCCTGCAGAATTAAATGTGGGCCCACTGAGTCTCCAATATCTCACATATGAACATTGGCTTTAGGCTGCATGAGGCCTCCTGAAGGTTTGGGGTTCCCTTGAAGGGTTGCCACCTCCCCCGCACTGCAGTGGATACAGAGGCCTTCAGCCTTCATTACACCCCTTCACCAAAGACCTCACTCTGCACAGAGTCCCTCACTATCAACCTCCAATGGTGCCCCTCATCTCCATATAGACCCTATCTTGTGTGTATTTCATTTCTTTTATAGTGCTAGTCAGCCCAGTGTAGGGTGTTGAGCACTTTAGCTCACACACATTGTTCAGAGACAATGAATCATATATGTGTGTAAATCAATGTATAGGCAATATTAATTAAGACAATGGGGGCTGCAAGGTGTAGGAGTCACGTCATCCATACTGGTAGATACTATATGCAGGGCCACTGGAATTATGCAGCAGGGGAGGGCCAAATTATGCTGGAGGCTCGACTAAATTATTTGGCAAGAAAAGGGAAATTCTGCAGCTGCAAATTTTGTGATAGTATAACTATATTATTTTCTCATGTGTGCACTTTTTAACACTTTCTGGGCATAGTTTGGACCTCATTGGTACACGTATAACACCCAAATATAGCAATATGCACAAGAAAGGTGACCAGTCAACCTTTGCAAAGGTCCTTTGCAACCATGCACCTCGTCATGTTTTAAAATCTCACACAGAAGATAGGCATCCCCTGTACAATTACTAACCGCCAATCTTCGTTTTTAACTTTGCAATCACCATTTTGGGTAGAGAACAATAAAAACATAACTCACAACATTTTGCGCATCACTTAGCTGCATGTTTTTTGTTGGGTAAAGTGGGAAAAAAACATGCGCTGGTGGCTAGCCTTTTGGCTTTGTCAATGCATGTTATTTTGTTGTGATTTTTGTACAACTAGATTGTTGGTAAAGTTGGTGGGCCCTTGAAAATATATATTAAAAAATATTGGCTAAAAGCAAAATCTTTTGGTCTCTAAAAGCATGCATTGCCGCAGTAGTCCATGGCACAGAAGGAGATTTCTTTGTATGTGGAACCTCCGTGTGAAACAGTAGAATGCAGTCACTCATAATTACATTAGCCAGTGGCTGAAGTGTGCTGACATAATTCTCCATGCTGTATGTGGTAGTAAGTGAAAGAAAAAAAATGCGAATGGCACAACAAACGGCTGTGAGGGAAGAGGGCTGACTGAATGCCCCTATGAGTTAATATATTATACACAGAAGTTTAGTAAAATCTTAAGGTTTTGGCTAATGCCAGATCTAAAAGAAAAAGACCTTATCAACTTTAAGATGACCAGATGGGAGCTTGTATGCATTTATCTTCGAGTACGAACAGTTTTCTTTGTTCTTTCTTGTAGGTTCTCACATATTGCATTGCAGTAGTGTAGTTGTGCAAAACTGCATGAGGCTGGGAAACTCGGTTCAGAAGTAATGTTTTATATTTACATGTAAAAAATAAATACGAGCTAAACAGTTATGGCTAAAAAAAAGCAAACGGAGCCAATAGTAATAGATTTTTTTTGCTCAGATGTGGGTGGTATAATCTCCTGGCTCCAAGCGAGGCACTCGCCTTCAAGGCACTCACTTGCGTGCGCATACGTTAAAGGCAGACGGCCCATTGTCATTCAGCAGCAGACAGAATGACAATGGACCTGTCCACAGTCTGTGCGAGGTCGGGGAGGGGCTGCTGCAGCCTCTAGAGTTCAAAGAGAAGTGCGAGAGGCCCGAGTGAGAGAACGTTTAAACTCCTGGGGCTTCTCGCAGGGGAACAGCACAGCCGGCTGCAATCGTGAAAATTACGGACAAAAGGCGTCCGTAAAAGGAATGATGACGGACAACGGACAGGCCACAAAAATAACGGACGGTCCGTGAAATTTACGGACGGTTGGTCACCCTAAGTCGGTGGTAAGAGGTTTCAGGACGGAGGGATAAGGGGCGGAGCCTACAAAAAAGCTTGTCTTTATTAAAAAACAATTCAGGAATAAGTGTTAAGAGGTCATTATAGATACATACATTGTATACATTTAGGCAGATCTTCTAACACGCCGCCCCAGACTCTCTCGCAAACACTGATTGACAGGAGTGAGTGACCCCTGATCATTTCTAAAGAGAAACAGAGAGAGATATGTTCGGCGGCTGCTCGGAGGGGCGGGGGGGACAGAAACAAGAAAAGCTGAAAACAGACACAAAGAGCGCTTTCCGATGGCGGATATTTTACCCTCTCACAGCTGCAGCTCTGCCACGGACAGTACAATACTCCTGGCTGTGAGAGGAGATACAAACAAGCATTGGCGCTGGGATTACAGACACTGTAAAGCATAGCTGCCAAGGGTTCAGATTGCTGTGTGAGTCACACAGCAGCGGCTGTCATGCATGTTGCATGAATTCCTCTTTCTGTCAGCTGTTCATTTTATTAAGTTTATATCATAAATTGTAGTCTAGGGTTGTGTTTGTAAAACGGACATTTGTCAGAATGTGTAATATTCTCGCTTTGGTGGCGATCCCAGGCAACACCCTACCCAGGACACTGCATTATTAACCCAAACCACTGGCATGTCAACACACGGCACCCCAAATCCAACCCCATCACTACTGCCCCTAATCCCACAAAAGCACCTTAAAGGACATTCATTTTTCACTGCCTCACTACGGTCCACCCCACCAATACTTCCACACCACTGCATCACCACCCACTGGAAGTACAACATCACCCCTGGGACCATGTTCCATCTCTGAGCCGCACTACCACCCAACAACAATGCAAAACCATCTTAGAACCACACTACTGCACTGCAACCACCAGTGCACAATCACCTTTATAGCACCCCCATCCATTATTCTCACACTACACCACACAGTACCGCACTATGGCCCCAACCCTGGATTAGCTTCGCCAGTATGGCAAACTCACATCCAGCACCACCCTACCTACGTCATCAGTGTGCTAACACTCATACTGCCCAACTACTAATGCCACATCACCATCCTATAGCCCCAGAACAGTTCAACCCCCAACATCACCAGCCAACTACTCTACAACTGCATGCCTATCAGAGCACTAACACACCACAGCAACAGTCACTCTTGTACCCTACAATTACACTTATAGAACCATTCACGGAACCAAGATGTCTGGCTATTTTTTACAGTGCCATCATTATTTCGGAGAAAACTGACTTTCTGCTTGCTGTGCCTCGTTCCTTTCTTGGTAGGGTGGCTGGACAACAGAACACACTGGAATGTGCTGGGCGAGCCCCTGGAGGGCGAGCAACCTGCTCACGGTCACACTCGGCGTCTGCATGCAGCTCCGACCCTCTGTAGCCTTTGCAAACCTAGGCAGACCCCCATCGGGAAGACAGTGTCAGGGATGGAGAAATGCGTGATCTTGGTTTAAATGCGGGGGCCGAGTGAGAATGTATAGGGGCCTCATGGGTTGCCATGACCAGGTCACAAGACAAGCAGGCCCCGAAGCTTAAACCCAGAGCTCGGCCTGTTTACGGGCTTCGCCGCCATTCTCCGACAGCTCTTTGAGCAACTTAAACAAGCAGAGGGAGCTCCGACTGACCTCTCAGAATAGGAAAGAAGACAAAAAAGAGGTGTCTCTTTTCTGTCTGCCTGCACAAAACAGAGCTTCCAAATTAGCTCCCTCTAAACCGCACAAAAAGGGCGAAATAGCCTCATTAGCTCATCACAAGATGGGCTAGTAAATCCTTTTGCACTGCCTCAGGGAGGGGATAGTGCATGGAATCTCTACTTCAGCGGGCGGGCGTGCGTGCGTGTGTCTCAAAATAAGGGGCATACAAACAATGTATTCACTTATTTAACAGTTTCCTATAGCTCAGTCAAACCCCAAGGGCGATAGAACACATTAGGTAAGAACCATTTTGTAGAAGACTTGAATAAGAAATTAGAATAAAAACAGACAAGAGTAAACAAATCAATGTTATAAGCGAAGAAAGTAGCACTCTGGAATCTCTGAAAGTACTGCTATAGACACATCAGGACTTTAAAACGTTTATTCAATATGAAGCGGAGGTGGGGGCCGGGGAATTAAAATAAAAAAAAGAAAACTTACCTGACCGCCGGTCCGCGCCGCCTCTGCTTGGCCCTTGGCGCCTTCACTGGAGTGGCAACCCCACAGCCAATACTGGCGCTGCTCCAGCAGCGCCAGAATATGCTCAGAGCAGGGTTACTCGCCGCCCGCCTGCCCATTAGGAGACCGAGGGTTGAGCCTTTGATCAACCCTCGCTCTCTAATGGGCATGCGCCAGCCAGAGCAGACACTACTGCGCATGACTGGGCACGGCGGAAAAATTCGCCGACCTTCACCAGTCGTGTGCACTTGTGCCCCTGGTGACGGTCTGACAATGCATGTCAGTCAGCATGACACCGGACCGCCCACCCCCTTCAGACTCTGAAGGGGGTGGGCGGTCCGACGTCATGCTGACTGACATGATTGTCAGTTCTCCCTCGGCGTCTGTGAACTTAAGTAAAGTTCACAGACGCCGAGGGAGCTGCAGGCGGCTTGTGGGGGAACGCCCGAGCGCCCTAATGGACGCACCGCCACTGTGTGTGACATTTTCATAATTTCAGTGCAATTGTGAGTGACATTTCAATGACTATGAGTGACACTTTCTTGCGAGCAAAACCGAGCAATGAAGACGATTGAAACATATAAATATTAGAAATTAGACCCATCTGAGCACCAAGAAACTCTAAAAATATCGTAAAACTGCTGCTATACTCCAGAAATGGAAGGACACTAACCAACATGACACATAGAGAGCCCTGCCCCCAAACAGGCCACTTGTTACTGGTAGGAAGTCTCAGCTTCCATGCTCGCAACAATACCAGAGTACACATTAGTGTTATTAAAAACCTGAAGAGGGCAGCTCTGCAGCCAGCCAGCACTTGACTGCAGCTCTTGTAACACTACACAACATTCGGAATAACATAATATTGCAGATGTAAAACAAAATAGAAAACAAAAGATAATGCTAATTTTCTTCTAATTCTTTTATGTAGTATGGTGGATGTGACGAAGACATTTCGTAATGGAAAAAGTCAAGAGTTCGTAATGTAAAAAAATATATTTCCTACTGATTATTTAAGTTTCACTTGTCTTTCATTTTAAAGTGTGTGCACTGTTATTGTATATGCAGTTTAAAGTGAACTCTGCCTGTACCTTACACTTGGACACTGCACTCACAACGGGTTGAGCCAAGCGATCGCTGCAATAATAATCTTCAAACTGGGGCCACACTGGGGGATCACAGGGATGCAGACTGAGGAAGGTCTGCTCTCAGGGTCGGACGGGTGCAGACTGAGGAAGGTCTGCTCTTAGGTGTGGATGGACGGTGTTCAGACACATGGCTTTGCCCAGGAGCACGACCACCTACAGGCCCCAAAGACCACAAAGCATACGTTTGCTCTGTGTCACCTTCTCTGGGCGTGGCATTGACATTCCCAACGTTACCTAGGATTCCAGTTATGCCTGATGATGAAGCCCCAGCCCTGCCAAGTACCACGCATCAGGCGTTAGACTAACGCATTTCAGTGCGGTGATCCGCATCAGCCTTTAATTTGTTTTTATTTTTTATTTTATTTTAAAAGTTTTATATAGCGCTAGCTAGACCCGTAGGTATCAGAGCGCTTTACATACACACTTTAAAAAACCAAAGGAAATTGCATTACATAGTAGGAAGGCAGTAAGGAAGCAAACAGAGATAAAAAATACAACATGAAAAATAGGTAAACAGTGCAGCGGAGGGAGAGAGAACAAACGAAGGTGGTTAACACAGTCCGGTCACCACTATCCTTGAATGTCAAGAGAGAGAGGAGTCAACTCGGATATTGAAGTCTAGGTTAGTTGACGTTGGTCAGGAAAGTATTTGTTAAGGAGATGGAGTTTCAGGTCCCTTTTGAAACAGGAGGAGGGGTTGCATCTGAGGACTCTAGGGAGAGCGTTCCACATCCTGGGAGCGTTGCCAGAAAACGATCGGTATTGGGTGGTTTTCTTTTTCAGTTTCGGAGGGATAAGACGGAGTGAGTTGGAACTTCTCAGGGTTCTGGATTGACCTGCTCTTACCAGTTTGTTGTTCAGGTAGTTGGGGGCCGGAGAGTGAAGGGTTTTGTGTGTGATGCAGGCCAGCTTGTAAATACACCTCCCTTCCATGGGAAGCCAGTTGAGGGAGTTGAGAGCTGGAGTGATGTGTTCAAATTTTTTCACTCCAGATATGAGTCGAGCGGCCATGTTCAGCACTGCCCTTAGTGGGGCTAGGTGAGCTTTTGGAGTCCCTGTTAGGATGGCGTTCCCGTAGTCGATTTTAGAGAGAACTAGGGATTGAACTACTGTCTTGAGGACATCCTGGGGAAGAAAAGGTTTCAATTTCTATTTAGGTGTTTTAGTGAGAAAAGAGCACCTTTTGCAGCGTTTTTGATGTGGGCCTCCATTGATAAGTTCTTGTCAAGGGTGATGCCTAGAGACTTAACTGAGTCGGATAGGACGAGGGGGCAGTTTAGGGCAACCAGATTCTTGAGCCACTCTTGGATTGGTCGATGGTTGCTTTTTGGAGAGAATAGGATTAGTTCCGTTTTATCTGGGTTGAGCTTTAAGTGGTTAGCGTTGAACCAAGTTTGGATCTCGGTTAGAGTGACATTGAGGTGTCGGATGTCGCTGGGAGACTTGATTTTGAAATAGATTTGGGTGTGATCAGCGTAAAGGTGGTAATTCACTCATGCTTTTTTCAAGATGATTGTGAGGAGGGACGGGGAGAGGATCGAGACTTGCGGGACCCCAAGTGTGACTTTTGTTGGCTTCGAGAGACAGGAGTTGATTTTAATTTGTTGCGAGCGGTGTTGAAGGAAGGAGGTGAACCATTTTAGTACTGTGCCATTAATGCCGGAGCGCTTCGACAAGGTCTCCAGAAGAGCTGGATGATTTACTGTGTCGAATGCCACAGATAGGTCAATAAGGATGAGAAGGCAGGCATCACCTTCATATAAAGCCTTGTGAATATCGTCAGAGATGTTGAGCATAGCTGTTTCAGTGCTACAGCCTTTCCTGAATCCTGATTGAAAGGTGTCGAGGAGGTTGAACTCATCAATGTGTTTGTTGAGTGGGTGGAGAACGCATTTCTCCAATGTTTTTGCAAGGAACGGGAGGTTGGAGATAGGTCTGAGGTTGTTAAGATCATTAGGGTCGGCCCCTGGTTTCTTGAGAATGGGTGTGATTTGTCCTAGTTGAAGGGAGTCTGGGACACAGCCTGAGATGAGAGAGGCGTTGATGATTTTTGTCCAGAAAGGGGAAATGGTGTAGTTGAGTTCTTTTATAATTGTGGATGGGAGGGGGTCCATAGTGTGGGAGAAAGGTTTTAGGTTAGAAATTATACTGAAGACCTCGTTTTCCGACATTAGCTCAAAGTCGGACCAATGCGCATTGTTTTTAGCTGGAGGCAGACCTGATTGTCCTTGGTAAGAACTCTTTCTGATTGGTCAACGGTGGTTAAAGGGGGCAGGTTAAGAGGGAAGGAGGGTTTGCGGTTTGGAGGAAGGATTGATCAATTTTTGAGACTTTATTAGTGAAGAAGGTGGCAATTTCTTCACATCGCTCTTTGGTGGCTTTGATTTCGTGAGAGGGAGAGCAGTTTGTTTGGCTTTTGACAATGTTGAAGAGTTCTCTCGGTCTGTTTTTCCCCAGATCTAGTTGGCTGCGGAAGAAAGACTCCTTTTCACTGAAAATGTGTTTTTTGTATGCCTGCCGAGCAGATCTAAGTTGCGCTAGGTGCAAGGTCGAGGGGTTTAGACTCCAAGACCTTTCCGTTTGTCTGAGTTGACGCCTTTCGTTATTCAGATCCACGTTGAACCAGGGTTTAGATTTGGTTCGCCTCATTTGTTGGAGTTTGAGTGCAGCTACTTGGTCTAAAACCTCTGTCATTTTTTAGTTAAAGTGTGTAGTGAGGTCATCGGCCGTCCATGATGAGGGTTGGAGTTGTAGATGGGCATGAATCCTGGATTCAAGTTCGGGTAAAGGGACTTCTTTGATGTTTCTGGTCCAGTGTTTAGGTTTGTCATCACGAATAGGTTGGTGGCTGACAAGTGCATCAATCTTGAACAGAATGAGGTGGTGGTCGGACCAGTCAATGGGAGAAATTGCTCTCAGAGAGACCAGTTCATTGTTGGTAATGATCGCATCCAGTGTTGCCCCTTTGATGTGAGTTGGTTTATTGCAGAGTTGTTTGAGGTTGTATATCTCAAGTAGGTTGGATGGGTTCTGGACAGTGGAGTCTTCTGGGTCGTTCCAGTGGATATTGAGGTCACCCAGGAACACGTCTTTTGTGTCTGTCATGGAGAAACGTGTTATTAGGTCTGTTAGTTCTTCGGGGAAAAGGGTACGCTCTCCAGGAGGATGGTAGACGGTGTGGAATTTGATGGGAGAGGTGCCCTTGGCAGTGAGTTCGACACCCAGGTATTCAAACGATAGGTATTCTGCAGGTTTAAGTTTGGTAATCTGTATTCCAGCTTTGCGAATGATGGCTAGTCCCCCCCCAGTTTTGATCGGCCTGTCTTGTCTGATGATGTTGTACCCTGGAGGGGTGAGAATGTCAAGAATGGGGGTGGAGTGGACATTGAGCCAGGATTCTGTGAGGAAAGCGATGTCAATTTCTTCAACGAGTAGAGCTTCAGCAATGTCTGTGGAGTGTTGTACTGCTGATCTGCAGTTTAGGAGCATGAAAGAGAGAGGGCAGGGAGCCTCGATGGTGGGGGGAGCTAGGTGGATAGAGGAGTATTGAGCAGGAGGTCTAGGCGAGTGGACAGTTTTAGGGATTCTGTTAGTGCCAACAATAACAGGGATGGGGAAAGGGGCTGACTTCTGGCTCAGAGCGAGGTAAGAGTCGTTGATCACATCAGGTTTCAGTACCGAAAGGGGTGGCGATCCCGGTTGGGTCGAAGTGCCTGACTCGTTGACGGACTGGAGGGTCGAGGGGTGCTCTGTGGGGCTATGGGAGAGGTATTGAGGGGGGTATGAGCAAATCTACCCGGGGAGAGGGAGCACGGTGGCTTGGTCCTGTTGAGAAGGTCTTGTTGTAAGTATAGGAAATCGGCAGCAAGGGAGTTAATTTTCTGCTCCATTCTGTTCAGTTGCTGTGTTATTGAGCTGAAAAAGTATAAGGTTTTTGGCAGGGGCCGAGAATGACTTGGGTCTATGGAGGGAGAGTGAACAGGGGTCAGGGATTGGACGGAATCAGTGGGATTAGGAGAGGGGAGAGGTTGGACGCGGGGAGCCGTATTAGTAATGCTTCCATTCAAGGAGTTCAGAGGAGGAGTAGAGGGTCTACTGTCCAAGTGAGGAGGGAGAGAAATTCTAGGTAGTAAGTCAGAGTTCCGGAGAATGTCAATAAGATTAGCGGTGGGGGCAGGTTGTGTATGTGGGTGTGCGACGGCGGAAGGGGAGTGGGCAGTGATAATAGGGGGAAAGTGTCTGCTGGATTGGTGAAGACGTTGGACATGGGGAAGTCACGGGGGTTGTCAGTGAGGTAAGCGGTGGAGACAGGTTGTGCCTGTGGATGTGGGACATCGGAAGGGAGTGTGCAGTGGTAGTAGGGGAGAGTGACCGCTGGATTGGAGATGACGTTGGACAAGGGGAAGTAAGGGTCGGGGAAAAGGGTCTGTGTTGGAGGAAGGGGTAGTTTGTGAGGGAGGGTTCAGATTATCAGGGGTCGAGAGGGGAGTGCCTGTGGGGATTTCAGTCGTGGGAGGGCTGAGGTTAAAGTCCGAGCTGACAAGATCGAGATCGGCCTTGTGGTATTTGTTAATTGTGAGTTTGTTGTTCCTGGTGTGATCAGTTGATGTAATAATGGTGGGTGTTTGGCGGCGGAGAGTAATGATGGGGTAGTGTGATTGTAGTGAGTGATGGTGGATGTCCATGAGTTGAAGAGAGGTTCTTCAGGGCAGGGAGATTGGATCAGTTCCACGTTATTGGTGAGGGTGGTGGGGGATATGGGAGATAGGGTTTGATGGCTCAGTTGAGTTAACGAGGAAAGAAGTGTGGGGAAGTGGCGGTCAAAAGTGGTGAGGTGAGGGTCGGTGGCCTGTATGAGAATGGTTCCAGTTCTGTAGATGGAAATGGTGAGTTCCCCTTTGAAGGTCGGAGAGATGGTAGTGGAGATTTTTTCACCATAGGGAATGATTACTGACTTGGCGACTTTAAGGTGAAGAGAGAAGGTGTTTTTCCATTTAGTCGGGCGATTAGTGTAAAAAATGAAGTTAGTTTTCGTGTTGCCGTTGGTCGCTGTGTGGTAGTTATCTACAATAAGTGTTTCCGGGTGTTGTTTTAGAGTACTGTGCTTGAAGTTCTTTTTTGCATTACTGGTCATTTTGTCTGGGTAGTTAATGGACCAGGAGTTGGGTCCGTAACACACGAGATTCGAGTTCCGGGTGGGGTTAGGCGGGCACATGGTTGAATGGTAGAAATGCCAAGGCGCAATCAGGAATCAAGCAGTAACCATGCTTTTACAGTAAGCATCATTTGGCCCAAACCAGGAGGACACTCCCAACGCAGGGGGAGTATCAGCATTTTTCAATGCCTGCCATATTGGGAGGAGACAATGTCCACAAGCCAATTCCAGTAACATTCCCATAAGCAGGGAGTGTAGGCAGTCAGCCCTTATCAGATTCTATGGTCTGAGCAAAGATACATTCTCTCTATCACATTTGACTTCATGTAGCTTCTTTGAGAAATGTTTTTCTGGCAGATGTATGAGTAGGAGGCAAGAAAGGTGGCTTTATCCCATTTAACTTTGTGTAACTTCGTTGAGAATTATTTATCTGGCAGATGTATAAAGAGGGCCAGAAGATGGCGCTGAAACCTTATTTGTCTTCTATTCTGGCTTTCCTGTTCTAACAGTGTGCACCGTTTTCGGAGCGATGGGAGCCAGAGTTTATTTGATTTCGGAATTAACCAGTGGTGGCTGGTGACATTTGAAAGTGGTGAGCCGTAAAATGATTGTTGTACTGCACTGCGGCGAGCGAGCGTAGCGAGCGAGCCCGAACAACCTAGGGAGGGTTCGGGGGGGTTCGCCCCCCAAGAAAATTTTGAAAAAAGAGTGGACAAATGGTGCATTTTCAAGCAAATTTGAGAAAGCAGGAAGGTTAATAAAGCAATTGTGAAAGTGCAGTTATTACATTAAAAAAGAGATGTCACTTAACAACATAGGTAGCTGCTTATTCAGTATAACCAAGATCATGCCACCCGCTGCTCCGAGCATACGTGCTCGTGTATCTAAAACTAAAATGCTGTAAAATATGTGTGTGACGTGCAGCCTCACATATAGTTGCACACTGTACTATTTGTGTAATGTGCTTAGTGTAGCAATACAGATATAAATACATAAGGAAGTCAGCCACACAGACTGAAAATCGTTCCCTTATATGTATCATTTGATTGGGGTAAGCAAGGTTCAGAGCTAACAGTGCACTATTTGTAACCTGATTAGCGTAGGCAGGCAGGCTGCAAACACTGCAGGGTTTGTAGCATGTGATTGACGTAGACTAACGCATGCAGCATTATTTTTGTATCATGTTAGAATAAATGCAGCTTATCTATTACTATCATGTCGTTAGTGTAAATACATCACTATGTGCATCACGTGCTGAGTGCAGCAAGGCACATATTCATACTTAGTGCAGGCAACCACACATACTCAGTGCGGGCAACCTCACAGCCTGTACACAGCTCGTTATGTGTACCCTGTGGTTACGGTAAGCAAACACATAGGTCACCCCAAGGACAGCCTGTTTGTAGCATGTGATATGCATGTATACTCCGACTCTGAAACCTTGCACACACACATTGGCTAACTCTTGGCCCTCGATGTGCCGCCCCATGTCATTCTTACAAACTCTGACGTCCCCTTTACTTCTAACAGTGATGCGTGGTACCTCTTGTTCGAGTAGAGTTCGAGTTATATAAAACTGCAAAAAAAAGTGCCCTACTGTCCCATTCAAAGCACAATAGTGCTAGAGTGCCATACTGCCTCATTCAAAGCACAGTGACGCTTGAGTGCGATACTGTCCCATTCAACACACAGTAGCACTGGAATGCCCTAGAGTCCCAATCAAAGTCCACTAGCACCAGAGCTCTCAACTGTCCCATTCAAAGCACATTAGTCATGGAGAGCCCTACTGTCCCACTGAAAGTAGTGGCACTGATGAGAAGTGCCTTACTTTCCGACTCAAATCATAGTAGCGCTAGAAAACTCAACTGTTCTACTAAAATCATTATAACCCTGGAGTGCCCTTCCGCCCTATTCGAAGCACAGTTGCACTGGAGTCCTCTACTGTTCAATTCAAATACAGCAGCCCTGGAGTGTCCTACTGTCTCCTTCAAAACGCAGTAGCTCTGGGGTGCCCTACTGTCCCACCGAAAGTCCAACTGCACTGGTGAGAATTGCCCTACTGTCCCATTCAAAGCAAAGTAGCACTGGAGTGCCTAACTGCCCCACTGAAAGTACAAAAGCACTAATGAGAAATTCCCTTCTGTCTCATGCAAAGCTCTGTATCGTTGGGAAGCCCTTCAGTTCTTTTCAAAGTACAGTAACGCAGGCATGCACTAACTTCCCATTCAAAGCCCAGTATCACTTATTGCATTGTGCCATTCATAGCACAGTAGTGCTGAAGTGTTCTACTGTCCCATTCAAAGCGCAGCGAGCTCTTAAGAAAAACTTTAGGCCACGCACTTTTTTTTTTTAAACAAACGAAGCAATGTGCATCTGTATATAAAGAATCCAGGCCGTACAACATTCAAGGGATCACCTCACAGGGAAGTTAAAGATATATTGCTATTGGTCTACGGGTTTCCAGGAGAATGTCCAAAATAAAGAACAGTAAAACATAACTTTTATAGAATATGAAAGATAAAAAAAAGAAAATGAGGGAAAGTGGCCATTTTACACTGAGCATTACCGAGCACTGGCCCTGTCACTCCTACTCCCACCTCACTGTTGCCACAGAACAGAAATGAGACCGTTATGGACTAGTTTTTATAAATCCTCAGGTGTCCCCCTGTCTCTCACATTTCACCTCCCTCGGAGGTCGCGTTCAGAGTTAGACGGTGTTTAGGGGAGTTGACCACGAGACAAAGCACAGCCGCGTTTTTCCACATGGCCAAAGCCTCTAACTCGTGGCAAGTGTTCAAGTGCTCAGTTCAACCCCGCAGTTCGAAAGCAGAGCAGTCATTTTTCACTTCACAAATACTTCAGAAAAAATGAGACGCAAAGCCCTCGTCACACACACATGCAACACAACTTGCGAGTCATTGCAGCTCATTGTACCTACCTGTTGTCACACGTCAATAATCTGCAGTGCTATGCTGTGACTGCAGCCGGTGCCAGTGTCCGTCCTGAGCAATAAACACAGCCAACACATGGAACATAGCACACCTGCTGCGTGCCGATTAAGCCGAAATCAGAGCTGCGCAGCCAAACTCTTCCACAGCCCACTCCCTCAGCTCCCATTATCCAATCAGGAGGCCTAAAAGTAGCGCGAAGGCAAGGGAGTGCTCCAATTGTTGCCACCCACTACTCTGTCTTGAGATAGGCCAGCCCTGCCCCTTACCATTCATTTCAATAGCGCGCTGCTAAAACCGCCTGGGCCACAGCATAAGCGCCCCATTTAAAACCAACCATTTTCCGCTTTCTCTGGCCACTCCCTTCAGGCTGACATCACTCTTCTCGCATGTGCTTCGAGTGCGAGCAATAGTCCTCGCCCCGGCCAGCACATGCGCAGGAGGTCTCTGACCTCATTCCTTCCTAAAAAAAAAACGGAGCAGTGAGCACTTCATTTGAAGCTGCCGCATTGCGTAGTCTCTCTTATCTCCTCCCCGATCCTAGTCCCGAAGCTAATAGAGCAACCCCCCTTTCGCCCGTTAACACCAGCCGCCCCTGATTGGAACCACCAGGACGTGAGGCAACATTCTCATACCGCCCCGCTGAGACTTTCTAGACATCATTAAGCCACTATGGTCTCATTCACCCGGGCGGCCCCCTGCCACTATGGTCTCATTCACCCGGCGGCCCCCTGCCACTATGGCTCTCATTCACCCCGGCGGCCCATATTGCACCTTTCCATTTTCCTATTGTAGTTACAGCCAATGAATACGTCAGATCCTGACTAGATAACAAATAGTCCCTTTACTATGCGCTGTTAGGAATATCCATGTTTCAAGCCACCCAGGTGGGAGTGCTTCTGCAATCCCATGCAAAGTCCGCAGCATTGAGTGTGAGCCTCTATTATCACAGGCTACACCACTGAGTCAATGCGCATGCGAAGGTTAACATTCAGATCTGCGGCGTTCTATAAATGGGGAGGTAGGTTCTCAGTTCTACATAGCTATCCTGTCCCTTCCAAGCTGGTGAGCTATTGAAACACCATTGGACTTACACAACCTGCTATGAGAGGCAGTTCAAGAAGCACCCTTGGCACATGGACTATGGTCTCCATCTCTAGAGGCAAGGCCTTCTTCTACAAGAGACTCTAGAATTAACCATGAGATGAGGGGAGCCGCCCAGCCTGTTCCAGCTCATGGATGCAGCTCGCAAGGCCTTTGCGGTTATAAAGACAAAAACGTGCTGTCTTCCAATTAGAAACCGGCATGTGGGGATGAATTGGCCCAGAACATTGTTATAGCAGACACATCCCACATCAGACAAAAATGGCAGTGGCCGGGTCTCTTCTGGGCCTAGGTTAAACAGCCATGGTCATGGCTTCTGGTCTTGAACATTGTTATGGTTTACCAGTCACAAAAAAAGCTTTTAAACTTGGGAGAGGCGTTTATTTTAGAGGAAGCAGCAGGGAGCGCGGGAATAAATGCATCCTAAATCGTCAGGGTTTGAATGAATGACTCATCAACACAGAAACTAAATACTCCACAGAATGCCAGGAACCCCAAACGGCTGTTATTTAAAACAGTAATTAAATATATTAAATGAAAGGATTCCTTTCTGAGGCCATGCATAAAGGGAATCATGAATCTCTATTACGGGGTATTTCTTTTCTCCGGGAGCCAATGGCCTATTGTCTTCCACCCGGGTTTTTCAGCTCATTTCCCCAAGCATTCTTCAGTTTCATTACTGAAGCTTTGGCTGAAATTGCACAGAGACAAAAACGTCCAAAGCTAAGACAAACAGCAATGAAAAGGAAGTATTACCAGAGAATGCAAGGGTGCAAGCAGGAGAGAACACGACACAGATACCCAACGGGCACAGAAAACACTACCAGTTTGAAAGATCCACACTTTCCAATCCAGCGCATTCCATGCACGCAATGTAATAAATAGAAAACTCACTGTGACTTAAAAGTGGAAGCTGCACTACGCGCACAGCACTGCTGGGATACAGGTCTTTTGCAGAATGAAGGTTCCCTCTAAAGTCTAAACCCTCCCCTTCTCACTCGTCACAGAGGCTTGGGTGGGGTCAGTTATGTTTGCTGACCACACCCCACTCTGTGACGATTTGGGAAAGGAAAGGATGCTGAAAGGCAGCATTGGCGTTGACAGACAGCCCTGGGAAGTACAGGGCTGATACTGTACACGCCCAGGGTTGAATACAAAATCGACTCTGCATCGCGTCATTATTGGGCGGGCCCCGAGGACCCACAAGCATTGAAGGCCGGGGCTGACAGCATGTCAGCCGGCTCAGGCTGTAGAAAAAGCATCTTTAAAACTGGCACATGCGCAATACGCATGCATGTGTCCAAGAAGAGCTGGCTGACTGTTTCGCCGAGCGTCACGAGTTTAGGCAGTCAAAGGAGGCAGTGGCACTGCATTAAAATGGGAATATGGATGGCAATAAATTACCATCCAAAAGGTGTGTAAAGTTAGAGGGGCGCAGCCCCCCCCTGCCCAGCAGCAGGAACCGCCCCTCAATTAACAAATGAAATTACCACAGATGACACTCACAAATTGGCAGACCAGTTGATTTAGAAATTGCTTGGTGTAATTATTTTCTTTGAAGCAGGCTAGACAATTCGTGTTACACTGTGCCGCTTTCACGTAATGCATCCATTTGGATAAGGTGTGTCACTCTTAACTTTTATAGAGTTGCCTCGACATGGTCCAGGATGACGGCAGCGCTAGTAATTAAGGTTGTGGTGTGGGGCTGGTCAGACGTCCTCACGTATTTAATCTAAGATGGCGGGCTCCCGTAGAAAATTGAGTGAGTAGAGGGGCAAAATGCTAGTGGTACCGACTGCCCTGCTATCAGCCTCCAGGCTGGGGAACACAGAGAGAGACCCCCATCTCGATCAAGGAGCAGGCGGCGGAGAGGGGGGGGGGGGAATAATCAACAGTCCGGCCAGCAGTCCCCCCCTAAGATGGTCTAATCTGAATTCAATCACTAATATGCGGAGTCACGCACTCCAAAGTATTCCACTTTGGTATCAAATAGAACTCTGTTTGAAGCGTGCATAAAGGGTACACTCTATGATGCTTGAGTGTAAAATATACGAGTAAAGAAAAGCGTTCCCCATCTGGGGTTCGTTCCCTTCAGCACTGCCAAATGCCCCTATTTTATGAGGGATCCTTAATCACAATAAATCCAAAAGTCATCCAGTCTTTTGTAATTGAACTGTTTTTAATTCATCAAAAGGTGGTGTCACTGTTTCTCCTGCCACCTTATTAGGAAACAAAATTCATTCTCTCCCGTCCCAATGCATTTCGGGCTGGGGAAGGCCTTCATCAGGGGACAATAGTTCTGAAAATCAATTCAATAGACATGAGGAGATAACGAAACTTAAAGTCAATCGGCTATTTCATAGACACTGCAACAAGTATCCAGCAAATACCACATGAAGAAAGTATACAAGAACATGCACATTCTTAACACCTGCCCAGAGCACTGATCCGATCTGAAACGTGTCTATTGAATTGATTTTCAGAACTATTGTCCCCTGATGAAGGCCTTCCACAGCCCGAAATGCATTGGGACGGGATGACATAAGAACGGAATACCATTGCTGAAAAATAGGAGAAAATGAATTTTGTTTCCTAATAAGGTGGCATGAGAAACAGTGACACCACCTTTTGATGAATTAAAAAAAGTTCAATTACAAAAGACTGGATGACTTTTGGATTCATTGCGATTAAGGATCCCTCGTAAAATAGGGGCATTTGGCAGTGCTGAAGGGGACGAACCCCAGATGGGGAACACTTTTCTTTATTAACCTGAATGCAACCTTTCACCAATAGTTATATCAAGGGACAATTCACTTATCCTCTCACGTGCCACTCCTTTACCTACGGAACCCCCCTCCCCCAACAGGAAGCACAAGGTTTCCGTCACAGCGGCATCCCAAACTCAGCTGATAGATTCCGAACTGATCTAACACAGGAAAAATGTTCATTAGCCCATCTGCGGCTCAACGGACCCGGGCTCCGACAGGAAATATAATACCACTCTCACCTATGAAATCGTTTCATTTGGATCGCTCAGAAAACCCCACGCAAGAACCTGGCGGTATGAAACCAAACAAGCAATACCTTCTGGAACTGTCTTTCTTTCATGCTGAGCCCACCAGGAGCCCAGGGTTGCAAGATAGAATTGCTCTTGATACAACAACAGAATTTTCTACTACAGCCTAGCCTCAGCTCCTACAAACTCTGCAATCTACTGTCTCTACTTTAAATTATCATTTTGATAAATTGGAAGTGCAAGTTGATCTTCTGAACTCTCTGGCTGTTTTACGGCCGGCATAGATAACAAACTGATGGGGTGCGGACCGGACGCATTTGGATAACGGTTCCTCAGTGCAGGATTTATCATACCTGCAGCCCCAGCAGACTGTTCCAGTCCATTTCACTGGACGATTACTTCACCGTACCTTGCCAATTGGCTTTAACAACCTAAGGTTCTCTACCTTAGGACTCTTCCGTTTTACCAACGTTACCGATATTTCCTTTGTATCTCATCGGACCAAGTATTGCAGATTGAGCGTATTTGACTATTTCAGGCCGTATACAAATACAGGTGCTGAGACTAAGGTGACTTCGTCTATCTAATTGCCACTTGGATCAACGATATCGCGTGCCTTGCTGAACCGACAGTGGGGCCGGATGGAGCCTTCCATGCTCCTCCCTTACTTGTTTGGAGCCCTGATGAAGTTTCCCGAGAGGGAATGAAACGAGTTGGCTGAGCCTTCACAATCTTGATGCAATTTTTAAACTTTGAAAATAAAGAACTTTTCTAAGATTATTTGATTACTTTTGGACTTCATTTCCCTGGTGCACCCCCAACTCATTGAAAACAAACCTTCACAACTTGAATTAGCTGATCATCAGAGCACAATCAAATATCAAACTTGTGCAATCGGTGTGCTGCTGCTCCCCTATTATTGAAAGTCTGTCTTCGCTCCCGACATGCCTAATACAGTCCTGACTGAAATTAAGAGACTTCTCGGTGGCCCCTGTGAGAAGTTGTCCTGGTATATGCTGTCCACTAGTTCTAGTGGGCACCTTGCACCAGTCCAAACGACCCTTATTGATGATTAGGTTAAAGACAACCTTTATTGAAAGCTATCCTAGTGGTAGCTATGGAGAGCAGCCTTCAGGCTAAGTCTTGAAGGAGTGAAAAGCAGCTTGGTTTACCAGATTATAACCTCTTGAATGACCAAATGAAAGGAGAACCACACAAGGTATATATAAAATATATATATTTATTGCTAAACACTCTCTACTAACCTCTTTATGAGATTAGAGAACAAGATACACAATATTAAAGCACTAGAACGACAGTAAATAGCACAATACACAGTGGGCACCAGGGGGAGACCAAACCATATATTAAGAAAGTGGTATAACAACCCCAACTTGACTAGACAGTGCCTAGAGCACGTAGAATCGCTGGGACCCCAAGGAACCACCCAAGGTAGTGACACAGGGGACCCACGGGGGACGCGTGCAGTATGAGAACACAGCCGCGAGCTCAGTACAATCCTATGGGAAAGTCGCGGTTGGAATTTTAAAGATTAAGGACACTTAGGAGAGGACTTTGAGCAAACCCTTTCAAACTTAGAAGGTTCTAAGGCCAGCACCCACGTGAGCACCGGAGTACTCGTGTTACCTAACCCAGGGAAGCCGGGTGCATAGGTGTCAAATGGTGTCGGGAATCTTCGTCGTTTTCAATGGCGTGATGCTAAAAAGTGCTGCTGCTGTGAAGAGGAAAAGTGTCCGGTGTGATCCAAGCCTGGATCAGAGCTGAGAAGAACCTGAAAGCAGAGGGGACAGAGTCTGGGTAACTTGCCAGTGACCAGGGACACGATAGACGAATGCCCACCGATGTCTGGTGTTTCAGGTGCGAAGAGGTGAAGCTTGACTCTGCAGCCACGGGGACCAGGAGATGTCGAAGATGACCAAAGTCCGCAGGCAAGCTGTCCCACGAAGGATGTCGAGTGCTGGTGGGTCAGTGGCCGGATTGGACTCCAACAAGCCTTGGCCACTGCAACCCACGCGGTCAGAGAAAAGATGCTTCGGTGTGGACCAGCAAGGTCCTGTGGACTCCCCAAGCAATGTAGAGTCAGGGCACGTCTGGAGCAACCAGGAAAGCCCACTGAAAGTTAGAGTACCCTTCTCAGGGACCCACAGGTCGATGGACCGGGGATCGCGAAGGGACCTCGAGAGGAAACACAAAATACCAGCCCACGGAACACTCGTGGAGTGTAGGCCAGTAATCTTTCGTCGAATCACTGCTCGGGGTCGGGACTACAAGTAGCCCAAAGCACAGCCTCAGGGATCGCCAAAAAGCATATGCTGCTGCAAATGTGCACGGTGTCCAGGGGTTCGGGTTGCACGGTCCCCACAAGGGCTGCGGGTCTCAGGTTTGCTGAGAGCACTGGTTGGCCTCGGGGAAGCTTAGGAACCCACCTCCAGTGTTGCAAAATCTTCGGAGTCCTTCAGGAGCTGCGTAGATGCAAACCGGTCAGATGCGTCTTTGGTGCCTGCCTTTCAGGGGAGAAACTCCTTTACTCCAAGGGAGATTCTTCGGTCATCCAACGAAGTGTAGATAGTTGAAGTACTTGGTTTCAGTAGCAGCGTTTCATCCAGGTCAATCTAAAATCCTGTAGCCAGGGGTTCCTACTTTATACCCAAGGAAGGGGTGGGACAAAACCTGGGGACCCACCTATGGGAGGGTCAGGACAGAGGGGTGGCTACACCCATGTCCTTTGTCCAGTTTCATGTCAGAGCAGGGGCTTATAGCCCCTGCAACCGGTTTGAGCTGGACTATGCACAGGGACACCAAATGTGCCCCCAGTGCAGACATCAAAGCACTCTCAGAGTGCACCCACCCAGCCGTAATACACTAAAACCTGTCTGGGAGGTGGTCACACCTCCCTGTGACAGGAAACCTATTGTCCAGCCTCCCCTGCCGGAGTTTCGTCCAGCAGCAGGAGGGCAGACGCGCGTCTGTGGCTGGCAGCATCCATTTTGTGATGCCAGGGTTCTGTGAAGCTGGTACAGGGTGTACCGGTGTAGTCATATTTCTCCCTCTAGTAGGGTGGAATCATACCTCCCCCGCCAATTACTGGCGGGGAGGTATGATTCCAAGGTGTTTGACACCAAACACGACATGTTTCCATGCAGCCGTTTTAAAGTTAGCATTTACCGCGAGGTTATAATGCACTTAAGAGTATATGGTTGGCTGCATCAAAAACAACCCCGGAATAGAGGTTCCGAAGGCTGCAGAGGGGCTCTGCTCATGCATGGGCACCCTCTCACATAAAACCCAGCACCCTGCCTGCAGGATTGATAAGGCCTGCCATAGGGGTGACTGATAGGTTTATATGTGCAGTGATATGGATAGATATAGGTAACCTATATCTAAGTAAGGGGTGCATAAACCACCTTACACAGGCTGCTGTAGCAGACCTGTTGTGTCATTTTGAATGGTCTCCCAGGGGTGGCATAATACATGCTGCAGCCCCTGAGAGGCCTCTGGGGTACCTATGCCCTGGGTATATAGGATACCATATACTAGGGACTTATAAGGCTACCCCAGAATCCAATCTGTGGTGTACCTAAAGTACATGCAATCAATTTAGAGAGAAAGCAGCTAGGCTGGGGTCCTGGATAGCAGGATCCCAGCCAGACTAAGTCAAAAAACAGTGAAGCATCAGCAAAAAGTGGGGGTAACTATAAGAAGCAGATCCTACTCTCCTACACCCCCACCCCAAACGTAAGGACATTAAACTAACCTTGACCAGCTGAGTCTTCATGTTGTAAGTGGAAATATCTGGAAAGTCCATCTGCATTGGCATGGTTATTCCAGGTCTATGTTCCACTGTATAGTCCATCCCCTGTAGGGAAATGGACCACCTCAAAAGTTTGGGGTTTTCACCCTTCATCTGTTTTAGCCATAAGAGGGGCTTATGGTCTGTCTGAACAATGAAGTGAGTGCCAAACAAGTATGGCCTCAGCTTCTTCAGAGCCCAAACCACAGCAAAGGCCTCCCTCTCAATAGCTGACCAACGTTTCTCTCTGGGGTCAGCCTTCTGCTAATAAAAGCTACTGGCTGATCCTGACCCTCATCATTCAATTGTGATAACACAGCCCCTACCCCCAACTCAGATGCATCTGTTTGGACAATAAATTGTTTGGAGTAGTCAGGACTTTGCAGAATGGGAGCAGTACACATAGCCTGCTTCAGGTCATCAAATGCCTTTTGACAGCTAAGTGTCCACTGAACTTTCTTTGGCATTTTCTTAGAAGTTAAGTCATTCAAAGGGGTCACTATGGATCCATAACCTTTGACAAATCTCCTATAGTACCCAGTCAGGCCCAAGAAAGCTCTGACCTGAGTCTGGGTGGTTGGAGCAACCCAGTCCATGATGGTCTGGATCTTGCTCTGCAATGGTTGAACCTGGCCTCCACCCACAAGGTGGCCCAGATACACAACCTGACTCTGCCCTATCTGGCACTTGGTGGCCTTGATAGTTAGGCCTGCTTTCTGCAGGGACTCCAAAACATTTCTCAGGTGGACCAGGTGATCCTCCCTGGTGGAGCTAAAGACAGCAATATCATCTAGATATGCTGCACTATAGGCTTCCAGGCCTGTAAGGACTTTGTTCACCAACCTTTGAAAAGTGGCAGGTGCATTCTTCAAACCAAAGGGCATCACCACAAATTGGTAGTGCCCACTAAGGGTAGAAAATGCTGTTTTTGGTTTAGCATCATCAGCTAGTCTGATCTGCCAGTAGCCAGCTATTAGGTCAAATGTGCTCAGAAACTTGGCTGAGGCCAAAGTATCTATAAGCTCATCTGCCCTAGGGATTGGATGGGCATCAGTCCTAGTGACTGCATTGAGATCTGTAGTCTACATAAAACCTCATCTCTCTCTTACCATCTTTGGTGTGAGGTTTGGGTACCAAGACTACTGGACTAGCCCAAGGGTTATCTGAGGGTTCAATCACACCCAAATCCAACATCTTCTGGACGTCAGTCCTGATACAGTCCCTGACATGGTCAGGTTGCCTGTAAATCTTATTTTTACCAGGCAGACTGTCCCCAGTGTCCACTTCATGAGTGCACCAGGTAGTCTGACTTGGAGTCAGTGAGAACATAAGTCTGAACTGATTGAGAACTTTTCTGCAATCAGTTTGCTGTTGGACAGTGAGGCTGCCTGCCAAGGCTACACCATCTACTGAACCATCATCAGGGTTCTGTGAGAGCAGGTCATGGCGTGGATCACTCTCTTCCTCCTGTCCCTCATCAGTAGCCATGAGCAAGCCCATGTCAGCCCTGTCAACATATGGTTTGAGCCTATTGACATGGAGCACCCTATGGGGGCTCCTGGGAGTTCCAAGGTCCACCCGGTAGGTAACCTCTCCCTTTTGCTCAATTATGGTATTGGGGCCACTCCACTTGTCTTGGAGGGCTGCTGGGGCCACAGGCTCCAACACCCATACTTTCTGCCCTGGCTGGTAAACAGTCGGCACAGCCTTTTGGTCATGCCAGGCCTTTTGCAGTTCCTGGCTAGCCTCAAGGTTTTTATTTGCCTTCTTCATGTATTCAGCCATCCTGGAGTGGAGACCAAGTAAATTTATTTGAAAGGTTTTATATAGCGCTGGCTAGACCCGGAGGTATCAGAGTGCTTTACATGGAATCAGACCATAGTTGCAGGTTACATCATTACAAAGGTTACACAGTTATTAGAGCATAGCTACAAAATTACATGTTAGGTCGAGACAAACAATAAGGATATATACGTAAGGGAAAAAGCAGGCAAGGGTAGAGATTCAAGGGGAGAGGGGGTAGGAGCAGGGGAAGTAGACATAGAATGAAGGGGGGAAAGAGGAGGGGGAGGGTGAAAGACACAGCAAGAAAGAAGAGGGGGAGGGTGACGGGGCACAAACCGGTAAACGCGTAATAGCTGCGTCCAAAGTCCAGTAAACTGTGATCCCAGGGGAGTGGCATCATTCCTCCATCTCCGTTGCGAGAGGCTCTCTATTATGCAGTGGACTCTCTCAGAGGGGTCTCTGAGACTCCAAGGCCTACCTACTGGATCCTTCCCCAAAAAGGGGAGAGGGAGTGCTTTGGCAAGGGGCGCCATACCAAACCTCAACTGTGAGTGGCTCCCTTAGCACTGTGGACTCTCTCAGAGGGAACACTGAGACTCCAGAGTATAAATATTGGATCTTTCCCCAACAAGGGGAGAAGGAGTGCTTAGTCAACGGGCACAAGGGACAGGGGGCTAGGCGGCGTAGCAGACAGGGGGAGAGATTCAGAGGAGTTAGACAAAGAATGAAAGAGGGAAAGCGGTGGGGGAGGGTGAGAGACAGAGCATGAAAGAGGAGGGGGAGGGTGAAGGGGGTACAAACCGGTAGGCGAGTAAAAGCCGCGTCCAAGGTCCGGTAAGCTGTGCTCCCAGGGGAAGTGGTATCATTCCCACATCTCCGCTGCGTGAGGCTCCCTTTACGCAGTTGACTCTCTCAGAGGGGTCTCTGAGACTCCAAGGCCTACCTACTGGATCCTTCCCCAACAAGGGGAGAGGGAGTACTTTGGTAAGGGGCGCCATACCATACCTCAACTGTGCGTGGCTCCCTTGACACTGTGGACTCTCTCAGAGGGGGTCCCCGAGACTCCAGAGTATGAATATTGGATCTTTCCCCAACAAGAGGAGAAGGAGTGCTTAGTCAAAGGGCAACAAGGGCTTGGGGGCTAGGAGGCGGGTCGGAACTGGCAGGTCAACAGAGGGGGAACAGACGGCAAATGAAAAATCACATTAATACAAAAAGATAACACATTCAATACCAGGGTAAATTAGCGATCTAGAAAAAGACAGGATCCGCGAAAGGCAAGGGTCAGGGGGGACAGAGGGAGGGAGACAGCGAGTTGAAGAGTCCCACAAAGAAGAGAAACAGATAGCAGAAAAGGAAATGTATACATTGTAGAGTCACTTAGGAGAGAGATGCAAACGGGAGAGCTCGGAATCACAAAATAGTGATATTAAGTACAAAGAACTACTGCGTATACTAGTGGTTAGAGTTGTAACTATGCAAATAGTAAATTCACTCAGGGTTCCATTTTCACATCGATCAGGCTAAAAACGATTGAATATTACATATCTACAGGGTGAACAGAGATATAAGACATCCAAGGGGGTAGAGAGAGGGAGGAGGGAGATGAGATAGGTGATAGGAGAGACGGGGGCCTAGGGGGGGAGAAAGAGATAGATAAGGCAGTCCAGCCGAGGAGCAATGTCTGAGGGTCGGCAGGATAAAGTTCAACGGTTCGTCCAGTGACACAAGTCTTTCCTGTACAAAGTCAGTTACTATTTATATCGAAGTATTTATTACTTTCTTAGAAATTACTTAGTTGATCTGCTCAAACTAAACTGTTCCTGGAAAATGTTTCTTAGGCCCGTGAGTTGCGACCACTTCTCAGTTGGGAAGCTTTGTCAGAGGTGATATTTATTCGAAGACAGCATAACCGCACGGAGTTGGACTTCATATTTATTTCTTAGTGCTGCTGCCCCCGGCGGTGTCCAGGACCCAGGCTCGAAGGCATTGGCGGTGCTTGTGGGATCCTGTGTAGTTTCATGCTTTCCGTACGAAGCGGCTAAGGCATGCCCCTTGATTCTGGTGTGCGTGGGCTCAGACACCAGTCCCTCCTTGTAGTCTCCTGTATCATCTTATCCTTTGCTGATGCCTCCTCGCTCTTTGCTTTAACCTGGTGTTTGTACTGTTTGAGGGAGATCCTGTAGGGAATGCCATGCATGAAGTTAGATGTAGAACGCAAAGCCAGATGTGAAGGGCTAGAGGATAAGTAGCCTGACCACTCCAAGATGGCCGACAAGTGTTGTGGATGGAACAGCCCTACTTCTATTTCTATGGCTAGGCGAGCCGAGAGACCAGGGAGCTCACCTCCTCAGCTTTCAATAACGTGTGCCTGGCAACAAAATGGATGCCCACCCAAAAAGCCCCCAGCCAGAACAGACAAAATGGGCGCACAAAACAACAATAGCCTTGCAGCCCTCCGCAGTTTTCATACAGTTAAGGTAGCGATAATGAACATTTACTAACTCCAGTGGCGCTTCAAAGGTGGCTCGGATCCTCGAGCAAGCCCCCACACCCAGGATCAGGGCTGCGTGGGAGGGGGGGAAGTCAGCGACACCCTGAGGACACGACAGGGCACGCTACTGAGGCGACCTGAGTCTTCAGACCCAGCCCCCCGGCCCGAAGCAGGCGGCGGAGGGGGGGGGTGGGGTGGGAAACACCCAGTGAGCCAAACGATCAGTTTTTACATAGTCCACAATACCCTGTTTAGGGGGTTTGAGAGGTAACTCCCATCCCTCCTTCACCAGACACAATGGACCCCTAACTGGATGTCCAAACAGAAGCTTAAATGGGCTGTAACCAACCCCCTTCTGTGGAACCTCTCTGTAGGCAAAGAGAAGGCAGGGCAAAAGTATGTCCCATCTGCGCCTAAGCTTTTCTGGGAGACCTTTAATCATGCCCTTTAGGGTTTTGTTGAACCTTTCAACTAACCCATTGCATTGTGGGTGGTAAATTTGTAATTTACTCCACACTCCTTCCACATAGCAGTCAAGTAACTAGACATGAAGTTTGCATCTCTGTCTGATACTACCTCCTTCGGGAAACCCACTCTGGAAAAGATTCCCAGGAGGGCCCTTGCCACCACAGGAGCTGTGGTGGTCCTAAGGGGAATTGCTTCTGGATACCTAGTGGCATGGTCCACCACCACCAGTATAAAGCTGTGCCCAGATGCTGTTTGAGGATCCATGGGACCAACTATATAAATCCCAACCCTCTCAAAGGGAACCCCTACCACAGGTAGTGGTATCAGGGGGGCCTTTGTTGTACCACCTGCCTTACCACTGGCTTGACAGGTGACACAGGAGCAACAAAACTCCTTGGTGTCTTCAGACATGTGAGGCCAATGAAAGTGAGGGACAATTCTGTCCCAAGTCTTGTTTTGGCCTAGGTGACTTGCTAAAGGGATATCATGTGCTAGTGTCAATAAGCAGCCCCTAAACTTCAGAGGTATAACCAACCTCCTGGTAGCTCCAGGCTTGGGGTCTCGACTCTCTGAGTAAAGGAGTCCATCATCCCAATAGATCATATGGGTTCCACTAGCACTCCCAGCAGCCTCAGCAGCAGCTTGCTGTCTGAGGGGTTCAAGAGAAGGGCAGCTCAGCTGCTCCTGGCTCAGATCTGCACTGGAAGGGCCCCCTGTCCCCAAGAACTCAACCTGATCAGGTTCAAGCTCATCTGGGACAGTTCCTTCTTCAGGACTTAGATCAAGAGACTGGTCTGGATTCTGAGTCAGGGGGGAAGACACTGCTTTACCCCTACTGCTCCTTTTCTTGGAAGGCGCCTGGTCCATTCTTCCAGGATCCAGGGCCTGTTCAGTGTTAGATATTTTTGCCTGTGACCTGGTCATAGCAAACACATCTGCAGGGATTCCCAACATTTCTGCATGAGTCCTGAGCTCCACTTCAGCCCAAGCTGAGGTTTCTAAATCATTGCCAAGCAAGCATTCAACAGAGAGGTCTGCACTTACCACAACCTTCTTAGGGCCAGTTACACCTCCCCAGGTGAAAGTAACAACTGCCAAGGAATGTTCTGTCCTGACATTGCTAGCATTGGTCACTTGGTACATCTCACCAAGTATGATTTGCTCAGGAGCCACAAGATCTTTTGTCACCATTGTGACACTTGCTCCTGTGTCCCTGAATGCCAAGGCCTCTTTTCCATTTATTAAAGGCTGCTGTCTGTATTTGCCCAGATTACTGGGACTGACAAATAAGGAGGCAATATCCATGCCTCCATCACAGATCAGTACAGCCTGAGTAGGAACTCTGACTAGGCCAGAGTCCATCTCAGATCCCAGGGTTAACCCTACTACACCCTTATTCTGAGTACCACCACTTGGAGCTGAACTAGGGGGACAGTTGTTGCCTTAGGGGCAATGGTGGCTGGAGTTGAGTCCTTGGACTTGTTACAGTCACTTTTCCAATGGGTCTTCTGTTTACAGATTTGACACCATGGCTTCTTCTTGCCTTTACCCTTGTTGGATTGTGACTCCCCACCAGATGCAGATTTTTGGGGCCCTTGAAAAGACTTCTGGTCTCTACCCTTCTCCCCACCCTTATCAGAGGTTTTAGAATCCTGCTTCTTGGAGTCACCACCTTGGTTCTGAACCTTCTGCCTCACCCTGGTTCTGACCCATTTGTCTGCCTTCTGGCCCAATTCTTGGAGAGAGGTCAGATCAGAGTCTACCAGGTACTGATGCAACAGCTGATTTTGACAATTATTAAGGATCTGCTCCCTCATAATTAAATTGTACAATCCTTTAAAATCACACACTTTACTGCCAAGTAACCAGCCTTCCAGAGCCTTAGTAGCACAATCTACAAAGTCAACCCAGTCTTGAGTCTGTGCCTTTTGGGTATCTCTGAACTTCAACCTGTACTGTTCAGTGGTTAAGCCAAACCCATCAATCAGTGCACTCTTCAAGACCTTGTAATTATCAGCATCCTCTTCTCTAACAGTGAGGAGCTTGTCTCTACCTTTGTCTGCAAAGGAGAGCCACAAGATTGCTGCCCACTGCTCCTGAGGGACCCTCTGTACTTTACAGGCCTTCTCCAGTGCAGTTATCCATTTGTGGATGTCATCCCCACTCTGGTAGGGAGGGACAATCTTGTTCAGGTTCCTATGGTCATGAGTATGTTCTCTACCTCTAGGGACACTGTTGCTGCCACCATGGGGCTCTAGCCCCAACTTTTTAGAAGCTTTCTGAAGCTCCAGGGCTTCCCTGTCTAAGGCCAATTGCTCTCTCT
The DNA here is from genome assembly GCA_963921515.1 of Calotriton arnoldi. Lineage (NCBI taxonomy): Eukaryota > Metazoa > Chordata > Amphibia > Caudata > Salamandridae > Calotriton > Calotriton arnoldi. Next base: position 1,465,674 of record CAWUFW010003726.1, on the reverse strand, counting down.
TGATTCTGAGCTTGGCTCTCTCAAAGTCAAGCAGTTGGCACTTCCTCTCATAAGAGGACTCCCTTTTATGAGAGTTACCTAAGAAGGGTAAACCCAATACTAGTCTCTGGGACCTGGGTAAAGGACAGTACATAAAAACAGTGGTCCCAGAAAGCGACCATACAATTCAAAGGCCAAAATTACAACGTGATTATAAAAACTAAAACACAAGGTATTTTGTTGCTCCTAGTGTTTAATTCACACTGAGCATTAGTCTATTATTGACATAGTTCATATTATATACAATGATATCGCTAGGTGGGGAAGGGGAAAGGAGGGAAAGTGGAGTGAAGGTAATTCAAGTGAGGTAAGGGTAGTGACTTCAGAAGTATAGTTCGAATCAAAACAAAACAATGTAATATTCAAAAGACATGTGGCTCCTTGATTGAGCCTATTAATCAAAATATACACAAAACAACTTGTATCGCCATGATAATAATTAACACAGTACTAAATCTCTGGTGTTAAAACTGGCTTGATAAAGAAATGTCGACGTTTCGACCCCAATATATCCATAGGCTATTCAAATCCTTATGCCGGGGTCTTCATCAGGACTGTGGTGTGAGGGTGGGTGAGGGGATCTAGGGAAGAGCATGAAAGTGACTTAGAAAAATATATGTATAGTGTCATAAAGATCACAACAGATATGTAAAAGAATGGTAAAAAATGGTAGATTACCATAGACCGCCCTAGAAGGCTGGAGTTATGCTAGGGCCTACGTGGCTCCTAATGACCGGGAGAGAAAAAACAGCACCTGTGAAAATAAGGTGCATTGTCAATATTTGAAAATTGAGTAATGTTGCCATGTTCTATGTAAAAGAAAAGGCATCACTCACTGATAGGGTGGAAATCACTGTTGAGAGCCTAATTAATCGGCTGAAGGCATATATAATATTCTGAAAGAGGAAATGAGAAAAGAGGGCTAAACAGGACCATGCAAAAATGCCCACAGAAATAATGGCACAACATGAAATTACGCGCCTACAGTATAGCCTTCGTAAGGAAGAAATGTAAGTCATAAGAAACAAGTCAGCACAAATAAGCACCGGTTTGAGCCAATACATTGTTGGCAAAAGGCAGAATAAAACACTAATCAGCCAAAGTAAACACGAGAGCACTGACTGATCGTAATGCTCTGAAAGCAGACTTAAACACAACCAGATGGTTACAGTTTGAAAGGAAGATGGAAACGCGCTTTTAAAAATACATCCGAGTGGGTTACAAAAACAGAAAAGTGTTAAGAAATGCAACAAATTATCGCACTAACAGAGAGGGACGAACGAGTTAGAAAAGCCTAGTTACCTTTATTAGAAATAATGGCTGGAACTTTCAAGTTTCCAACGTGCCTACAAATAGATTTAAGAAAAAAGGAGGTTTTAATAAAAAGGAATGTGCTCACAGAAGGCAGACCGTCAAGGTCAGGTCACCTCAATAGCACTCGTGCTGGCAGTTAACTCACCGCAGTTCTGTTGAAATGAATCCTTACGAACGGGCGACACAAAGTGCTGGATTCTACTTAGTGAAATAGGAAAATAAATCACGCATGACAAGGCAGTGCGTGCAGGCGCTGAGTGCTGCCTCACCACGAGAGGAGAGGTGGGGGCACTGAAGACAGACTTGGAACTTCAGAAACTTTGCAATGTGTCAGAAAACAAATGTTGAGGGTAACGTAAAAAAAGGGGTTGTGTTACCAAGGTCATGGTTGGAATGAAATGTAACTAAAAGGGTGTTTTAAAAAATCTATATTGGCATATACAGTGTAAGTTAACATACCAAAGGTATATTACCATATTACAGGTACGGAATGAACCGGCCATCTTCATAGATATACCCAAATTTAAAGAAGGCTTTAGTTACGTGGCCAATAACTGCTCCCGGCACTGGATGGTGCTGGGAGTAGAGACAGCAGCAGAACAGGTCCAAGTACTACTCAGCCAGATCACTGCACTCAAGACTGAGATAGCTGGTGACACTGCACTTTCGAACGCCAAAGAGGCCCTGGAAAATCTAGACAAAACGCTCAAAGATTTTGAAACGACAACACAGATCAAGAAACTTGAAAAACTTGCAAAGGATGTGAGATATTATGAAAAGAAGAACACGTATCCCTATCTCCAAGAAGATTACTATAAGCAGGATAACCAGGGGCGCTTCAACAACAGAGGCCGAGGAGGTTACCGTGGATGCAGGAACTTTACAACTTTTTCTGATTCGTCATACAGCACAGATAGTGACACTGAACAACCAGGCTCCAGCGGTAGCTACGGATATCAGGATACATGGAATCCACCTCAGGGACCCTATCCCTCGCCTTTTTTAGGAGAGGGACAATGGAGACCCCCCCAGAGGCTGTGTCGGGAACTGGCCCAGGGGCCCATTGCGAGGGCAACCAGGGAACAACAGTTGGGAGAGAGGCCGTGGGAAGACACCGAAACAGGTTCGCTTCCAACCGGAGAACCACGGAGAGATCCAAACTCGACGCAGGGTCTACAGATGGTGAGGAGGCAGCAGAACCCTGTAGTCAACATCTCCTCCTACACACTCACGAATGAAGAGACAAGCGTCCTGAGCAAAGGACTTTCTTTTGTTCCGACAGCACGTCCTAATGAATTTGCACTGAAGACTGAACTTCACCTTTTTTTAGAAAGATCCGTCTCAAGTATTTTTTCAAAGAATCACCTAGACCTGGTGCTATGTCCCCCACAGGATTACGGATTGCGTCTACGTTTGTTCCACCGGTCAACCGCATGACGAATAAGATCCTTGCATATGAAAGTGTGGTCCTCAGAGATATCTCCAAACTAATGAAGGAACATAAGCACACTAAATATAATATCTCCAAGCCTGAGAGGGATGCCCTGGACTCCCTGAGAAACAATAAGAACATTGTAATCAAGCCGGCAGACAAGGGGGGCGCGATTGTGGTTCAGGATCTGTCCAAGTACAAGATGGAAATTCTTAACCAACTCCAGGACGGAGTCAGTTACATGAGAACGAACGGTGACCCCTCTAAGGACCTGGCCCAAGAGATTTTGGCTACAACTACCCGTGGCTTGGATCAAGGCTTCCTAACTAAGCATGAGTTTTTATACTTAAATCAAAAACAACCACGACTGCCAACACTCTACACCCTACCAAAGATACATAAGGACCCACAGAATCCAGCGGGACGTCCTATCGTCTCAGGATGCGGTTCAATGCTAGAACCGTTGAGCAAATATATTGATTATTTTCTAAAACCACTAGCTGAAACCACCAGGGCGTACCTCAGGGATACGATGCAAACTATAAACTTAGTGGACAAACGCCCACATGATCCGAAAAGTCAACTTCTTGCGACTTGTGATGTTGTCTCTCTCTACACAAGCATACCACAAACAGCTGCCCTTGAAGTAATGCGTGAAGCATTAGATCACCGAATGGCTCCCATGACCGTACCAACAGATTTCATTATAGACCTCCTCAGAATTGCTATGATGAAAAACTTCTTCTTTTTTGATGGCCATTTCTATTTTCAAACGAAAGGAGTAGCTATGGGCGTTGCCTTCGCCCCTGATCTAGCCATCCTCTTTATGGACCATTTTGAGAGATCTTTCATATTTGGGGCAGACAACCCATATCTGGACAAGGTATCCTTATGGAGGCGGTATATTGATGATATACTCTTGATTTGGACTGGAGATCAAACTGAACTGGTTTCATTCCATTCCTGGCTGAATGAGAGGAGCCCTGATATCCAATTCACCATTCACTTTGATCCTAAGGAAATCGATTTCTTGGACATTACCATCAAATCTGAGGATGATCACCTCTACACTACCCTATATCGCAAACCTGCGGAGAGAAACTCTTTGCTTAGATACAATAGCCATCACCCAAGGGGACTCCGAGATAATCTCCCCTTTGGGCAGTTTTTACGGATCCGCAGAAACTGTTAAAAAAAGACTGACTACATGGCCCAATCGGATGACTTACTAAACCGCCTCATGGAACGTGGATACCCCAAAAGAATTACTAAGTGGGCACAGAAAAGGGCCTGATACAGCCCTCGCGAAGATCTGCTCGAACCTAAAGAGAGGGATGATGGACTTCAGGAAAGGATGATATGTGTAACAACATTTTCAACTCAAAGCCATGCCATTAAGAAAACAATTAACAAACATTGGGGTCTAATTTCAGACGACATCGGACAAGACAATCCCCCTATGCATTCCTTTAAAAAGGCCAAAAGCATTAAAGAACATGTGGTTCGTTCCTTTTTAGAAACTCCTGAAACACCCACCATTACATCCATGTGGAACTTACCACCTGTATTGGGACATTTCAAATGTGGGAAATGTAAGGCCTGCCCCACAACAATCCAAACGAAAGAATTTAACTACAAAGACCATGTTATTACTTTAAATTTCCTTTCCAATTGTAATACCAACAACGTGATCTATGCTATCCTATGCCCTTGCGATTTCATCTACGTAGGACAAACCCAACAAAAGATCAAAGCCCGAATTCTCCAGCACTGCAGCCGAATTAGATGTGGCGTGCAGGGAGCACCTTTGGTGGAGCATTTTTCAAATATGAGTCATAGCCCTGACGAATTACGATGGGTAGTATTGGAAAGAGTGTCACTGGGCCCAAGGGGAGGTAACATTGGCGCAATTTTAAATTTGAGAGAATGCAAATGGATGTCCCTTCTGGACTCCATTAGGAACGGTCTAAATGAATCGGAAATTAGTCACGCCCAATTTGCCTGCCTGCCTGTGGAATAATACATAGTTACCTTTCAGACATGTATATTGAGTCAATTTAACTACAGACCCCACTGTTCTTTATTGTGTCTATTAATATGGGTTAGGTACTGTGTTCTCCTTCTGGTAATGTTTTAAGTGTTTGCCTGACCTATGCACGTTCTGAATATGTACAGTTTTCTTTTTATTTTATCTGTAATTAATGCAGCAGATTTACAATCGGGGTAGAGCGAATAAATATTGCATAAAGTTAAGCAGCCATGTATTAACCTTCTATGTTGTTCTTTCTGATCAATCTATTTACTGGATACCATATGAAGTCCATGCACACTTCATGAGCATATGAAATGTTTGAACCCATTACTATTCATTCAAATTGTAAATATACTTTTTTGTAATGCTAACCAAATACTGCACATGCCCTAATTATGTAAATATACTTTTTTGTAATGCTAACCAAATACTGCACATGCCCTAATTATGTAAATATACTTTTTTGTAATGTTAACCAAATACTGCACATGCCCTAATTATGTAAATATACTTTTTTGTAATGTTAACCAAATACTGCACATGCCCTAATTATGTAAATATACTTTTTTGTAATGCTAACAAAATACTGCACATGCCCTAATTATGTAAATATACTTTTTTGTAATGTTAACCAAATACTGCACATGCCCTAATTATGTAAATATACTTTTTTGTAATGTTAACCAAATACTGCACATGCCCTAATTATGTAAATATACTTTTTTGTAATGTTAACCAAATACTGCACATGCCCTAATTATGTAAATATACTTTTTTGAAATGTTAACCAAATACTGCACATAACCCAATACTGCTTATGTCTAAAAGATAATGTTTTGCTTAGTTAAACGATTGCTGCATATGCCACTCTGTCAAGACATCCCTCAAGTGGTATTCTATTCCAGCCGGGGTCCTTCCCCTTTTTTCACGTCGCTATAAATATGGTAATATACCTTTGGTATGTTAACTTACACTGTATATGCCAATATAGATTTTTTAAAACACCCTTTTAGTTACATTTCATTCCAACCATGACCTTGGTAACACAACCCCTTTTTTTACGTTACCCTCAACATTTGTTTTCTGACACATTGCAAAGTTTCTGAAGTTCCAAGTCTGTCTTCAGTGCCCCCACCTCTCCTCTCGTGGTGAGGCAGCACTCAGCGCCTGCACGCACTGCCTTATCATGCGTGATTTATTTTCCTATTTCACTAAGTAGAATCCAGCACTTCGTGTCGCCCGTTCGTAAGGATTCATTTCAACAGAACTGCGGTGAGTTAACTGCCAGCACAAGTGCTATTGAGGTGACCTGACCTTGACGGTCTGCCTTCTGTGAGCACATTCCTTTTTATTAAAACCTCCTTTTTTCTTAAATCTATTTGTAGGCACGTTGGAAACTTGAAAGTTCCAGCCATTATTTCTAATAAAGGTAACTAGGCTTTTCTAACTCGTTCGTCCCTCTCTGTTAGTGCGATAATTTGTTGCATTTCTTAACACTTTTCTGTTTTTGTAACCCACTCGGATGTATTTTTAAAGCGCGTTTCCATCTTCCTTTCAAACTGTAACCATCTGGTTGTGTTTAAGTCTGCTTTCAGAGCATTACGATAAGTCAGTGCTCTCGTGTTTACTTTGGCTGATTAGTGTTTTATTCTGCCTTTTGCCAACAATGTATTGGCTCAAACCGGTGCTTATTTGTGCTGACTTGTTTCTTATGACTTACATTTCTTCCTTACGAAGGCTATACTGTAGGCGCGTAATTTCATGTTGTGCCATTATTTCTGTGGGCATTTTTGCATGGTCCTGTTTAGCCCTCTTTTCTCATTTCCCTCTTTCAGAATATTATATATGCCTTCAGCCGATTAATTAGGCTCTCAACAGTGATTTCCACCCTATCAGTGAGTGATGCCTTTTCTTTTACATAGAACATGGCAACATTACTCAATTTTCAAATATTGACAATGCACCTTATTTTCACAGGTGCTGTTTTTTCTCTCCCGGTCATTAGGAGCCACGTATGCCCTAGCATAACTCCAGCCTTCTAGGGCGGTCTATGATAATCTACCATTTTTTACCATTCTTTAACATATCTGTTGTGATCTTTATGACACTATACATATATTTTTCTAAGTCACTTTCATGCTCTTCCCTAGATCCCCTCACCTACCCTCACACCACAGTCCCGATGAAGACCCCGGCATAAGGATTTGAATAGCCTACGGATATATTGGGGTCGAAACGTCGACATTTCTTTATCAAGCCAGTTTTAACACCAGAGATTTAGTACTGTGTTAATTATTATCATGGCGATACAAGTTGTTTTGTGTATATTTTGATTAATAGGCTCAATCAAGGAGCCACATGTCTTTTGAATATTAAATTGTTTTGTTTTGATTCGAACTATACTTCTGAAGTCACTACCCTTACCTCACTTGAATTACCTTCACTCCACTTTCCCTCCTTTCCCTTTCCCCACCTAGGGATATCATTGTATATAATATGAACTATGTCAATAATAGACTAATGCTCAGTGTGAATTAAACACTAGGAGCAACAAAATACCTTGTGTCTTAGTTTTTATAATCACGTTGTAATTTTGGCCTTTGAATTGTATGGTCGCTTTCTGGGACCACTGTTCTTATGTACTGTCCCTTTTATGAGAGGCAGTAGTCCTATGAGAAACAGAGGTCCCTACAGAAGTACCAGAATGATTAGATTCCTGAGAAGGAGATCTGGATCTTCTTGGTAAACTGTTAACCCTTCCAGGTGGGGTAAAGAGAGGACCACTGGGGTCTTCTTCCCCACCCTCAGGAAAGATTGGATTGTCCAGGTTAGAATCATCTTGATCCTCCTGGTCAGCTTCAGATTCTAGGTCCTGGATGTTTTCACTTCCTGGCCTGTCCTCTTCTGCTGCCCCACCCAACTTGCCTGCCTCATCAGACCCTGGGGTCTTTCTGAGGTCATCTATGAGCAAAGCCTCTATGAGGCGTTGAGTTCTAGGGTTTTTCCCTGTCTTCAATTTTCTATATGCACACATATTTCTCAATTCCTGAAATGAGAGATGGTCATACTTATTCAGCGAGGAGCCACTGGCTTCTGCTCTTGAAGACATACTAGTGTTGTGAGGTGTTGCACCTACCTAACCTAGTGGGAACTACTAAACTCTCTTGAGTTGGAGAAAGGGTGTGCTAGACCCTTGACTTACCCAACTCTAAGTTCAGTGGAACTTACTTTATTCTAGACTTGATTATATGTACCTATGTACCTTTAGTGGTTTTCAGTTAGTCACTCAATGAGATTATCTGGTAAAGCAATAGCAAGCTTGAATCCCAACCGCTGCACACCAATGTGAGAAGTTGGCCTGGTATATGCTGCCCACTAGTTATAGTGGGCACCTTGCACCAGTCCAAACGACCCTTATTGATGATTAGGTTAAAGACAACCTTTATTGAAAGCTATCCTAGTGGTAGCTATGGAGAGCAGCCTTCAGGCTAAGTCTCGAAGGAATGTAAAGCAGCTTGGTTTACCAGATTATAACCTCTTGAATGACCAAATGAAAGGAGAACCACACGAGGTATATATATAAAATATATGTATTTATTACTGAAAACTCTCTACTAACCTCTTTATGAGATTAGAGAACAAGATACACAATATTAAAGCACTAGAACGACAGTAAATAGCACAATACACAGTGGGCCCCAGGGGGAGACCAAACCATATATTAAGAAAGTTGTATAACAACCCCGACTTGACTAGACACAGTACCTAGAGTACGTAGAATCGCTGGGACCACAAGGAACCACCCAAGGTAGTGACACAGGGGATGCGTGCAGTGTGAGAACACAGCCGTGAGCTCCGTACAATCCTATGGGAAAGTCGCGGTTGGAATTTTAAAGATTAAGGACACTTAGGAGAGGACTTTGAGCAAACCCTTTCAAACTTAGAAGGTTCTAAGGCCAGCACCCACGTGAGCACCGGAGTACTCGTGTTACCTAACTCAGGGAAGCCGGGTGCATAGGTGTCAAATGGTGTTGGGAATCTTCGTTGTTTTCAATGGCGTGATGCTGCAAAGTGCTGCTGCCGTGAAGAGGAAAAGTGTCCGGTGTGATCCAAGCCTGGATCAGAGCTGAGAAGAACCTGAAAGCAGAGGGGACAGAGTCTGGGTCACTTGCCAGTGACCAGGGACACGATAGACGAATGCCCACCGATGTCGGGTGTTTCAGGTGCGAAGAGGTGAAGCTTGACTCTGCAGCCACGGGGACCAGGAGACATCGACGATGACCAAAGTCTGCAGGCGAGCTGTCCCACAAAGGATGTCGAGTGCTGGGGGGTCAGTGTCCGGATTGGAGACCAACAAACCTTGGCCACTGCAACCCACGCGGTCAGAGAAAAGATGCTTTGGTGTGGACCAGCAAGGTCCTGTGGACTCCCCAAGCGATGGGGAGTCAGGGCACGTCTGGAGCAACCAGGAAAGCCCACTGAAATTTAGAGTACCCTTCTCAGGGACCCACAGGTCAACAGACCAGGGATCGCGAAGGGACCTCGAGAGGAAACACAAAATACCAGCCCACAGAACACTCGTGGAGTGTAGGCCAGTAATCTTCGGTGTAATCACTGCTCGGGGTCCGGACTACAAGTAGCCCAAAGCACAGCCTCAGGGATTGCCAAAAAGCATATGCTGCTGCAAATGTGCACGGTGTCCAGGGGTTCGGGTTGCACGGTCCCCACAAGGGCTGCGGGTCTCAGGTTTGCTGAGAGCACTGGTTGGCCTCGGGGAAGCTTAGGAATCCACCTCCTGTGTTGCAAAATCTTCGGAGTCCTTCAGGAGCTGCGTAGATGCAAACCGGTCAGATGCGTCTTTGGTGCCTGCCTTGCAGGGGAGCAACTCCTTTACTCCGCAGCCAGACTCGTACTCGGGACACCGCGTCACGAGCACATAACCCAACACCTACGAGACCTCCACTGGCTCCCCGTCGAGAAGAGGGTCACCTTCAAACTCCTCACCCACGCCTTCAAATCCCTCAACAACATCGGACCCAAATACCTCAAGAGGAACCTCCGCTCCGCCATCGCCTTGGTGGAGGTCCCCCGCATCCGCAGAAACAGAGCAGGCGGGAGAGCTTTCTCCTACATCGCAGCCAAGACCTGGAACTAGCTCCCTGTGAACATCAGACGCTCCCTGACCCTGCACACGTTCAGGAAGCACCTCAAGACCTGGCTCTTCGACTGATCCGGAGCTGCTCCCCCCCTCCCTAGCGCCTTGAGACCCTCACGGGTGAGTGGCACGCTTTATAAACCCCTGATTGATTGATTGATTGAAAGGGGGTTTAGAATCTGGAAGTCAGTTCGAAGATTGATACGAGTGGGTTGACTCAATTACTATACACCACTTTGCAATAACCCTAATCTGCCTGAAATTTTTAAAGGTCCAATACTCAAAAGGTGGGGCGAAGCTGGGATGACTAAGCTTGGAGCTTTTTTCTCTCCAATTGGTCTGGTCTCTTTCAAAAATCTTAAAGAATGGTTCGAGTTAGATCGAAGGGATTTTTACAAATATCTCCAAATAAGGGACTTTTTTAATAAGAAAGGTGGCGGTCCAATATGATTAGCTAACAACGACATAATTGATAAATTGAGAGAGACCAGAGATCTATCTATACGAGTAGTTTATAATCTCTTTAACTCGCTAATGAAAGATGATATGGATAATCAGGCATTAAGGTGGAAAATGGAGATTGGGGTCTCGGAACACCTATTCTTTCCCTCAATCAAACTGGCACAGAGTATCTTAATCCCGGCCCAGTTATAGGCACAATACTACAAAACATGTTTCTCATTATATTATACTCCGAAATGAATTGCCAAATGGAGGACGGGGAGAGGAACCCTTTGCCCCCGGTGTGCATTATATCAGGCAGACTTGATTCACATCTTTGCCTCTTGTGATGCGCTTCGCAAACTAAAGCAAGAGATTACCAACTTCTTTAAGGAGGCCCTAGGAGTAGATTGCTTCCTCTCTCCATCCTTGATAGGGCTTGGGGTAGCCCAGAACATGCAGGGGAGAGTAGGAGAAGAATTATTGTGTATCGGTATGGCGATTCTCCATTTATGTATTGCATCGGCATGGCTAGACCCTAATCCCCCCGGGTTCCAGCAATGACTTTCTTTTAGCAAATTACAATCTGGAAAAAGCTGTCTATGCAAGGAGGGGAATACGCTCACGAATGAAAGGGCTTACAATCTGGGCACCTCTGACTAGATGGCTAGAGAAAAAGGGGTAATCTATAAAGAGGAAATCAATTTAGTCTCAAAACCAAGAAAAACAGAGTAAGGCTAACTCCCCTGGGGTGGGTGGGGTGGGTGTTGGGGGGTGGGCGGGAAGGGTTTATTAGGAGAGGGTAAAAGGGGGAAAAAATAGAAATGCATGATTATTTTTTCATTTCTTTTGTTTTATGACAATGAATTTCAATTGTCTGTACACTCTCTTATAATATGCAATTACATTTTTTAAATAAAAAATTACAATTACAACTCCAAAACCAACTAAACTCAGGGAAAGTGCTGGATAATAAACCATAAACAAATTACTATTACAACTCCATACAAACTAAACTCAAAGAAAGTGCTGGATAATAAAATAAAACAAATTACTATTTAAACTCCAAAACAAATAAACTAAGGGAAAGTGCTAAAAAATTTAACATTTTAAACATGTAATAATTTTACATTTGCGTAACTATGAAAAAACATAAATGTATCAAAATATACAAAAAAATTCAAATGTAAAAATTTAACAAACATTTCCAAAAAAATGTTAAAAACATTTAAAAGACAAATTAAAAGAAAAACTACATATTTTAAATTATAAAATTTAAATTTTAAAACAAATTGTCAATAAAATTTCGATTTTTCTCTTCTTATAAAAATTTAAGAAATTTTAAATTAAATTCTAAATTTCCCTTGATTTTTTATAAGAAATTAAATTTCTAAATTCTCCAAATTGAAAAAATAAAAAAAATTACTAATACTTAAAACATTTGTAAAACAAAACAATAAAAAATAATATACACATGAAAATAAACAATTTTCCTAACATATATTCATTTAAATAATGTTTTTAATAAAAAAATATTTTTAATACTTTTTATAATTATTTACATGAAAATATTTGCACCTCAAAAAAAACCTTCAAAATGTAAAACATTTTTAATTTTTCAATATGTAATTTAAAAAAATATTTAAATGTAACAATTTTTTTTATTAAAAAATTACTTTAAACCAACATTTTTAAATTACTCCCCACCCTTATACCCTATAAACCCAACATCCCACTCCTACAATTCTACATAAAATTTAAAAAATAATTAATACTTTAAACAAATATTTTTAAATTACTCCCCACCCTTATCCCCTATAAACCCAACATCCTGCTCCTAAAAATACATAAAAATACAATGAAAACATACATTTTAACATTTAAAAATAAATGTAAACATATAAAATAACTACTACTAAAATATTAAAAAAAGAATTTAAATATTAAACAAAAACAAAAAAAATACAAATCGTCGATATTATTTACAACAATATTTTTGACATCGATATTTTCAAAATCGTTTCTAAAATACACAAAAATCGATATTTTTAACAACGAAAAAACTTACCTCGATATTTTACACCATTGATATTCTTGACTCGATATTCATGCAACTCGATATTTCTACATCGATATTCTGTCTCATCACCGTTGCAGGGATGTGGGCAATTTGAGATGCGACCCCCAACACAGCTGCCACTTCTGCATCTCAACTAACCCCCACCCCACAGGCTCATGCAAGAGTGAAGGACCAAGGCAAGCCCTCCCCCATCTTTCTGGTTCCCAGACCTGCAATCCATCATTGTGCCAACACTGAGCGCACCCAGGATAAGGTTACCATGGACTCAGCCTCCAAGGATGCTGTTCTCCAGTCCTGGGCTATTTGTTCACAAATCTTTGTTTTTTGGGGTGGGGGGTGTTTAAATTAGCGAGGGCTTGTTGCTAGACTTGGCATCCTTAGGTGGCGTTTCCCCAGACTTTTTGCCTTTTATCCCCTGTTTTGCTGATTCTCTTTTTGTTGGCTTTAGGACTCTGAGCACTTTACCACTGCTAACCATTGTGAAAGTGTATGTGCTTCTCCCTAAACATGAAGATATTGGTGTATACCTGATTGCCATATTTGATTTACTGATAAGTCCCTTGTAAAGTGGTATACCATATACCCAGGGCTTGTATTTCAAATGTTACTAGTGGGCCTGCAGCACTGGTTGTACTACCCATAGAAGTAGCCTTTCAAACCTGTCTTAGGCCTGCCATTGCAGGGCCTGAGTATACAGTTTACTGCCACATCAACTTGGTATTTAAAACTACTTGCCAAGCCTTCAACTCCCCTTTTATTACATATAATGAGGAGATGACTCCAGACCCAGACAAGGTGCAAGCACTGTCATCTACGTGCCCCTCCCCCCCCCCAAGATGTAACCATGCTTTGATTCTTCTTAGGCATGGCCAGTTATTGCTCAAGATACATTCGCAACGTTGCTACAGTGAGTGCCCCATTGAGAGATTTGACCAAGTGAAATATCCCATTCCAGTGGTCTCCTGAATATGACCAAAGCTTCAAAGACATAAAGCATGCAACTGAAAATGCATCTGAAATGGCCTATTTTGACCCCAAATTGCATACCGAAATCACAGAAGATGCGAACCGGTGTGGCTGGGAGCAATCCTTGCTCAACATAATGGTCACCCAAATGCACAGAGGCACATTGTGGCCTATGTCAGTCGAAGCCTATCTGAAACAGAACATGCTTACTCTTAGCCGGAGCTGTGGTGTGGGCCTGCGCACATTTTCATGTATTCCTCTATGGGAATAGTTGCTCACTGTTTTTGAAAACCTGAAGGCCAAGATGCCCCCTCGCATCTAGAGGAGGGGTTCAGGTTGCAAGCATACAAATATGTCATCATCATCATAATCTTTATTCAATTTTATAGATAAAATCACAAAAGACAGGTCATTTAAAAACAACATACAAAATATCAGTGCGATAGTCATTCATATTTTAAAACTCCCACCAGAAAGCAAACATGAAAAAAGCAGGTAAAAGGTGAATTCAGCAGCTGTAAAAAAAAATAAGGCTGGCCTAACTTGGTTAAAATTGAGCGGTAATAAATTTGGGCATATGAATTTGTGTCACAGGTAACTATATTTTGGGCAAAACATAACCACATGTAATGTGTTGTTAATCGATGTATTATCGCAGTTGCAGAGGGGGGCAAATCTGAGTATTTAAAACAACCCTGGGTAAAAGGGACCAGTCAGTGAAATAAATGTAATCTAAAATAAGTCAACAATCGGCGTTGGTTGCGGGGTATGTCCCAAGTCAGATAAGGTTCAATATCACTAACTGTTGACCCGATAGCGCGTGTCGCATAGAGTGTTTTGTTAGAGCAACATCCTCACGTTCTGATCTCAGCTTGTCCATAAGAGGGGATTCAACCCATTTCCCATCAGCACGAGATATGCTTGTGGTGTTAACAAACATATCCGACCTCCCTACAGCCCGCAAGCTACGTGCCACATACGCCAGCCATGGGATCTGTAGGGGCTTGTCTAATTGTAAGCTGTCTTGCAAGATCAGTCTACTAAAATCCAACTCCTCCATTGTCCAGATTGAATTCCAGAGTTTTAATGGATTGAGGCAAATCCGATCAGTTAAATAATCCATGCCTAATTATTTGTGGACGATTTCATAGGGTGTGCTTTGGCAAACTCCCAGGAGACTCCTTAAAAACGTATTTTCTGCGACTTGGAGTGGTGCAACCTGGCCGTATCCCCAGATTCCGCAACCATAACACACTAGGGGGATACATTTAGCCCTGTAAATCTCCAGGACCGATTGGGTGTGAGTGCGGCCCAATCGGCGGGAAAAGTCCCTAACACCAAATATCGCCCTGCTAAAAGAGGAAACATTCTGATTGATGAGCAAATGCCAATTGAGCTCAGAATCCAGTTGTATCCCCAGGTACTTGAACTTATCCACCCTTCTAATATGTTGGCCATCTATTACATATTTCATAGTTTTTGATGAGCCAAAGTTCATGACATGTGATTTAGAAAAATTAGTGGATAGGTCAAGACTGTTCATAAAATTAATAAAAAGAGTAAGAAGCTTATTCATGCTTTTAGCAGTACGGGCCATTAAAACGGTGTCGTCCGCATATAGTAAGGCAGGAATGGGACGGCCACCTACTCTAGGGACATCAACACATGCGAAAGTCAGGACCTGCTCTATGCTGTTGATATAAAATATAAACAAACAAGCATTTGCAATGCAATAGGTCTCGCATTGTGGAGAGTTTAAGCTATTGGTATTGTAAATGACAATGCCTTTTATTTGTGTGTTTTGAAAACCTGCAAGCGGTGCGTAAACACGCACTTTGTACTTATAGTGGTTGCTTACGGGAAGCAAGGCTGGCAGGGAAAGAGGCACGGTTACTGCCAGCCTTCCTTCTCATAAGCAAGGACTATAAGTACAAAGTGCATGTTTACGCACTGCTTGCAGGTTTTCAAAACACATAAATAAAAGGCATTGTCATTTACAATGCCAATAGATCAAATTCTCATAAATGTGAGACCTATTGCATTCCAAATTCTTGTTGTTCTTGTAAGTGATGCGTTTGCCAGTTCAGTCCCATTTTAGGTTTGGCGGGCATGGCTTCACTGAGGATATTTTTTTATTTGATTTATTACTGAAGAAATGCGAAGTGGAAATCTCACAATAGGTGTGAACCACAAGTGTTCTGCAAGTCATGTCCTTTGCAAAAAAAAAGTGAGGTTGAAGGCCGGGGTTTCGTGAACAGGTGGTCTTCACTCAAAATGTGTATAGGCCACCTGCCCAGCTTTGTTTGACACAATAAATTGAAGCAGCCCCAGAGACATACAGTAATATAAATAGCTCCCAGAGCGCGGTCTCTCTAGGCACCCGTGAGTGTAGGTAATCCCCCAGTAATGTGTGAAGAATGACAGGTGCCTTCGGTGGCGGGGTAGGGAGGGGGGGCGGGGGGAGGTTCATTCCAGCCGAGTGTGAGGGAAAACCTGAGTCCTGAGAGGGGGCGGGAGGATGTTATCACTATGCAGTGTGCACAGCAGAGCACAAGATTACACAGCTCTGCATACTTCTGCAGATATGCCAGGAATAGGCTAGTTTCCTGTCCGGGAACATCCCCAGCTCACTGCGAAGCTTAATCAGCAGCACTTATTTCATGCACTGTTTATAGTTTCACAGATCACATAGAAACGGGCAGTGTTTATTTACAAATGCTCTGGTGGAAAGCAATGGAGGCGTTGCCATCCGCCAAAGGACTGTGAGAACACACAAGGAAAACCAGAACTGTGACTTTTTTATGAACTGCGCTTTAAAAGGTCACAGAATAGCAACAAAAATCCACTTTCGGAGTTTTAGAAAATATGATATCATTCCATTCCTCCGGAGCAATATCAAGCTATGCGCCTTTCAGGAAACAGTGAAAACTGTAGCGCTGGAAAACACGCCAGCTACACTAAGCGCAATATAGGCACCCCAGGCCAAGCAGTCAATGAATCCAAAGGGATGTGTCAACTAATAAAACAAGGTTACTTATAATTGTAGATTTACTCACTGAAACATGGCGGTAATAGTGCTGGTTGTCAAGATGAGCGATCTTGGACTCCAAGATGCAGGTCGTTTCCTTTCTCTTTGGTCTGCTCCCCGAGGCGGAGGGGCTGGTTCACGTGAAGGGCTTGTGATAGATTTTGCCCGGGGAGCGAGGGGTGGGGATTAAGAGCAGAAGCGCTAGGTAGTATTTCATGTTAAAGGATGTGTACAGGCAGGCATGCTATATTGATGCAAAGCCACGATTGCCTGGCTGGGTACAGTGCATTTGCAAGGGAAGCAGCAGGCGGAGAGTGGTAAGCGCATGGATGAGAGTCCGATCTAAAGCAAAAGCAGATTTGGGCATTTAACGTGCTGGGGCAGGCTTGTGAAAAGTTGAAGCGCTATCAACGGGAAAGAAGTGAAGGGTAACAATTGCGCGTGTGCATAAGGTATATCACGTTCACTTTACTAACAACTGTGAAGACCTGGGTGCAAAACCGTTTTATGCGTATCACTTGACCAGGTGTTGAGAGGGGTCAAAATTCGTGTTTTTACCAAACATACACAAATAAAACAAGGGAGGGCGAGGGTGAGACAGGCAGGGGAGCGAGAGTAGAGCAATGTCAACAAGCGCGCGAAACAGATGGCCCCTGCTCGCCGCTGCTCGCTCCCGCAAGGTGGATGCCACCACAAGCACGAGTGCTTGAAAAGTGCAGACCGATTTCTAAAGGTCATCTCCTAGTGCAGCGCTGCGCTAGGCTCGACCTAAAAAGGAGCTAAAATGCAACCCTGCCTTACCCCTCGTTGGAGTTTAAAGTGCTCAGTGCATTCCCCATTGGGGCCAAACCTAACGCTGGCGGAGAGACCGTTGTGCAAATCACGCAGAAAATTTATTAAAACTATGTCAACATCCATCTGTTCCATCATCAAACAAAGCTTAGAGCGGTTAACTCTGTCAAAGGCCGAGCTGAGGTCCATGAAGGCTAGATGAATGGCCCCCTTCTTGGCCGTAGTATACTTGCAGGTTAAAAGATAGAGATTCAAGGTCTGTCCTATTGTTCCCCGACCATGGTGAAACCCGTACTGAAGGCCAGACAAAAACCCTCGCTCCTCGGCCCAATCCATGAGGCAATTTAATAAGATCCTGCCAATAATTTTCACCTTCGAGTCTATGAGGGCGATGTGTCTGACACAGGCCGGGTCTGATCTATTGCCCTTTTTAAAAACAGGGACTATTATACACTGAGACCGAGTTAAGGGAAGATGACTCCATACAGCAGAGTTTAAGTGCAGTGTCAGTATCGAGGCCCACAAGTCTATGCAATCCATGTATAGGTCACCTGGTACCCCATCAGGCCCTGGTGCTTTGTTTAAAGGCAACTGGGAAATAGCATCTAGTTAAGTTACACTCTGTCCGGGGGCCTTCTACAGGCTCCGTCTCTGCTTCGAGGCTATAAATGGCCCTAAAATTATCCACCCAGGCCTGAGATGGGATAGTACATGCCTGCTTGGTAAGATGGTCTTCATGGAAAAGGGACGAGTTGATGACACTCCAGAAGGTAGCGTTATTGTGCTGCTGACTACCATCACCAACTTGTCCCACGTCTCTTCTTTGATTTGGGCTTTACGATCTTTACAGGCTTCTTAAAGGTCGCCCTGGCCTTCTTAACTTTTTCTTGACAACGGGGTTTAGCATGCAAGAAATTCCAGAGGTCCTTGTGGGCTCTGGAGCATTGCCTGTCAAACCATCTAACCACACAGGTGGCCGGCGACGCAACGATTTTAAGGAGTGCAGACTTAATAAACCTGCAGATATTAGTAAATGACGCCAAGATTCTCTGTGGTGGCTCTACATCTGACAGACAGGTTTGGAAATCAGCATGACACGAAACAATCAAATTTTGGGCAAAGTCTGATGGAACAATGCTGGCCCACTTTATCCTTCGACCCTGATCAGCCAGTGTGGTGGGCACCTTATAAGCGGGTGTAGAGCTCAGCGCTTTATTATCCCAATAAAATGATGCTGTCAACGGGTTGTGGTCGCTCAAATGATGTTTTAGAACCTCAAAGTCTAAGAGTGTGGCAAACAGGCAACCAGAGACAAAAATATAATCAATCACACTACAGTGCCCCATCCCCCCCCTTAAGAATGGGCGTGCGAACCTCCACGGGATCATAGTTGCTCACCAATAAGTTCACCAGATTAAACTCAGAGATAAGGCTGTTTGCCGCTTCCCCTCGGTGTGTGTGTTTAAAATGTGCCTGGGTTACAAATGGTCCCTCAAAATCTGATTCCTTATTGTTAAAACAGGAGCGACAAGGGTGCAGGTTAAAATCTCCCACCTCCATGATTACAGTAAAAGGGGGTTCGGACAGAAAAAAATCATCCATAAAACATTTAAGACTAACCATAGCTTCCTTTTCATCTTTCGATGAAACTGCATTATAAAAATTAACAGGGAGCAGTCTATGTTTGTTAGGGAATATTAAAAGGGTGTCCAAGATTGTTTTACATTTAGAATGTATCACCTGGACTTTACAGGTATACTCTAATTTAATTAGTCGTGAGGCCACCACTAGCCCGCCCACTAGAGGAGCGGGTAGCTAAAACTGAATGGGAGGAATACCCATCAAGATACAAGCAACCCTTGGTATCCCATGTTTCCTGTAAACAGATAACACTAAAGTTGTTAAGCATACCCAGCCAATCGCCATCAGATAGTTTGCACTGGACCCCAGCTATATTCCTACAGATGACCTTAATAGAGTCTTGAGTCATAATCACGGGATCCTTGGTTCGGATGACATAAGTCTCAGAGTCTGTGATGGGAGTAGGGTCCAGTCAATCTGGATCATCAAGCTCACTCAATGGGAGAAAACGGTTGCTCAAAGACCGGGAAGTGGTGTTAAATGAAGCTTGGAAATCTGCAGGCCCACATCGTAGCTTTCTCTGTGGCAGAGTCAAATGTCTTGTGTCACCACCGTCGAGATTATTGGGGGGATAGAAGAAGCCCAGTGGGAGAGCTGTAATACAGTCTGAAGATGCACCCATCGGACCTAAGGCGTGAAAAATTCAACCCGCCTCCAGGGGATTATTAAAATTCACTATTATGCAATCTCCCAACACCGTTTTCCGGGTTTGGCCTATCCAAACCACCATATGGACCAGTATAATTTTCTCTGCCAGCATCTGCGTGGGGGGATAAGAAGCATTTGTCCTGGTTGCCAGCCAGTGAACAGTCTTGTTTTTGAGTTGATCGAAGTTTTCCTTTGCCCCCATCCTCAGAGGGGGCACATCTACCAGAACAATGACGTACGGTGTGGCCGCCAGGGGCAGCTGAATAGTGGTATTGAAAGGGCAATGTGCCGACTGTGATTTTTGAGATGTGGCAGGGACGGACAAATCTGTGTTACTCGGGCTTCCCTGCTGGATTGGATGAGCCGTACTAGGCACTTGCTGCCCAGAGTTAGCCACCATTATCCTAGGCACGTCGGTTAAATTGGGAGTATAGGTGGGCAAAGATGGTTAGCGATGGGGCTGCCGGTAGGACCTGGGCCTGAGCTTGAGCCTGGGGTGTTGCTCCCACACTTGCTGGCAATGGGTTCACAGGGGATAGTGCTTGGACCTGCATTTAGAAAGGTCCGCTGAAAATCAGCGAGCCGGCTGCTTATACTTGAATGTATAGTGTCCACTGACCCCTTCAATGATCCGACTATTTGCTCAAGTGCGGAAATCCGAGTATCAAACACATTTAGGGCTGAGATGATCTTCATTTCCAAGTCTTTACAGGATGCTAAAAAACTATCAGCTGGAGTATCCTTACCCGTGGCTACCGGATAGTCCACTACGGAAGTAGATGGAGCATTCACACACTCAGGAATAATCTTCCTCCTCAACTTGGTAGATATGGGCAACCCCGGGGTGGAATTTTTGCATCTGGTTCCCAGTTTCCGTGTTTTGGCGGGACATTTCAACGTAGGGTCCCTTGGTGTGGGCAGCTGATCCAGTGCTTTGGAGGAGCTAGCTGAGGGGTCAAGGGCAATGGGGGGGGGGGGGTGCAGGAGGTGGACTGGTTATAAAGTTATTTGGATCAACTGGTTCCCCGGTCAAAATGTCTGCCACTTGGTTCTCTGTCGATGTAACTTGATGGTTCCCAGCCAGCTCTATTTCAGCACTAGTAATCTCCTCAGATAATACTCCCACAGCCTGGTTCAAGGATTGACGTGCTGGCTCATGAACGTTTGTCACCCCCATTAGTTGTTTATGCCTTTTGTTTTCCCCATATTCAGAGTACATAGACACTAAACTATGAATGAACAGACCAAAGAGATAGCAAACGATGCTGGGAGACAGTATTACACGTAGTCACTCACTGCCTGCAGAGTACGCCACTATCCAAAAAGCCAGAAGAAAGGGGGATGGCCCAGGCTCTTTCGGTCTATGATGGGCTAAGACGGACCTGTCTTTGCCCGGTCTACGCCCGGGCAGCGCCCGGGTGCGTCCCGCGCAGTGGGAGCCTGAAGGTCCTATAAGCGCCTTTGGGTGCAGGAACAGCTGTTAGAAAGCGGCGGCTGCCGCGGGATGCTCTGGGGCTTGAAGTCCGCCCCTCTCAACCACCGGATACCGGATCCCACGCAGCAGGAGCCTGAAGGTCCTTTAAGCCCCTCTGTGTGCAGGAACAGCTGTGAGAAAGCGCGGCTGCCGCGGGATGCTCTGGGGCTTGAAGTCTGCCCCTCTCAACCACTGGATACCAGGTCCCAAGCAGCGGGAGCCTGAAGGTCCTTTAAGCGCCTCCGGGCGCAGGAACAGCTGTGAGAAAGCAGCGGCTGCCGCGGGATGCTCTGGGGCTTGAAGCCTGCCCCTCTCAACCACTGGAGGTCCTTTAAGTGCCTCCGGGCGCAGGAACAGCTATGAAAAAGCAGCGGCTGCCACGGGATGCTCTGGGGCTTGAAGCCCGCCCCTCTCAACCACCGGATACCATGTCATACAAATATGACATTGTACACAAACTGAGGAAAGCTCAAAATCCAGCAGATTTGTTTTCACAAGAACCGCTACATCATCACAGTTCGACATCCAAGAAGGCTGAAGAATATCTCAATTTTATTGAGGTCCAGCACACCAGCGGCTCTGTCTGTGGAACAAATCATTGATTCGACCAATATGGACAAAGGCATGACTATCATCAAAAGAAAAGGTACCCGGCAACTTGCCGATGATCTCAAATTCCAAAAGTTCAATAATGTACAGGATGTGCTATCAGTCAACCAAGAAGGCATAAAATTGAGAGGCTCGAGAATCGTCATAATTGAGAGTCTAAGACAGCAGATCATCGAGCTTTCCCATGAAGGACACCGTGGTATTGTAGCCACCAAGAGAGCCTTAAGAGATCGAGTGTGGTTCCCTTGACTGGACGAGCGAGTCGAGAAGGAGTTAAAAACATGACGCATTTGCCATTGCTTATCCCCCAAGGTGAAGCAGCACCCAGTGACAATGTTTGACCTTCCTGCACATGTCTGGGAGAGTTGCCATTGATTTCTTTGGGCCTCTAGGAAATGGGCATCATCTCATGGTAGCAAACACACTCCGTTGACCATCTTGTTGTGTTTGCTATGTTCGCCCTAAGTGGCCAACGGTATGCCCAGATGGGGGTCCCTTGCTCGTTGTGCCACTGGATTCAAACTAGCCTGGCTGATGAGGGGTGAAACCCCGAAACCGTTCCCAGGATGCTTGTTATCGGTCCAGGGAGGACGTGGCCTGGAAGTTTGGGCTGGACTATTCTCATGAGGAGTGCAGAGTAGAAATTTTATCTAGGATCTGTATTTGAATTATTTCGACTGGATGTGTTTGTAAATGACAAATTGTATTGTCTATATTTGTCTCTCCGTTACGTGTGTGTTGGCCTATTTTAGTGACTATAATCCCTGTAATGATTTTTATGTGTGTCTAACATTTGTGTTGCTTTTATCAGTTTGTGTTGTTATTTGAATGTTTGTAACACAGGTTTTTATTGGTATATGAAATTGATGCTATTTTGAGTGTAATGAGCTTTTATAATAGTTTTTTGTATACACTGAGTGATAAATTTTAAATAAAACAATATTTTTAATACAATCTACAGTTGTGTAGGAATAACCTTAACTCAGTATCTTTCTAATATATGGGCAATAAAAATCCTTTGTACTGGGAAACTTAGAGACCCAGTTATAGTATATTTTTTCACCAAGGGATTTCTCCTTTTTACTTGTCAATAGTACCCTATTCCCCTGGTTTGAACAAAGGGGTCCCTCTTTTTCTTATTCTATTCTCATGAGGAGCAGGGTCAAGACTGATTTGCATATGGCTGGGTCAAAACTGGGGTGGCAAAGTGAGCAAAAGGACAATGGATTAAACCCAGATCTGTGACTGGGTATTAGTGGTTGAAAAGTTTCAGCACTCCGTCCATCATCTTGTTGTCTTTGCCATCATCTCTTGGTAATCATTGACGAAGATTAGCGTTTTCCTATGGTGGAAGACCTATTGTCGACAACCCATGACAAAGTCATACAAGGGCTTGATGACATCTTGGAACCGTGGGGCACCCGAGATCCTCATATCTGATAATAGCCCCCCCTTTAATAGCAAAGAGTTCAAATAATTCTTGTTAGACTCAATGTCAAACACCAAAGGAGTATGCCCCTCTGGCCCCAAGCCAATAGTGTAGTTGAATGAGTTATATCACCCTCAAGAGGGCGATTCAACGAGCGTCGATGAAAGGAATCGATCTGAACCAAGCTTCATGTCAGGCCCTCCCGGCCTATCGATCAACTACTCGCTCCCAGACTGGTGAGAGTCAGCCACCTTGCTAATTGGGAGAGCCATCAGAACAAATCTACTCCAATGGACGTTGAGTCTATCAGTAGATGCTTGTAAAGTTTGTAACACTGATGATAGTCAGAAGCAAAATGAAAACGTATGCAGATCAGCGCCCACGAGCCCTAGGAACAATCTTTGACAAAGGAGACTGGGTACTGGCTAAATAGAGACAGAAACGGAAAATGGCCTGTAGGTCTTCAAAAATACATGTACAACATTGTATGATTTGTAATGCACTGTTTACATTTAAAGTTGCATTCTGGGACTTGTAGTTTCATATACCATTTGTGTATCTGTTTATAAATGGCAGCAACAGAGCCAGGGATCGTTCTAAGAGACCCGCACGCAGGCACAGGTAGCCAGGCCTCAGTGAGGGCTGCTACCTCCCACCCTCTCCCAAGGCCCTATAAATGGCCCCTCCCACAACAGAGCGCTGTGAAGCAATGTATATGAAGAGAGGAGCCCCTGGGGGCTGAAGAATGATAACTAACAGCCCCTACCTCAAGCATTTGGGGGCGGCAGCATGAGTCTGCAGGGGGCAGAGGGGCATGAAGGGGGCCGTCAGAATAGGTTAACAGCCCCTAAGGCAGGAATTTGTAGGAGGGAGGAACAATCTGCAGGGGGAGGGGGACAGCAAAGAGGCTCGGCAGGAGAAGGGAATAGCTACATGGATGGTGGGAAATGTTGCACCGTAGTCCAAGGGGTGCAGCCAAAACAGGGGGTGCCAGCACGAGGTGTTGGAGGGATGTTCAGTGCAGGAAGGTACTTCACACATTCCTATAGGGGGCTGCACCACTGATGACAAGGGGCCAGATTTATTGTGTAACCAGGGAGACAAAAGTGTAGGCGGTGTGAGGGAGAGCTTGCTGTCTGCCGGGGAGCCGTATGCGAGCCAGTACGAGCTTGTTTGGATCAAGCATCGATAACCACAATCCCATATCGAATATTGAAGTTACATCTCCACCAGATAACAGTATAAGCTGCCTTTCTTTCAGTGCACCCACATTACCTGGATCCTGGCTAATGGAGTGCGGTGTTGGATGGTGCAGACAATGGACAAACTATTGCAAAGGCTCAGCAGATGCAGTCAGGTCCAGTACTGATGATGGACCAAAGTATTTACAGCTTCCTGTAATAATTCTGCAAAAATGTGGGATTTGCAGAGTAATCAAGCTATACAAGTAGCACAGCATGAATATCCTATCAGGACTGTCCTCTGGAAAAAAGCCCCAAATTACCAGTGTATAATGACAGGCAGCTGGGATAATAACCCTCTGCTGACATTGCCTCTGTCTGAAAGATGTTACTGTGTGCAGCTGATGTGGTTACCCCATGACTGTTGATGTGGTTACCCCATGGCTGCTGATTTGGTTACCCCATGGCTGCTGATTTGGTTACCCCATTGGCTGCTGATTTGGTTACCCCATGGCTGCTGACGTGGTTACCCCATGGCTGCTGACGTGGTTACCCCATGGCTGCTGATGTGGTTACCCCATGGCTGCTGATGTGTCCTTCCCCGGCTAACAATCTTCGTTTGGCATTGCTTGCTGTTTCCACACCCCGGTCCACAGCAGCCTTTTTGGGCTGATTGATGTGGAGGGTGTCGTGAAACGCTTTTTTCTGCCGCGAGAGACCCCTACTTCCGGTTGGCCTCCTACAGCCGCCATTTTGCCGGTTAGCGGTCCAGTTGCTCGTGCCTCTTGATACCTCCGGTATTCAACCGGGGCATAGCTCGGGAGCGCAGCGGACGCGCGCGCCAAAGGCAAGCCCGTCTGCGCCCGTCCGCGCCTGCCCGTCGCCTCTCGCCAGGAATGCTGGCCGGAGCTTTGTGGGACGGCGCACTTACTCTAGTGCGGAGTTATTGGCAGTTAACTCTATGGTTGAAGGATGTAGTGGGCCTCGGTTGGGTCCCCTGGAAGGGCCCTTTGGATGTTCCTGCTGTAGGTACGTCTCCTCTATGCCGGAGCCTCCTTTACCTCCTTCTTCTCAGTCTAGGCCACCAGTAAGAATGCTCCACCTGAATGTGCGGTCTTTAGCCAAACATTATCTAGAAGTCTATGACTTGGTTCTGGAGGAATCACCGGATGTGTTTTTTCTAACCGAAACCTGGCTCAATGAGGATACGATAGCTGAACCTCATTTAGCGCTGCCTCCCGGCTACTCCATTCTTACTATCAACAGAGAGTCCAGGGGGGGCGGCATTGCGGTTATTTTTAAATCTTGCTATTCGTGCCTATTTGTTAAAGAAGCTATGGAGGGCTGTGAATGTGCGCGTTTTAGCATTACTTTCAGTGCCCATCTGACCATCTCAGGGCTGTTAGTATACCGTCCTCCGGGGCCTATTGCGAAATTTAAATCGGCCCTGCTGGAGTGCACCTACACGCTTGCAATGAGTATAGCTAACTTTAGCATTCTCGGTGACCTTAACTTGCATTTTGATCTTGTGCAAGATACCGCAGTCAGTGGGCTGCTTGCGGACTTGGCAGCCTGCCAACTAAGTCAATTGGTCCCCGGCTCTACCCATTCAGCCGGCCATCTGTTGGACCCCTTTTTTTCCAACATTCCTCTGGCTATGGTGGAGACTCCTAAACCTGTAGGCTGGTCTGACCACTTTTTGATATCCATGTCTTTCCCTGCCCCTGAGCCCCTTAATAAGACTGTTCTTCCCCCTATTTTTAGGCGCCCTTGGCGTAAATTGAGATTGGAGGATTTTCATGCGCTCCTTACTGCTAATATCCCGGCTCCACACAATGATGCAGATGTGGGCTATAGAGCCTTTTGTAACTGGATTGTCCAAGTGCTGGATTCTCTCATTCCAGCGAAATGGTTGAAAGGCCGCACTTTGAACCCTAGCCCATGGTACAATGACACTTTGGCTGCACTTCGGAAAGCATGCAAGAAATTAGAACGCGCATGGGGAAAAGACTATGACTCTGTGGCAAAGAAATGCTATTTGTCCGCTATAAAAAACTATCATAGAACCATTTGTACGGTTCGAGCAGCTTTCTATGCCAATGAAATAAAGCTTAGCTCTAATCCGGCCAAATGTATTTTTAAAATTCTGAAGGACCTCAGAGTAAGGAGTAACTCTTCTGTTTCTATGATTACCTCTGAGCAACAGTGTGAAGATTTGGCAACGTTTTTTGTGGATAAAGTGAATACCATCTATCGGTCCTTTGCGCAAGGGTCTTCTCCTCCAGCCGTTCGTCATGAGCCCCCTCCTTTACATTCTTTGGCAGCTATTCCCAGTATAACGCCGGAAGAGTTTTCTTTACTGAGCAGGAAAATTAAGTCTGGCTCTCCGGCCGATCCTTTAAAACCTGCCCAGTTCAGGGATTCACTGTTTCTCTTCCTGGCACCTCTGTGCCATGTTGTTAATACTTCTTTTACTACGGCTGTGGTCCCTGTGCCGTGGAAACAGGCGAGGGTATCCCCTATTCTTAAAAAACCCTCACTTGACCCAGCAAAGCTGGAAAACTTTCGGCCTATATCGCTCCTTCCTTGGGTAGCTAAGATTGCTGAGGCCCATGTCAACAATATTTTAATGAAATATCTCACTACCAATAACATCTTGGATCCTTCTCAAAATGGTTTCCGCCCTGGTCACAGTACAGAGACGGCTCTTCTGGATGTGACAGAACATCTGCGGACCATTCTTGATTCCGGTCATACAGCGGCACTGATTCTACTTGATCTGAGTGCCGCATTTGACACGGTTTCACATAAAATTCTGTTACAGCGTTTGGAGCAGGCTGGGGTGGTGGGCCTAGCACTAGAATGGTTTAGATCATTCCTGACAGAGAGATCTTTTCGAGTTTCGGCCCCCCCGTTTCTTTCTCAGGCTCATTCCATCGGGCAGGGGGTACCACAGGGCTCTGCAATGAGCCCCATATTGTTTAATCTTTATGTTCAGCCTCTTGCTAAGGTGGCTAGGAACATGGGCCTCACCATGGTCTCGTATGCAGATGATACACAGCTGGTGGTGGCCCTGTCCGATGGTTCCACTCAGGATGCTTCAAGGTTTCGGAGCAGCCTGGCTGCTGTGGCAGACTGGATGACTTTAAACTGTCTCCAGTTGAATGCGACGAAAACAGAGCTATTGTTGGTGGGGAGGGACAGGAGCCTCTGGAGTGAACAATGGTGGCCTAACGTACTTGGTTGTACCCCCACCCCTAAATTGGTGGTAAAAAACTTGGGGGTATGGATGGATGCTACCCTTAGCTTTCAAGAGCATACCAAAAGACTTGCGGGTACCTGTTTTGGCCTCCTGCGGGGACTGAGGCCCCTGCTGAAGTTTTTTGATTCATCTACGCGCCAACTGATTGTTCAATCAGCCATTCTATCCAGACTGGATTATGCTAATTCGCTCCTGTTGGGAGCTAATCAGGCTGAGATATTGCGATTGCAGCGTGTTCAAAACGCTGCCGCCAGGGTCCTGCTAGGGCTCCCACGTAACTGTCCTTCTACTGGGGCCATCCGGAGGTTACATTGGCTTCCGGTGGCCAAGCGGATCCAATTCAAGGCTCTTTGCTTATCTTTTAAGATTCTGAAACTTGCCTCGCCCAGTCTTCTGGCTAACTTGCTAGCCCTGTATGTCCCCACTCGCCAGCCTCGCTCCTTGGGACAGCATTTGGTAATCGTCCTCCGTGTGAAGCGCCTTCGGGTCGGAGGTCGATCTTTCCGTTATTTAGCTGCCAAGTTATGGAATTCCCTGCCTCCTCAGATTCGCAGCTTGGATCGCATTGTGGACTTCAGGAAAGCAATTAAAAATTTTCTTTTTCCTTCTGCTTAGTCCTGTTTGTCTTCTGTATATTCCTTACGCCTACTTGTTGTGTTCTTAGCCCTGTTCCTTCTGACGCTGGCAGCGCCGGGATGCCTCTTTGCTGGGGCAGCTGTGCGCTATATAAACTCAGGTAACATAACATAACATAACATAACCCCTTCGCTGTAGATGTGGTCACCCCATAGATTCCCCTCTCAAACACCAGCCATATTTAAAGACAAACATAATAAACCCATAAGGATTTGCTTTGAGGGGTATTGAACTAATATCCACTGAGAAGTATATCAGAACCCTATGGAAAGCACTGCTAGTGGTTAACATAGATACGTCAATATATCAGAGGCCTATGGACAGCACTGCAGGTGTCTAACATAGATATGTAAGTATATAAGAACCCTATGGACAGCACTGTGTCTGACGTATTGTATTGTAATTGCATTTATATGGTGCTTACTAACATGACATAACATAACATGTGTATTTGTAAAGCACACGTTCACCCAGAGGTCTCTTGGCGCTGAATAACAGATGTTCATTGTTACCCAACTCAATGGTACTCATTTTATCGACCTCAGATGGATGAAAGGCTGAGTGGACCTGCCAGGATTTGAACCTGTGACCATGAGGCCGAACACAGGCCCCTGCAATGGACGCATTAGTCCACTGAGCCACCAGACCCGGCTACCCCTGACGAGGCATCAAAGCGCTTTTTCAGTGAGTAGCACGCTACTCCGGAACCCAAAAAGGATTAGTAATGAATTAGTATAGTGAAATATTAAATTAATTTGAGTGGTGGATATGTTAGTCTGTTATTTGGATTGAGAAGGATAGTGGAGGGATAGAAGAGGAAAAAGTTTGCATTTATATAGCGCTTCCTACCCCTGATTCGGTGTTGAAGCACTTTTCGGTGAGTAGCAAGCTACTCTGGAACCCAAAAAGGATTAGTGGTGAATTAGTGTAGGGAAATATGAAATTAATTTGATTTGAGCGGTGGACATGTTAGTCTGTTATTTGGATTGTTAAAGTAGTGGGGGGGATAGTAAAAGGAAGGATGTAGAGAGGTTTTTTTTATTCATAGCAGTAGGAGGTGGTCTGGGATGAGTAAAGGAGAGATATGTCAGTTGGCGGGAAGACACAGAACCTCTAACTTGTTCACACTCTGCATTAGTTGTGGGTGACCCACCCACTGTGGACACCAGCTGCAGTTTATATTTGTGCGGGTTTTTTATGCGGAAGTTCCATATTTTCAGATTGTAACTGGAAGTAACTTGATTCTTTCGGTCTCCCTTGGAGTGCCAGGCAGTAATCCCTGTAACTGAGCTCCCTGTGTGCTGTAATTCAGCAGGAGATCCGGGGAATAAACCAACTGAGATCTAATCAGACTCGTTGCCTCGGCTCTGAATTACCAGCACAGTCACCCACCAGTGCTCGTGCCCTGTCTTTACAGTGTCTGTAATCACAGCGCCAATGCTTGTTTGTATCCTCTTCTCACAGCCAGGAGTATTGTACTGTCCGTGGCAGAGCTGCAGCTGTGAGAGGGTAAAATATCCGCCATCGGAAAGCGCTCTTCGGGGTCTGTTTTCAGCTTTTCTTGTTTCTGTTCCCCCCGAGCAGCCGCCGACCATATCTCTTTTAGAAATGATCAGGGCTCACTCACTCCTGTCAATCAGTGTCAGTGTTTGTGAGGGAGTCTGGGGCGGCATGTTAGAAGATCTACCTTAATGTATACAATGTATGTATCTATAATGACCTCTTAACGCTTATTCCTGAATTGTTAAGTAAAGACAAAGCTTTTTGTAGGCTCTGCCCCTTATCCCTCCGTCCTGCAACCTCTCATCTTCCGGTCGGGTGGAGGTGACTGGAGGGGGTTCTGGGGCGCCCCCGGCTGACCACTCCCACTGGATGAAGCACTTCTGATGTCACTGTGGAATGGCAGGGGTGGGAACGAATAACCCCTGGATGCCAGACACAGACAGGGGAAAGACTATCAGAGTATGTGGACCATTACATACAGCCCCTTGTACAAAACTTGCCGGCTTATATTAAGGACACTAGAGATATCCTGGAAAAATTTGAAGGCCTGGCATGGACTGAGAGCCTCATGTTTGTCACCTTGGACGTGACAAGTCTTTATACTTGCATCAAAAAAGAATTTGGAGTAAAAGCGTTACAATTCTTTCTGGGACAAAGGACAGCAGACCATTATTCACATAATGAGGTCTTGCTGGAAATGACTGACATAATTCTATCAAAGAATTTTTTTCTCCATGATTCACAATGGTTTCATCAGATCCAGGGCACGGCAATGGGCTCCAGGTTTGCTCCCGCTTATGCTGGGCTCTTTATGGGCTGGTATGAGCGGGAGCACGCCTGGGGTCGCCGTGCTGCTGAGTGGATGGAGCATGTTATTTTCTGGGGCAGGTACATCGATGATGTTATTATGATCTGGGATGGGCCTGCCCCGGCACTTTTGGAATATCATGCATATTTAAATGAGAACCCGTATAATGTGAGATTTACAATCAGTTATAGTAGTGAATCAATTGACTTTTTGGATATCACCTTTTTTGTGCATGATAACTATATCCAGAGCCGCACCCATAGGAAACGTACAGCATGTAACAGTGCATTGCATTTCCAAAGCGCACATCCTCATCATGTGATTAATAACATCCCTTATGGGGAGATGTTTCGGATGAGACGCAATTGTAGCAGGGAGGATTCCTTCATTCAGAATATTAGGGAGACTGAACAGCGTTTCCTGGCTAGGGGGTACCCAAGTCAGACCCTGATTAAAGCACATAGTAGAATTATGACGATCCCTAGGACAACTACCTTAATAGCAAACCCAGTAAAAAAGAGTAGGAAGGCACCTCTTTCATTTAACACCCAGTATAATACTCGCAGCAGTAGGGTTTATAATGTCCTGCGGAAACACTGGCATTTGTTGATGGACATACCGAGTCTCCATGGAACCTTGGCCACTAAACCTAAGATTACATATAGAAGGGGACAAAACTTACGGAACATGTTATGTCCTAGTTATGTCACCACACCCAAAGCCGATAATTGGCTGGCATTATCAACTACGGGCTTCTATATATGTAGTGAATGTAGTGTGTGCAGATTGGGAAGGAATAAGATTAAAACCTTTAATTTCAATACCAAACGGATATACAACATTAATTATTTCATCAATTGTAAAACAAAATATGTGACATATATATTGGGCTGCCCATGTAATAAGATTTATGTGGGCAGCACCAAAAGAGCTTTAAAAACAAGAATCCAGGAGCACCTTCGGGCTCTTCGAAATGGAGATCTTAGATACCCGCTCACATACCACATGGAGAATCATGGAGGTAGTGAGGAATTGTGGTTTATGGGAATTGACCACATCCCAGTGCACCGTAGAGGAGGGGATAGAGAACTTGCCCTGAGAAAAAACGAATCTGGGTGGATATGTAGGCTTCGGTGCGTAGAATTGGGGCATAATAGAGAGGACGAAATGCATTATTTTCTGTAGGAAAATTCTTCCACATTTCCATAATAATGTAGGTTTTCCCTGAGGTCCTCCTGTTTTCTTTCCACTTGAATTGAGTCTATGCAGTTTTGTTTGATTCTTGGACTTGGGTCTAGGTTGGACGTAATGCATTATTTTCTGTAGGAAAACTCTTCCATATTTCCATAATAATGCAGGTTTTCCCTGAGGTCCTCCTGTTTTCCTTCCATTTGAATTGAGTCTATGCAGCTTTGTTTGATTCTTGGACTTGGGTATAGGATGGCCGTCATGACTTATTTATACATGTTTTTTTTCTTCTGGATAAGGCATATGTCGGAGAGTATTATCTATAGGTTACACTATCGTTTAATGTACTTTGGCGACTTCTTCGCTTTGGACAAAATAGGACCTTCATACTTTTTGGGACAGCTTGGGCTGGATCTTGGTCACTTTCTTGAATATATACGTGCTGATGATATTATTGCCATTATAAGATGGCCGCCATGAAATATTGTCCAGTTTGCTTTCTCTCAAAAGATATTTTCTGATGGTGACTTTTTTGTTTTGGACAAAATAGGTTTTTATACTTTTTGAGATAGCTTGGTCTGGATCTTGGTCACTTTTTGAGTACATATGTGCTGATGATATCATTGCCATTATAAGATGGCTGCCATGAAATATTGTCTAGTTTGCTTTCTCTTAAAAAATATTTTCTGATGATACTAATTATGATAAAGTGCCTGTATCATTCATGATCCGTCTTTATGTAGGACCATGTTGGCACCAATTTGTTTATACCTTTGAACGTTCTACGGTATGTCACTTATTTTGACTTCTAGACCCAGTTCTAAGATGGCCGCCACGATGTATTTATATACGTTTTTCCGAGTATTATCTACAGGTTACACTATCGCCCAATGTACTTTGGTGTTTTTTCCGCTTTGGACGGAATAGGACTGTCATACTTTTCGGGACAGCTTGGGCTGGATCTTGGTTACTTTCCTAGTATGGACGCGCTGATGATATTTTTGCCATTACAAGATGGCCGCCATAAAATACGGTCTAGTTTGCCTTTATTTAAAAAAAATACTCTCTGATGATAGTTACGCGACTTCCAGTAACTCAGCTGTTCTCAATCTATTTCGACTGCCGTGAGTATTTAAATCGGCTCGGGCAAGTCATTGGTTCTCCGTCCCTTTACTGTGACGCTTGACGTTTGGAAACCTGTTGATAGCCTAATATCGGTAAGTTTTATTAGGGAACATGCTGTCTCGCTTGTTTGCTGCCTGCATCTCTTCACTTTCCTGAGTATAGACGTGTTGATGATATTTTTGCCATTATAAGATGGCCGCCATAAAATACGGTTTAGTTTGCCTTTATTTTTGAAGAAAAAAACATTCTCTGATGAGACTCAGCTGTTCTCAATCTATTCTGACTGCCGCGAGTATTTAAATCGGTTCGGGCAAGTCATTGGTTCTCCGTCCTTTTACCGTGACGCTTGACGTTTGGAACCCTGTTGATAGCCTAATATCGGTAAGTTTTATTAGGGAATATGCTGTCTCGATTGCTTGTTGCCTGCATCTCTTTACTCTGTTATATATACAATTTTTTTCTTTTGATCGCATTATTTGAAACTGAGTATTTAGACTGTGTATACCCCTCCAAGGGAGTGGAAATATACCATCTCGCCTCGTTTACTGTTCTATTTCTTTTAAGTTCAGTTGTTATTTTTCTAGTTTGAATTGTGTTGCTTTTAGTTAAGCGAAACTATGGTGCATATCTTTCTGAGGGGGATATGGATTAGGGTATATTTTGGATAAATCGCTCTAGCGTAATAGTAATGATGTAAACCCTGGGTTTGACATAGGGTGACTAATACGATGGTTAATATATATCCGTCTCTCCTATTGTTCGTTTTTGTGCTGATATCATGATAATGCCCAAGCTAAGTTTGGGCAACTTAATGATGACTTTTTATCCTTTTTTCTGTTTATATTATAGACTATTAACAACGGTTTCAGCACATATACTTTGCTGTGTAACTGATAAGGTTTGGGTCTGCAGGATATGGTTTTGGGGCTGGTGACATCATACTCTTGTAAGTATTGGAGCCTCACTCTTGTAAACATCATGATCATTCTGTAACCAGTATCATATAAGTATGGTTTCCTGCGAACATGGGTCCAGCCACATATTGGGGTTAGAACTGATGTTACAGATTTGAGGATACATAGGGTTTTCTATGGAAATTTATTTAGTGGTTGATTGAGGACAGATCTAACAATTGAAATTACAATGGGGAGACTATTAATCTCACGAGCAGCTTTTGCCTGCTCTCATTCGGGTGGGATAATCAGACGAGTTGACTGAGTATTAGTCCCGTGTTAGGAGGGACTCTATGAAAATATACTATGGTTATTTTTGTTTTTTTTAGGTGACTGAATTGGGCGACCATCAATAGGCGGCAAGGCATTAATCTACATGCTCGCCCTGCCCCTTCATCTATTCTCCCTGATATCCTTACCGTATATATTTTTCTAACATCGATAGCTTTGAGGAACATTGTTTAAACTTCTGACGTGAAGTAAGTATCTTGGTTCCAATTTGTGCAGATCCTTCTCCCAGTAGCCACATTTGGTGTATAAACCTTCATCTATCTCTCTGTAGGTATTTTTGAGATCGGAGATTTAGATGGGGAACGAGAGATAGGCAGTTTCTCTGATTGTTCTCTCGACTCTTCCTTTTTGTGGTGATTGATCTTCTTAAAGTTACTAGCGGTAGGTTCTACTATTTGTTCATTTGCACTTGTTTAGTGAAATAAACCTCTAGAAATGCAAAGTTAAATGATCAAAATTGTGATTTTTTTGTTTTTCGCCTCTGTAGGATGACCTTATCCACATCATTTATCTAATTTCTGTCAGGATGCCTCTAGTTAATTTTGTTTTGAAATATTAATTGAAATAGTTTCTCTTTATTCTCTTATTGTAAATATAAGTAAAATGTATAGAAATGCTGTGTATTTTTTGAATTTGTATTATATGAAAAAAGTCTGACTGTTTTTAGTATGTCTGGGTTTCTCTTCTTCTTTTTTTGTATATAGGATTATCAATATAGCTTTTTGGCTAAAAGGATTAATCTTTTAAAATGCATGTGTATTATGTATGTGTTGTTTGGTTTATGTTCACTGACGTCTATATATTTGTTTGTTTAAATTGACAGCCCTGAAGAAGTCCTCTAGTAGGACGAAACGCGTCGGCTGTGGCTGTATCACTGTGAAAATTTTGATGCATGTGTTTATGTTTTAAAAAAAAGAGAATTTTGAAATAAAAATAAATTTTGAATAATATTTGTATTGCATATGGATTATACCTATGTATTTTTTTATATCCTGTAATTAATATGTGGTGCACCTGTGCTTGTGTTTTATATTGCTGTGATCCTATGAGGATCTGCACTGTGATGGTGGGTGCGTTTCAGTGTGCACACAAACCCCAGGAAGAATAGAGGGGTAATAATACTAGAGGGATAGCAGTTCAGGTGCTGTATCTTTAGAGGGCTCCACTGTCAGACCTTGTTCAAGCATACAGGGGAGTTATTTTCATCCCGAAGTGCTGTGAAGTGAGCGCGCCGTGTGATCTGCTGCAGGTGAGTTGTCGATGTGGGAGAGTTGGAGGCCGGGGAAGGTACTGAGTGATGGGGTTTTGTTCCCTTCTTCTGTTTACAGTGTAATTGTGGCGTAAGGGCCTGAGCTTCCGACTCTGGAGCTGGGAGACCAGGTTCGAGTCTCAGCGTCTGTTCCACATACTGTGATTCTGGGCAAATCACATACCTTCCCGGCGCCTGAAAAAAAATGTGAATGTACCTGTGTAATGTAACTGCAGGCCCGTCAACTCAAGGTGCCAAAATGAGCTGAAAAGCACTGCAGAGACTTAGAACTGCAGACTTTTTTTTAGGTCTCGCCTGAGCCAGCGCATGCGCTGCCCTGGCGAGACATTTTGTGAGTGGGCTTTTAAAAGTCCGACCACAGCTTTGTGTGGCATACAGTGTGCGGTTACGCGCACAGGCACGAGCAGAGGCGCCATCTGGCTTTCCTCTCGCTCGCCCAAGCGCGCACGCCTCACTTCAATGCCCCTCCCCCTCCCCCACCACATAGCGCGTCTCGCAGCTTGTTGTTCTTAACTGCGGAAGCATCTGATGTGAATTCTTCAAGGAGCAATTCACTTCCGACTAAGCCAATGCCGCCTCCGACAGTGGACATTTTTTGGTGCTTGTTCCTGTTTTAATTGGTTCCATGGACCCAGCTCATGTTACTGTTTGCTTACGTTGCACGCTTTATGGCCACCTTATCTTTCAGTATTGTATGCTCCGGCCAGACTTCGGTGTCAGGGCACGCATTAACCCTCTACACCCCAGCACAAAGCCATCGAGAGCGAGCAACAAATGACGCCAACACACAGTCCCTTGTGGGAACATAGACTTTGAGAGTAAGACTGCAACTTGAGTTTCACCTACTACCTCTCGTTTTTAAAGTGGAATTGCCAGATGATGTCCAAATATTTAAGAAGCCCCCAAAGCTTTTGTGACTGTAGCCTTTGTTTGGAAATCCTGGTCAGGACGGGTTTGAGCGGCGTCCTCTGGCATATGAATGTGTAACTAGCTCTTCCCAGTTACCCTTTACCCCTCCCTTGTGAGAAGTTTCAGGGTATCGATAGCTATAGCAGGCAGTTGCTGTTTTGCCATCAGTTTAAGCCCTTGCAGTGTAACTTCGCTTGTGAAACAGTAACATTTCACAGACTGCCTTCCGAGTGCGTAAGCTTGAATGGAGCGGCACGGCATAGATAAAAGGAACAGCAGTAACGGTGACAAAAGGTGGTCATTCAGCAACATGAACTCTTCATCGATGTTTCTTGACAGCCAGCCCCCACCACCCTTCTGGTTTTGAAGCAAGTACCCGGAGGCAACACCCGATGTTTTGCACATTGACCCTTTAATAATGCAACATTCGAGCAAAGAAGAAGCCCTGCAAAAATCAACTTCAGAATTATGCTGATCTGTAGGGATACGGCACTGCATTAAGGATGTAGGGAATGTTGGCTGTGAGTTGCCTTTTTAATGCCTTTTCACTTGCCTACCTTTAGTGGTGTGAAACGCACTGGTACCAGCATGCTGCACAGAGGATGGACGCATTCTTTAAGTTGCGGATGCATTCTTTAAGGTGCAGCCCTTTTGCTGTTTCTTACACACACTCACCTAGCACTATTTTCATGCACAAAAACTATTCACTTTCTTTCTTTCACACCCAGTGTGTAATAATTGTATAGCCCTTCAATACCTGGCAGCTCAGCACCCAGGTTATTCCGATCCGATGGCTCTAAATGGCAAATGTGTTCTTTTTGAATGCCTTCAGGCTACCTTTAGCATGGAAACCAATTGCCATGCACTCACATCTGTTTTGAAAGCCGATATCTACGGCTAGCTGTAAATATCTGTATCGCTGCTCACACTTGCAAATTTGTGTTTTGTTGCCATGTAAACATGCTATGAATTGCCCTGAATCACCTGCTCAAAAACATCACATAGAGACTGGAACCCAGTTGGCAACCTTCCAAATTATTTAATGTACAAGCTATATTTGCTGTAACTTTTGTGTCTCTGGCGCTTAAGCAAAAATAAACGGTCCAATGTATAGCCACAAAACATCGACATTTGGTGTTTGTAAACTTGCTCTCTCTGTTCCCTTTACTCGGCTTTACTATATAAAAGGGAATTTGAAGTAAGAGAACCCGTGTTGGAAGGTTGCCTTTATCACTTTTTATGACAACAAACTATTACTTATGTTTCTGAGGACAAAAGCTTACAACGTGCCTCATTACGATATTACATTTTTCTTTTCAAAATACATTCTGGCCCTACAAATGTAAACTACCCACCCACTCGCACACTACGTCTCAGTGTCACAAAAGGTTAGGGCCTACTTTGCTGTGCTGCCATTGTGTAACAAGCAGGCTTCACTACACTTGGCTTGTTTTACAGTATTGCTCCTTTCTGGTTATAAAACCCCTCTTTGCAATAGTATTCATTAACTTTTTAGTCTCCAGCATTTCTTTTGTCTTCATGCTTCCCAGCACCCTTGCTTTGCTGTAAACCTTTTTACAAGGTCCCTACGTGTCCTCTGCCTCAACATCAGTTGGAGCCAGTACTATTTAACGGTTTTCTTCAGTGGCCCTGTGGAGTTGTAAAGGCATGTCTATTAGCCACATAAGGTACTTGTGCCTTAATGCAATTTTTCTCTTTATAATTGCATTAAGGGTGCAGTACCTTATAAGGCTAAAAGAGGTGCCTTTATAACTCCCCTGGGACACCTAGTAACAGTCTATAGTACTGCACCCTTTCATTGCTTCATGCCTTTTCTTTGGTAACACAATCCACACAAATACACGCCACATCATGCCACATAATTCCAAACAGCATAATTTCACTTAACGCCACATACTTCCACGCCACACAATTCAACTCTACACATTTCCATTTCACACCACATAATTCGACAACAAACCACATTTTTCAAGTCAACAGCATAATTGCACAACACACCAAATACATCCAATCCACACCAAGGAATTCCACATCATGCCACAAAATTTAACAGCACACCACATAATTAAAATCCACAACATACCACTCCACAACACAAAATGCCATTCCACATTATTACACTGTATGACACACAACCCCACTCCATATAATTCCAGTACACTTAATACCACGTAATTACTATTCACATATTTCCACTGCACACCATGCCACATAATTTCATTACACAAATCCACTCCACACCACACAATTCCACAGCTAACAATTCCAATCCAACCCACATAATTCTACTCCTCACTGCATACATCCACTCCACTCCAATCCAAAACACATGGGTAAAATACTCATTTACAACGCCAATACCTCTAACTTTAATAAATGCAAGACCAATTTGTATTGCAAATGCTTGTTTTTTGAGGGGGCTTGGAGGCGGGGTGGGGGCAAAAGTGCCTCTTGGGTACTTCTCGGCACGAGGCTCAGCCCCCTCCCCAGGCCCCGCCTCCTCCTCACACTGTGAGATTTTGGCTCAGGTTGGCAGGTCTGTAACTGGCGCTCATGAAAAGCGCTCCAATAACTTCGGGCTGAGTTCACGCTGGATACAGCTAATTAAAACAGGGGATTTTAGCTTTTCCCACGGTCACTCCCCCTTTCCTGGAGGCTTTGAAGGCGGGGGACCGGTGAAAGTGGGCTGTATTGCTATAAATGCGACGGCTGTTCTGCCACCCCGTCCCTTCTCTCTCTCTTCCCTCTGCCTCTCTCTCTCTTCCCTCTGCCTCTCTCTCTCTTCCCTCTGCCTCTCTCTCTTCCCTCTGCCTCTCTCTCTCTCTCTCTCTCGCGCCCCCCTGCCTCTCTCTTTCCCCTCTGCCCCTCTCTTTCCCCTCTGCCCCTCTCTTTCCCCTCTGCCCCTCTCTTTCCCCTCTGCCCCTCTCTTTCCCCTCTGCCTCTCTCTTTCCCCTCTACCCCTCTCTCCCCTCTGCCCCTCTCTTTCCCCTCTGCCCCTCTCTTTCCCCTCTGCCCCTCTCTTTCCCTCTGCCTCTCTCTTCCCCTCTGCCCCTCTTTCCCCTCTGCCTCTCTTTCCCCTCTGCCTTTCTCACTCTCTCCCCTGCCCCCCTCTCTTTCCCCTCTGCCCATCTCTCTCTCTCTCCTCTGCCCCTCTCTCTCTCCCCTCTGCCTCTCTCCCCTCTGCCTCTCTCCCCTCTGTCTCTCTCCCTTCTGCCTCTCTCTCTCTCCCTTCTGCCTCTCTCTCTCCCTTCTGCCCCTCGCTCTCCCTTGTGCCCATCGCTCTCTCTCCC
Organism: Calotriton arnoldi; assembly: GCA_963921515.1. Classification (NCBI taxonomy): domain Eukaryota; kingdom Metazoa; phylum Chordata; class Amphibia; order Caudata; family Salamandridae; genus Calotriton; species Calotriton arnoldi. The sequence continues at coordinate 1,426,157 of CAWUFW010003726.1, read as the reverse complement.
TTCTGCCCCTCGCTCTCTCTCCCTTCTGCCCCTCGCTCTTTTCCCTCTGCCCCTCGCTCTCTTTTCCCTCTGCCCCTCGCTCTCTTTCCCCTCTGCCCCTCGCTCTCTTTCCCCTCTGCCCCTGGCTCTCTCTCTCCTCTGTCCCTTGCTCTCTTCCCTCTGCCCGTCGCTCTCTTCCCCCCTGCCTCCCTCTCTCTCTCCCCTCTGCCTCTCTCTCTCCCCTCTTCCCCTCTCTCTCTCTCTCCCTTCTGCCCTTGCTCTCTTTCCCCTCTGCCCCTCACTCTCTTTCCCTCTGCCCCTCGCTCTCTTCCCCTTGCTCCCTTCCCCTCTCTCCCCCCTCTGCCCCTCGCTCTCTCCCCCTCTGCCCCTCGCTCTCTCTCTCCCCCTCTCTCCCCTCTGCCTCTCTCTCTCTCCCCTCTGTCTGTCTCTCTCCCTCCACCTGCCCCTCTGTCCCTCTCTCTTTCCCTCTGCCCCTCTCTCTCTTTCCCTCTGCCCCTCGCTCTCTTTCCCCTCTGCCCCTCGCTCTCTTTCCCCTCTGCCCCTCGCTCTCTTTTTCTCTCTCTCTCTCCCCTCTGCCCCTCTCTGTCTCTCCCTCCCCTATTTCCCCCGCTCTCCTACAGCTTCCTCTTTCTCCCTGTTCCCTCCACCTCCCATCCTTTATGTATGTTCCATCTTTAAATTTTCAATCCAACTGATAGTTAGACTCATGCACTCACTGGTAGGCTGGGTGAGTTAAGTTAGGCTTTTTAATGGTGCTGATTGGTGAATCCTCCTGAGTATGAGGATGGGAAAATTCACTTGATGCGCTGTCCAAAAATTATGGGGGATGTCCCCAATTTGCACTTAATTTTCTTTGAATAAAGTTATTTGACGGCTGTAAAGTTCTTCACAAAAATTATTTTTGTTTTATTTGCTTTTCATGATTTACGTGCTTTCTTCATTCGGTAGCATCCATTTAGAATAGTTATAATCAAACTCATATATTTATAACATAGATACGCCCAATGCATTTCAGGCATTGCCCTTCGTCGGGGGCTTCATCCTAAAAAAATAGAAGAAACTTGAGCTCAGTTCCATCAGGTACATTTACAAAAGTCAACGAGCTATAAATAGTGAAGGTGGTTAGAAAATTGCAGAATGATTGTAAACCCATTTCTACCCAATTAGTATTTTGGAAGTATTGACAGGTTTGGACAAGGTTCAATCATGCCAGTTCTTTAAAACTCATGCTGGTGACCATACACAAACCGTGTCGTGAGCGCAAGTGAAAATTGTTAAAATTAAGGTGATTTACAAGCTCGTTTTTACACGGTTGATATTTCCCAAATTTAAACCGTGGGAAGAACTTGACTAAGTGTTGCCAGGATTTAGTCGTGCCCGAGCTTGAAAACTCATGCTGGTGACCATAAACTAGCCGTGATATAAACGCGAGTGAAAACTTACTGAAACGGTAAGGGATAGTTACAGACGTGTGTCTATATATTCAGTATTTTCAAGGTATAACCTGAAAAATAACATTGATTCATGTTACCAATGAGTAATGTTGCCAAAGCTTAAAAACGTTCGCAACTGTGCTCGGTCTTACCCGATCAAGGGCGTGAAGTTACGAAAACCAGTTTCCGCGATACCGTGGTTACGGTGCTCTCATGTGTGCGGTGAACCGGATATAAATGTGCGCTTAATCCGGAAGAGTATGAACGTGCGTGATAGGTCGGAACTACTGGGTAAATGAGAATAGAGGAAAGACTCTAGGTGAGGGACGCTCTAGTTGTACGAAAGTTATGTTTATAAAGGCAGGTGTACAGGGGTAAATAAAAACAGAGAAAAGACTCTTGGTGATGGTCACGTCTGGCGGTGTACACTAATGGTGAAAAGGTGAAGGTTAAAAAACAGTATACTAAGAAAGAAAGCCTACAACATCAGTATTTCCATAATTTTTCTGCTCTTTTCACACTATCAAACCAGCTAAAACTCCTTTTCATGATGTACTATAGAAACCAACAATGTGATAACTGTAATGACAAATAAAGAATTGCGTGCGAATTGGGGACGCCCCCCAAAATATGGGGACAGCGCATCAAGTGAATCCATCTTTATCTTTGCCATAACTATTGCACGTAAAAGGGGCCACTCATGATCAGGCCCTCAGCCTTAGACCCCCAGCAGGGATGTCTCAGCCTTTCATCCTTGTGAAGTAGATATTAGTAGCTGTCATGATGAGGTATTGGGTGTGATGTCATCCTACAGTGGATGTGATGTGATGTTTGTTTGTTTAACAAATTTTTAACAATTATGTGTTGTCTTCGTGCTCTGGTATTAGCTTGTCTGCGGTTGTGGGTTTGCCCACGTGGCAGGATGTTAGAAATCGGGTCTCTAGTTGACAGTGGTATGCACTCTGTCCAAGTAGGGCCCACAATCCTAGTTAGGGTCAGTCACAATACAATCCCAAATTATCCTGTGCTCGCCTGCCCCGGTAGCTTTGCAGAGAGCGGGCAGTCTTAACTTACAAGGCAATGTGTAAAGTGTTTCTGCAATATCTCATACAACAACACAGTAAATACAACACAAAAAGACTCCACAACAGCTTAGAAAAATAGAGAATATTTATCTGAGCAAAACAAGACCCAAACGATCAAAGTCTATATATTGAAGAAATAAAGGCAATGAAGTGCTTAGAAGAAGGTAGCACTAAAAAGGTTACTGCAGGTCGCAAGAGACCGGTGCAAATCCAAAGTTCATGCCGACCGCGATTTAGCGTGGGCCTGTTAAGGACAGTATCTTGGATCCTGGGGCGCAGTCTGCGGGGTGAGGCTTTGCGTCATCGTTTCTGAGAGGCTGTGCAATGAGGCTTTGCGAGGCTCCACGTTGTCCGGCGTCAGTCCCAAGGGCTGTCAGCTGGGGTGCGCAGCTTTGCGGGACGATGCGTCAGATTTTGCAGACGTTCTGCTGCAGAACCCACTCCTGAGGCCAAGAACTTGGAGGGGGCACCTCAGGCAAGGTTAGGACTCGCAGAAGGCAGAGTCCAGCAGAACTGCAGGAAGTCTTTTGTGTCCTTGAGACTTCAGAAACAGGAGGCAAGCTAACAAGCCCTTGAGATCACTTTGGAGGGAAGGCAGAGTCCAGCTCTCGTTCCAGGAGAGTCAGAGAGCAGCAAGCAGGAAAGCAGACACAGAAAAACAACCCGTTGAGTCCTTTGAGCAGCACCGCAGCTTTTCTGACAGAGGTTAGGTGTAGGTTCAGAATGTCCGATTTGGGAGGGTCCGAGACCCAGTACTTATACCCAAATGTGCCTTTGATGCAGCAAAAACTTCAAAGCGGAGTTTTGAAGTGCACGAGTACCGCTTTCAAGCCAGTCCTGTCTTCCAGGTTATCTATGGGGATCACCAGCCATTCGGGTGGGGTCAGGTCATTACACCTTGCTGACCCGGTGGGCGCCGCCTTTCCTCCCAACTGCCCAGGACGGCCATCGGAATGCAGACTTATACAGAGGGGTGTTCAGCCATCCCTGGCCTTCCTGGGTTTCTGGCTGTCGGGGAAGAATGCACAAATGGGAACTGTCACCCATCCAGATGTGGCTGGAGGTCACATAGAGCAAAGTTAGGGGCAGAAAAATGCCCAATGCCTGAAAGTGGCATTTATGAACTAGTAGTGTTGAATACAACCTTACCAGTAAAGCACATTTATCACTATTATTCGACCCATACCAAACATGATAAAGGCACTTCCCTGGATCAGGAATTACTGACATGTAAAGCAGACAAGCACATGTCCTTCCCTTTGCTTACATAGCACCCTGCCCTTCTGAGTTGCCAAGGGCCGTCCTCAGGGGTGACTTATATGTAATAGAAGGGGGAGTTCAGGGCTTGACAAGTATTTTTACCTGCTAAGTCACAATGACCATAAACTGCACACGCAGGTCCTGCCATGGCAGGCCTGGGGCATGGTTAGGGGGCTACTTACGTGGGCCACACAATCAGTGCTGCGGGACCACAAGTAACGTTTAATTTACAGACTCTGGGCACCTGTAGTGCACGTTACTAGGGACTTATAAGCAAATCAAATATACCATTCGGGGTGATCCAATGGTACAGTGTTTTAGGGGAGAGAGTACAAGCACTTTAGCACTGATTACCAGTGCTGAAGTGCACAGAGTCCTAGAAACAGCAAAAATGGGTACAGAAAAATTTGAGGGAGGCAGGCAAAATGTTGAGGGAAGACCACCCTAAGCCTGTCAGGTCGAACGCAGGGGTATTGTGGGTGGGGGTCCATGCACGTGCTCTCGTCCAGTAAGCAAATGTGGGGTAAAGTGTAATTTTTCCTCTGGAAGGGATCCAGGCATTGAGGTGGAGGGAGGGGTATGGGGGTGTCCAGAAGTGTGGATTTTTCTTTTTCGGTCGCAGCCTACCACACAGCTGCTCAATACATCTTGGGGAGTGTCAGAAAGTTGCCCTGGGAATGCATCTGCCCCTGCTCGCTCGCCACATTTGCTGTGCAACATGAACAACAGAGCAGGGGGCACTTTCACACTTCTGTGAAAGTGCAATTATTCTGCAAAGCCAACAAAATCTGTGCAAACAACTACTTTTCATCTTGAGCCAAACCAATGTAAATAGGTCATTCTCCCATCTCCATGAAAAGCATGGAGTTTCCCCAGCTGGAAGTATATTGCAGTGTTTAGAGGCAAAATGTGAAAGAGAATTTAGTGTTTCACTCACAGCAATAAACACATGCTAACCTTCCCACTCTCCGCTGACATTCGCGGAGATAACTCAAATTTTAAGCCCCTGGGTCTGGTCAGCATGTGTTTCAAATCTGTTATTTGTCCCTTACTTCAACGTATAAGTATTTGTTAGAGTGTTGTGTCAGCAGTCTATTATCTTCACGTAAGACCCATCGAAATATCATTTAACTTATATGTATTATTTCGTTTACTGTTTATTCAGGGAACGCAGTGTCAAGGAAGCTGATTAACTGATTAGGATTCGTGATTCAATTTCTACTTTTGCTTTGTGAGAAATACCTTATTTCCGTGTGAATGTGCGGGCAGCATAGCCCGTGGCTCAAACCACAATAAATTGCATATTAAGCACAGTGGCTCTGGTGATATAGCAGGCTTGACAAATCTTTGCAGAAACGCACAACCCTTTCTTTGACATTCAAAACCAAGTTATTTCTACAGTATTGTTAACATGGATAACATATTCTACATGGTATTTCTCGCGATTATGTGCACAAATAACTTCTAGCAGTCCTCTGACCTAAATAAACATTGTCCAAGCCAATAGGTCTCACCTATGAAAGCTATTGGTTTTGGCAATGTTTTGAAGCCATCCTCTACAGCAATGTGGATGCTTTGCGGTGTGGCTAAAACTAATTTAAACAAGCATTTGCAATGCAATAGGTCTCGCATTTACGCGAGTTTGAGCTATTGGCATTGTAACTGACAATGCCTTTTATTTCTGTTTTTTTTTATTTTTTAAATTCTTTTTATTTGCTTTTCTTGTAACTTGTACAATAATAACATAAACTGAAGTGCAATACTTATGAGCGAGTCTGCTGGTCCGTTCAGAATACTATTACATTTGCCACAATCTGAGCACGCCATCACATTTCCTGTAACAAAAAAGTGCTAATCCACAACTACATCGAGGAGTAATGTACAACGGTATACATTTCAGGGACACCACTGTACATCACAATCTTGAGGACACTCTCCCCCCCTGTACATACATTACAATCTTTTTGCTTCACTAGTCATCTGCAGCCGCAGAATTAAGAAATAAATGGCATTGTCATTTACAATGACAATAGCTTGAACGCGCGTAAATGCGAGTCCTATTACATTGCAAATGTTATAATGTTGTACCACCCCCTTGCTCTGCCCTAACGAAAGCGGCCTGCAGTATTAATAAAATAAATAAATAAGCACCTCCGCTATAGTTAAGGGTTAGGTCGATATTCAAAGAAGAACCATACACAACTCATTTTTTAGTACAAACAATAGTTGTTTATGTAAATATAAATGCAATTTTTCAAAAAAACACAGTGCAATGTGTCCCCAGTGAACATGGAACCTAGAAAGTAGTGACTTATTTGTGACATATAAATTTGGTTTCCAACAATTATACAAGTCGTCCATCACAGGTAATGCATAGTACAAACAGCGTCCTTATATGATAATAGGCCAAAGCATGGAACGCCCTTCCGCTCCACCTCAGACAGACAACATCGCTCCCCATCTTCGCAAGAAACCTCAAAACCTGGCTCTTCGACAGACCCCCTCCTTGATGGATGGAACCTGCACCCCCCCCCACCCCTAGCGCCTTGAGACCCTTATGGGTGAGTAGTCGCGCTTTAACAAACCCCTGATTGATTGATTGATTGATAGGCGCTGATGGATGGTTCGCTCAGTTTTTGTCGACGGCGTTTCAACCCCTATAAGAATGAGGGGTCTCTTCAGGACCTATTGGTATAGGGACATCTGAAATGAAGGCGGATATACCAGCGTGACTGAAGTGCACCACAGGGAAGTGGAAGGTGAAAAAACAATACTCACATGGGTCCCAGCCAGGCACCCATGGAGGGGAGGGGAAGCTGACCAGGAATGTGGATGCACCAGATGGCGAGGATGTAGAACAGAAACTGGAGGCCTCCGGACAATGTCCACAGTAATACAATTTGTAGGTAATTATAAAAAGCTCCGACTTGCGGGATCAATTGCAGATTAGACAACCACGACAATCTGTGTGCCTTTGCCCTGTGGCAAAATCGGGAGGCTGGTAGGCGTGCAGCCGCTAGGCGTCCTAGTGGAGCCGCTTTCGTCAGCTTCCACTGTTGAAATGACAGTCAAGTCGGAGCTTTTTATAATTACCTACAAATTGTATTCCCATGGACACTGTTTCCGGAGGCCTGCCTGGACAACACGGACTGATGTGTCGCCAGTTTCTGTTCTACATCCTCGTCATCTGGCGCATCCACATTCCTTGTCAGCTTCCCCTCCCCTCTATGTGAGTACTGTTTTTTCACCCTCCACTTCCCTGTGGTACACTTCAGTCATGCTGGCATATCCTCCTTCATTTCAGATGTCCCTATACCAATAGGTCCTGAAGAGACCCCTCATTCTTATAGGGGTTGAAACGCCGTCGACAAAAACTGAGCGAACCATCCATCAGCGCCTATTATTATATAAGGACGCTGTTTGTACTATGCATTACCTGTGATGGTCGACTTGTATAATTGTTGGAAACCAAATTTATATGTCACAAATAAGTCACTTCTTTCTAGGCTCCATGTTCACTGGGGACACATTGCACTGTGTTTTTTTGAAAAATTGCATTTATATTTACATAAGCAACTATTGCTTGTACATAAAAATTAGTTGTGTATGGTTTTTCTCCTTTGAATATCGACCTAACCCTTAAACATATTCTGCGATTGCGCATTCTAGTATTATTATTAGTCATATTTTCCACAGGAACCACTGTTTCTGTCAATACAATACTTACCCTGGTTCCACGTGAGTAGGGTTTTCCTTGTTTCCCTTTTCCGCTATAGTTAAAGCGGACGCGCTATAATTTAATTAAATACATTACGAAAGCGGCCAGCGCCAAGTAAATAAATATTTAAACGTGGCCACTATAGTTAAAGCAGACGCGCTATAATTTAAATATATACATTAGTAAAACCAGAGGGGCTGCTGAGATGTCGTGGGTGGAATAGGGAAGATCATTAAAAAAGAAAAGTGCTTACCGACTTATGAAGGAGACCGTGTAACACCACAAGTAAAAGATCCAGTCCTCATGGGCGGTACCTGATGGAGACAGGGCGGTAACAAGGCAGGACTAACAAGCCTCACAATGAATTGGAAGCCAGCATTTACCAAGGACAATGACACCAACCAATGAAATGTATGGGTGGAGAGTGGGCGAGGCTTACACAGCATACTTAATTACTGCATGCCTCGCAGAGCGAGAAGTTATGCGTGCTGCCACTAGGCTCGACCTAAAAAGCACGTTTGAAGAAGGCATACCACTCTCCCATGATAGACGATACTGCGAGTTTGAGCATTTAACTCACATAAACAGAAGGGCCTGTGCGCCGTACGATGAACCAGCCTACATAAGCGACAGATGTGTATTTGAGAAGAAAGGGTAGAAGTGTTGCATGAAAGACCACCAGCATATGAGAAGCTGCCAGTCACAAACCCTGAGAGTGTATTATCATTTTCACAATTCCAATCTGAATAAGCATTACACGACTCAAACATTAAAATACTTGCAAGAAGATAGTGAGCTAGAGCAGTCACCATTAAAATACAGACTAATAGACAATAGGCAATATCATGCATGTATGTCACTCCAATGGTGAAAGGTCTGGAGAAACTGAAGACAAGATGGGGACGAGATGCAGGTAATATTGATAATGACTAATTGGAGTAAGCTTTGATGGATCCAAATTATGTGGCAGTGAGATCAACATTGAGATTAATACAGTTATAAATTATCCATTGAGTATATTACTCAAATGTCCAGATAAAAACATTTGTCAAGTCCACCAATGATGTCTTGGGAGATGCAGATTGAAAGGCACTTTTATACACGCACCTAAGCTGCCCAGTAATAGAAGAATATCGGAAATTGAGGGTCTGCACTGTCAGACCTGCGCCCACACCCCTACTACCACTGAAAGCATACACCATAAAAAGCAGGATTTACTCAAGTTACGAGAGTCACTGCCCATGAATGGGGTGCTCACACCACTCCAACAACTGAGGACTTCGTTTGCTGCAAAGATTGGTTCATTAAGCTGAAAAAACAATGTATGCTAAGTTAACAGGGTTTGCTCTACTAAGTAATTTAAGAAGATCTGGGGGGGCCTCGGAGGAACACAGCGGGTAGGGGTGAAAGGAATTGTTACATTCTGGTGATGGAGGTGTATTCCTGCACATGTGAAGGTCAGACTGTGCCATGCATGTTATTATCAATATAGCATCGCCCCGGCACTTCACTTGGACATAGATGGAGGTTAGTTTTGCTCTGGTTATATTTATTTATATCTAGGAATATAGAATGACTGACAGATCTTGACTTCGTGGGATCCGTTGACACGCGATTTAAGATCTGCACTTATATTATTATGCCTAATTCAATATAAAATCCAATAAAATATTTTATAAAACATAAAGGTATACCCAGAATCCCTGTTAGAAAACAGTAAAGAATATGCCAATAGCCAGCTGGCTATCTTTATATTCAACTGGGAAATCCAAAAAGTGACCATACTATTAGGTCGTCCATGACAACCTTTTGGGGCCACGAAAAGAAAGGTAGACAACCCAAGCAAATGAAAGGGGGGGTGGGGGTCCGGAGCCCATGTTCCTGGAGACAGCAAGTCTTGAGGAGAGCCATAAAGAATACGCATCACCTAGCTTGCCCTCTGTCCCACCAATGTTCCAGAAATCAAGGGTGCGTCAAGAAGTCTTCATTATCACAAGCTCATGCATATGCCATTTTACCAATCTCTCTAAGCATATTCAGATCCCACCCAGCTCTACCCGAGGACAATATATGACCATGATATCACTTAACTAAAGAACTGCCGTGCAACCATTTAAGCTTGGATGTTCAAGACCTATGCAAGCTGATCGCAATTAAGACTTTGTGACCTTATTCCCAATTTCATTTAAGAAATATTAAATTCAGAGACAAATGCAGTAATCTATTGGCTCACAGGCTACAGACCAAGTAGCAGTCCGATAGGGCCAAGGTCATTTAGAGATGGGACAGCTCCGAAGTAACAGATGTTCTACACATACCAGTGTGCTTTGGGGAGTTCTACTGCAGCTTTACGATATGCAGGAGCTCTAACACGATGAGAACCAGACATACTTGCAGGGCACACACAAAATTCGACTAACCCCCCAGCAAGTGGAGTCCCTAAAGCAGCCCATCCGCACAGAAGTTATAGCGGCCATCCCCGCATGAAACCCCTAAATTCCACTGGCCCAGGCGGCTTTTTCTCCACTGTTTTACAAGACTTTGTTAGACCCTTGCACAGTTTCTCACCAGGTTGTATAACTCCTTTGCGGGTATGGGGTCGCTTTCCCAGTCCATATTTGAGGCTTTTATAATAGTAATCCCAAAACCAGTGAAGGACAAACTTCTTGTGGCTCCTAAAGCATTATTTCCCTGATAAATGTTGAAGCTAAGCTCTTCACCTGTGTTTTAGCGGTGAGTCTCAAACCTCTAATGCCATCTATGATTGCCCAAGACCAGGCGGGATTTATCCCTCAGACAGTGTGGAGACTAAACCAAATGGATCCTCACCTGACAAAGCTAGGGGCTCTCAGAGGGAGAACATGCTCCTGGCAATTGCAGCTGAGAAAGCGTTTGATAGTGTTAATTGGCCCTACCTTGCAACAACCTTAAAGCACTTCAGATTTGGAAGCAGATTCAGGGGCTGGATATTGAGTGGCTATGGGGCCCACGGACTGCGGTGAGGGTCATCAGGGTCAGCTCGGACATGTTCCCTGTAAGCAGGGTGATTCGACAGGGCTGCCAGCTGTCCCCCTTGATGTTTGCACTTTACATGGAACCCCTGGCCCAGCGAGTGAGGGATGAACCGGGCATCACGGGGAACTGGTTTGGGGAGACACACCATCAGCATCTATGCTGATGACATTCTGGTAGTGCTCGATGGCCCTCACCGTTCCCTTCCAGCCTTCTTAGACAAGCTCTGGTTCTTTGGAGAGGTCTACTGCTTCAAGGTCAACTTGCAGAAGTCTCAAGCTCTCAACCTCACTGTACCGCCACGGCCTCCCATGGCTCAGCCACCCTGAAAATGACAACTTCTTAGAGCCCTTTACCTATTCTGCTAACGTAGCTGCAGGCGGAACTTCTTCTTCACTACGTGTGGAAGGGTAAGTGTCCATGTATGCTCTGAGCCCTGGGGTGCAGCCCGGCATCGGAGGGGGGCCTGGGGATTCCTAACCTACAGCGAGACTATCAAGCCCTGCAGCTCCACTGATAGAGTGGCACCGGAACAAATCGGAGAAGCACTGGAGATTTATGGACTGAGCAGTTGTTGGAAAACATAGGTGGAAACTGCCCCGGCTGCCAAGCAAGCATAGGGCCCGAGGTCTTTACTCATCTAATCACCTGTCATTAGAACCACCATCTCATCCAGGGATTCAAGAGCGACACGCAGGGGCTGGACTACATTCCCCTCACCAAGGACGCTGGCCTTGGGCAAGTCAGGCTTCTACCTGGGTCTACATCCCACGGCCTTTGCTGCCTGTCACAGAGTGGACTATAAATCTATATGACACTTCTTTGGCACAATGGGATCATCCCCTTTGACCAACTGAAGGCACACTATGGTTTCCCGGAAACGTAACGCCTCTGCTACCTTCAGATCGGACACTGGGTTCTGCAGCCTACCGTGAAGCCTGGTACTCAGAGATGTCCAAGACCCTTCGAGAAATGTTTCTTACTAAAAACAGCAACAAGCGACTCGTCTCCAAAATCTACGCCTACCTCACCCAGGCTACGTGAGGAGAGAAACCAGCAGCGCAACTGAGCTGGGAGCAGGAAGTGGGGCACCCTCTTACACATAAGGAATGGGAGAAATATATTACTGTGAGCGCCACACTAAATGCAACACAGATAGCACAGAAACAGCCATAAAAATATCCACATATTGTTATCTCACACCGGCCAGCTGCATCAGAGCAACCTAACACACAGGGCAACTTGCTCGCGGGGCTGCACAGGCACCTTACTGCACCTCCTATGGTCCTGCCCCAAATCGGACCAGTACTGGGAGGAGGTGTTGAGAGATATCGACACACACAGCTGCCTCATCTCCCAACACATATTGCGCTTGGCCTGTCCAATGCCTTAACCTACCCACTGAAACCTAAGTGAGGGCGTCAGATAGGCTTAGCCCTGGGGGTGGCCCTCTAGGCCATCCTTTCTCTCTAGGGCTCTGACAAAGTTCCTGCGCACACCACCTGGCTGCACAGACGGTGGATCCTTTTAGGCATGGAAAAACTAACACTCGCGACAGAGCACAGCCCAGACACTTACCAGGAACTATGGGGCTTATTACTCTCTCACAGGAGTTCAATGAGCTGGCCTGCCCCAAATACCTGAGGGTCCTCCTCTTAATGGCTGAGTGGCATGTGGACATGGTAGGAGGAACCCCCCACACAATCCATCACTGCACAACATAGCCTACCAGAGTCACTTGTGCCGCCAAGTGATTGGTGAAAGCTGGGTTTTGCAAACACCCAGTAACAATTAACATTTGAGTAAGAATTTAAGCATCTGGACAGAAAATTAATTTATTAACCCATCTATGGAGTATTCAACCGATTCGTGTGTTGATCTTATCGTTTCTTTAATAAGACGAGTTTTCAAAAATTTTACACTGAATACTTTCAACACAAGACAAGTACAAATGAAATGCAGCAAGTCCACCCTTTTGTCACCAAAGTCAGCAGCACAAATAAATAAGCAATGCACTGAACTTTGAATTCAGCTGTATCCAAATGTAATAATACAACAACTGCAAGCCATTTGTCATTTCGCTTTAATAAAAGTAATTGTGAGTTTCGAGGCCATGTTAAAAGCAGATAAGCCATGTAGGTGCCATTGTATGCCAACAGTTGTTAAATCCAACAAAATGTCATCTGCATAGGTTAGTATTCTAATATCTTCTTACCAAAAATTTAGACCAAAATTAATATCCTCGTTGCATGGCAGTTACAAGCATTTTCGATATCTTGCCAGTGTTGGCTTAAAGCAACTAAGCGTGGGACGGCCATGCATTTTACGCCAACCCTATCGCCATCTTACTCAATGCTGAATTCCTACTATTCATTAGATTTCAAAACTCTGCAGGATCAACATTGTTTTACGGTTTCAAACTTCTTGATCCAAATCCATTTGTGAGACTATCTGGCAGCCTCTTTAGCACACACAAGGTTTACAAAGGTAACGGACCAGAACACATAGGGTCCTTTACACACTTTCTCACCCAAAAGCTTAGACTGAACAAGGCTGGGACAATCAACTCTACCAAACTCATGCACAGCAAACACAATGGCAAGGTGCTGGAGTTTGAATGTGTAACACTCCCATCAGAGGCGCCCTGCTAAGCCTTAACCTGAAAATCCTGAAAACAACCCAATTCACGCACATCGTCACCCGCACTATATTCAGCAAAAGAACATACCAGGGTGTCTCAAAAGAGATGCCCCTTGTTTGAACCCCTGAGACAAAGAATTGGCCTCTGTGGCACTGGCGCTCAATGAAAGAAACAAATAATGAATAAATTAGGCAATAATTCTGACTGTGGGAGAAAGAAAGGGCGTTCAAATTCCAGACTGTTGTCCCCTTTGCATAGCTTCGGGCTTTTCCCAGTACTGATGGGCTGCAACAAATCTAATAAACCAGGCTCAACATGTGATCATGTTAGAAACTTAGCTTCAGGACTGGTCACCATCTAGGTAGAAGCAGCATCTCTATAATGCCTTCAGAATCCCAACACAGGAGCATGGCACCCCAAGGGAATGACAAAGTATGGAGGTGAAGGATGGCAACAGAAAAGCCAGAAGCAAATAAACGGTATATCCAGGAGGATCACCCAGAAATCAGCTCCGTTCTCTGTTTCTTACTAGAATGAGGAGACCCAAGAAAGAATCTCAGGGTGCAGGCATATCACCGCGACAACCGAAACACCAACTCATATCAACAGAGAAGTGACATCATGCATGGTTAATAGCAGAGAAAAAAACAATGATGAATAAAGAAAGTAGCAGCAAATACAACTCTGCAGCTTGGTCAGGTTTTAATTAAGCTTTTAGGAAAGGCAAAACACAACAAAGGGTTTCCTTGAGACCCTAGAAATAAAATAAGAATAGCAACACTGCTACACTTTTTCTTCCAGAAAGGATCACAGATAAGGCAAAACCATCAGTACAAAGGATCTAAACAAGGGTCAGCCCTGTTTGAACAAAAAGAGGGTACTGAATTTCCCTACGAACATTTACTATTTACATAAGAGAGTGGTAGTTGATAAAAGTTGAAAGAGGACTGATCAAACCCATGTTACGCACAAAGCATATCAATTCTTGATAGTCTTGAAAAACATGAACCTCACACGGAAGAATAAAGAACTATGATTCACAAGCAAGGCATTGCAGAGCGAGTTCTTAACCCATTGTAAAGTGAGCGCTTGGTCTAGGATTCACCAGCGAGGCATTGCAGAGCGAGCTCTTAACCCATTGTAAAGTGAGCGCTTGGTCTAGGACTCACAAGCGAGGCATTGCAGAGCGAGCTCTTAACCCATTCTAAAGTGAGCGCTTGGTCTAGGACTCACAAGCGAGGCATTGCAGAGCGAGCTCTTAACCCATTCTAAAGTGAGCGCTTGGTCTAGGACTCACAAGCGAGGCATTGCAGAGCGAGCTCTTAACCCATTGTAAAGTGAGCGCTTGGTCTAGGACTCACAAGCGAGGCATTGCAGAGCGAGCTCTTAACCCATTGTAAAGTGAGCGCTTGGTCTAGGACTCACAAGCGAGGCATTGCAGAGCGAGCTCTTAACCCATTGTAAAGTGAGCGCTTGGTCTAGGACTCACAAGCGAGGCATTGCAGAGCGAGCCTTTAACCCATTGTAAAGTGAGCGCTTGGTCTAGGACTATCAAGCGAGGCATTGCAGAGCAAGCTCTTAACCCATTGTAAAGTGAGCGCTTGGTCTAGGACTCACAAGCGAGGCATTGCAGAGCGAGCTCTTAACCCATTGTAAAGTGAGCGCTTGGTCTAGGACTCACAAGCGAGGCATTGCAGAGCGAGCTCTTAACCCATTGTAAAGTGAGCGCTTGGTCTAGGACTCACAAGCGAGGCATTGCAGAGCGAGCTCTTAACCCATTGTAAAGTGAGCGCTTGGTCTAGGACTCACAAGCGAGGCATTGCAGAGCGAGCTCTTAACCCATTGTAAAGTGAGCGCTTGGTCTAGGACTCACAAGCGAGGCATTGCAGAGCGAGCTCTTAACCCATTGTAAAGTGAGCGCTTGGTCTAGGACTCACAAACGAGGCATTGCAGAGCGAGCTCTTAACCCATTGTAAAGTGAGCGCTAGGTCTAGGACTCACAAGCGAGGCATTGCAGAGCGAGCTCTTAACCCATTGTAAAGTGAGCACTTGGTCTAGGACTCACAAGCGAGGCATTGCAGAGCGAGCTCTTAACCCATTGTAAAGTGAGCGCTTGGTCTAGGACTCACAAGCGAGGCATTGCAGAGCGAGCTCTTAACCCATTGTAAAGTGAGCGCTTGGTCTAGGACTCACAAGCGAGGCATTGCAGAGCGAGCTCTTAACCCATTGTAAAGTGAGCGCTTGGTCTAGGACTCACAAGCGAGGCATTGCAGAGCGAGCTATTAACCCATTGTAAAGTGAGCGGTTGGTCTAGGACTCACAAGCGAGGCATTGCAGAGCGAGCTCTTAACCCATTGTAAAGTGAGCGCTTGGTCTAGGACTCACAAGCGAAGCATTGCAGAGCGAGCTCTTAACCCATTGTAAAGTGAGCGCTTGGTCTAGGACTCACAAGCGAGCCATTGCAGAGCGAGCCTTTAACCCATTGTAAAGTGAGCGCTTGGTCTAGGACTAACAAGCGAGGCATTGCAGAGCGAGCTCTTAACCCATTGTAAAGTGAGCGCTTGGTCTAGGACTCACAAGCGAGGCATTGCAGAGCGAGCTCTTAACCCATTGTAAAGTGAGCGCTTGGTCTAGGACTCACAAGCGAGGCATTGCAGAGCGAGCTCTTAACCCATTGTAAAGTGAGCGCTTGGTCTAGGACTCACAAGCGAGGCATTGCAGAGCGAGCTCTTAACCCATTGTAAAGTGAGCGCTTGGTCTAGGACTCACAAGCGAGGCATTGCAGAGCGAGCTCTTAACCCATTGTAAAGTGAGCGGTTGGTCTAGGACTCACAAGCGAGGCATTGCAGAGCGAGCTCTTAACCCATTGTAAAGTGAGCGCTTGGTCTAGGACTCACAAGCGAGGCATTGCAGAGCGAGCTCTTAACCCATTGTAAAGTGAGCGCTTGGTCTAGGACTCACAAGCGAGGCATTGCAGAGCGAGCTCTTAACCCATTGTAAAGTGAGCGCTTGGTCTAGGACTCACAAGCGAGGCATTGCAGAGCGAGCTCTTAACCCATTGTAAAGTGAGCGCTTGGTCTAGGACTCACAAGCGAGGCACTGCAGAGCGAGCTCTTAACCCATTGTAAAGTGAGCGCTTGGTCTAGGACTCACAAGCGAGGCATTGCAGAGCGAGCTCTTAACCCATTGTAAAGTGAGCGCTTGGTCTAGGACTCACAAGCGAGGCATTGCAGAGCGAGCTCTTAACCCATTGTAAAGTGAGCGCTTGGTCTAGGACTCACAAGCGAGGCACTGCAGAGCGAGCTCTTAACCCATTGTAAAGTGAGCGCTTGGTCTAGGACTCACAAGCGAGGAATTGCAGAGCGAGCTCTTAACCCATTGTAAAGTGAGCGCTTGGTCTAGGACTCACAAGCGAGGCATTGCAGAGCGAGCTCTTAACCCATTGTAAAGTGAGCGCTTGGTCTAGGACTCACAAGCGAGGCATTGCAGAGCGAGCTCTTAACCCATTGTAAAGTGAGCGCTTGGTCTAGGACTCACAAGCGAGGCATTGCAGAGCGAGCTCTTAACCCATTGTAAAGTGAGCGCTTGGTCTAGGACTCACAAGCGAGGCATTGGAGAGCGAGCTCTTAACCCATTGTAGCACGCCGATTCCACATAAAATGAGGGCTTATTGCTGTACACAAATCCAGAAAATATCTCTTAATCATACACAAACTACTTCATTTCATGTTTACCTCACCCCTCTGGACATTGCCAAGTATGACATAACCAGACCAGATCATTGTCCCAAATGTCGCACCCCTGAGGCAGATTTTGCACACCTCACATGGACCTGCCCAACCATATCCACATACTGACTATCTATTCACACATCACTACAATGCTCAGAGACGATATGCAGCCTGACCCAGTGGTGGCACTCCTCGGCTACACTGCCAAGCTCCCTAGATCAGTGTGCAGGCTTGCATCCATGTCGTTCCTGTTAGCCAAACGGGAGATTGCAGTACACTGGGGAGGAGCGATGGCTCCATCTTCAGCCGCCTGGATAAAATGCATGTCTTATTGTGAGGGCATCAGCGCGGACTATGCCTCCCTTCAGCCCCCGTCATCGCGCCGCATTGATGTTTGGCAACCCTTGTGTGATTATCTACGAACCCTTGAGCAAGGCACTGCTATGCACTGAACGCCGCCCCACAAACCCCTGTACAGCCATCCCCAATACGCTGCTAGATTTCCCTGTCCGTTGTGTCATCGACGTCCACAGCCATACTTCTCAGGATATCTCACCTTCTACTGCCTTCATTTGTTTCTATCCCTCCTATATCTGTTGCCTATGGTACCTTATAGGCGCGTGATTGGAAAAGATACCGCTGCCATTTAAAATGTGGAAATTTCTAATATACTATGTTGGCACTTATAACATCTTGTGGTTATGACAAAATCAATAAAAATATTTTTTTAAATTAAAAAAAGATCAAAGATAGTGGAATGATTAAAAAATGCAAGATGTGAAAAGCGGTATTAGGTGTCTCTCACATCTATCGCTTGAAGAACCAGGTCAACATGTTTCAACGAACTTTGCGCCCTATGGGTCGATGGCTTTCGTCAGGACCGAAAGGTTGTTTTATAGTATCCCTTCATGAAGTCAAATTAAATCAAATGGGACACTTTCCCTCCAACTTTTGAAGATTTTTTCTTCTTTTTTGGTCATATGGGACTCTTTGTCCAGTCCTTAGTTTCTGTTTTAGAAGGTCTTCATAGGTCTGGGCAGAGGTGCGGTATTACTATTCCTTTCATTAGAGAAGAGAAGCTTAGTCCTTCAGTGTGCTCTCCAAGACACGTCCTCTCCAGCCTGCAGAAGTATGTTACACATTTAAATTTTGTAAAATAAAAGTTCTTGGCTAACACCAGACGAATAACGGAAAACGGTGCATGTGGCATTCTGTATTTGTGCCCATATGTTCATGAGTGTACAGAAAGTGACAAGGCATTTATTAGACAGACACAGCACAGCCAATGAACCATCAAAGTTCACTCCTGTGACAAAACCAAATACGACTTCAGAAAGTTCACACGTAGAGAAATGATATGAATTTACTGAATGGAACAGGGAAGAAAGTCATGACACGAAGAACGCATATTACAACACATGTGTCCTGACATTTGTCAAAAACGAAAGACCTAACATGACATCATAGTCCATGTTGGCAGAAACAACTTTTTCTTGCAAAGCATTTTTTCACAGGAGGAACCCAATTTGTCGACATGCATTCCAGAGAGAAACTGTATATGTATTCAGTGTGACAAGACATTCATTGCAAAGGAATAGGTAACGCTTGATCAGAAATTATACACTGGGGAGAAGCCATTTGAATATTATAAACGTGAAAGAGCATTTCCTACCAAGCGCTCTCTGATAACGCATCAAAAAGGCCACCTGGGTGTAAGATGTACTGATTGTGAATTCTTCGATTTGAAACTGTCATCAGTTGCTACGTCAAATAATCCACACCTTCTCACAGATATAGGGGATGAAATACCTGGAAAAAAAATTGAGCAAAGGAACAAGAATGGTGGCAGACATTGTAGGTGCCGAAGGATTAGTCAAGAAAAGGTTCCAGGACAACTTACCCGTTTCCCACGTAGGTGACGCTATGCAAACTCCAGAGAGCATCAAACTTTCTCAGAATGCAAACGTTACAGAAGCAACAGCTAGATTTCTTTCCCTGTTCCCAGCCTACTGTGGTATAAGGATTGTTTTGGCTTCCTCGTGATAAGACCTGGCTCTGCTTATTTACTCCGTTACGTGAGATTTGTTCGGCAAGGCCTTCTAGAGCTCGTATCCACAGTTTTAGAGACATTTGTGATCATAAAGTTCAGAGTGTGTTGTCTATGATGTTATGTTCATGCTGTTTATTGTTGACATTTTGTTCCTTTCATTTGCAATACTGCCCGGGAGAGGACAAGTGAAGTTTGGGGTCGGTTGGAAGTCAGATGCCACTGGCCTTCTAGGATTTCAGCCCCCGAAGTGTGTGTGCATCAGGTGTATGGTTTCATGTGGAACGGGAGACATTTGTACAGACACTGCAGGATAGTTTGCTGGACAACCTGTGAATAAGAGGCTTCTACTTAGATCAGTGATTACAATCTCCTATATCACGTGTAGGAAACAATTGCATCCTTTCTACTTCTGTGCGGTGTATTTTTTAACATGCTGATCTGGAATAAAATGAACATCTGCTGAAAGTACCGACTGCAATCTTAGATGTTTGAACGCTGTAAACTTTCTTATACTGTACAGTGTATATAGTTATTTACTCTCTTAAAGAACGCTAATGTCCATTCAGGATATGCCATTGCAATATAAACAATCATTTGCAATGCAATAGATCTTGCATTTGCGAGAGTTTAAGCTATTGGCATTGTAAATGACAATTCCTTTTATTTATCTGTTTTGATAATTAACACATAAATAAAAGGCATTGTCATGTTCAATGCCAATAGCTCAAACTCTTGTAAATGCGAGACCTATTTCAAAGAAGAGGCCGCCATTGTCCCGGGCTGCTTGGAAAGTGAAAGTTCGCATGGCGCGCTGAATACTGCAGGAAAGCATGTCGTGCCTGCAGTAGGAGATACTCATTAAAGAAAATAGTGCTTACAGACTAAATAAGACATACCATGTAACAGTAGTAAAAGGGCCAGTCCTCATGGGAGATTATAAATGAAGATAAGGCAGTACTAAGGAGGGACTAACAAGCCTATTAACGAGTCAAAAGCCAGCATTTACAAAGGACAATGACACAAGCCATAAATATGGGCAGAGAGTGGGCGGGGCTTCAAGTCCATACTCGAATACAGCATGCCTCGCAGAGCAGCGCATGCGCTGCCCAGGCTCGACCTAAAAAGTAGCAAGGGTACAACACACACAGCACTGGCATGCCTCATAGTCAGCTACCACAATGCCAACAGCAACATCCAACATTAGCAAATACCACGCACTGACGTAACTATACACAATGGGCAGACTTGTTGGTAGACATCAAACACAATTCGGATATCTCATATAGGCTAATGTCCTTAAACATGTGACAGCATCGACCTAACAATGTTTTCTTTTTTTAACTCTGTCCAGATACACTTACAATTACCCTTAACTCAACAGAGAACGTTAAACAAGCCTTCTGGCAAACATAAGTTCACAGCACAGCTCCAAAGCTATTGAGATTATTTATTTATTATAGTTTTTTGATATAGCACTATTTATTCCCAATGGGAGTCACAGCACTTTAAATGTGCATTTTAGAGTCTGATGAAGACAAAATGCCTAAGAAAGGGTGGTATTTACAGCAAAACATTTGGAAGATAACAGGCATGTGACATAAGGAACAGTCATTAGAAGTCTGCGGCAGTGTGGAAAAATAATGGAGCACGGGCAACAAACCAGCATCCTGCGACAGGACCAGGTGAGACTGGGGACTAAGACTTGAGATCAGACTCTGTTCACTGAGTGCCCAGTTTAGTTTTGAAGATCTGGAGGGAGGGTGCAGTGAGGGCATCCTATCTTATTCCGTGCAGGGCTCGAAAAGATGCGTTTTATGAAGACTTGTTCTTGGAACTTGTGGAGTGATGAGAAGCATTGGGGTTTGCTTTTAAGTGTTCTGTTGCAGCAGACTCCCTGCGAGAGGTCAGCGAGTTTAACTGAATTACTGTAGGTGAGACAAGCTTGTGACAACGAGGGTCTAAAGGAGCTGAGTCTAGCGCCGAGATCGGAGTAATGGAGAGAATGTGTGAATGATTTTTGCATGTACTGCAGACAAACACAACTGCTAAAGGTGATTAAATAATAAACACGTGCATTAGCATGCAGAAGATAAAGCTCTTACCGCTGTAGTAGTTGGTCCACTTGTGCAGCTCTCCCTCCAGGGTGGGACTGGGGTCTCTAACCAACCCAGGGTTCAGAGCCTTCCTTGACCCCTCCCGATCAGAAACAGAGCGCGATGTCCCTGAAGCGGGCGCCGCGCTCACTAGTAAAGTATTCTTTTTTATAAATTAAACTGAGCACGCTGTCCCTAAAGCGGGTGCTGCGCTCAGCATGCAAGTTTATTTAAAAAAATAAAAATAAATAAAGGTCAAAGAAAGCGCGGTGTCCCTGAAGCGGATGTCGCATTCTTCTTCAAAGTAATTTTTAAAAAGTGTTGCCATTGTACTGTGGAGGTAGGGGGCAGGCACATTTAAAGTTAGAGCATCATAGCGCTCAATAAAAAAGCGGCTGCCATTGTCCTGTGTGGGTGCGCTGCAAATCAACAAAAAGCAGCCGCCATTGTCCCCATTAGTCAGCAATAAACTAAATAGTGCTCACCTACTTATAACGCAAACTGTGTAACAAGCCAAGTAAAAGGGCCAGTCGCCATGGGACGTTACAAATGAAGACAAGGCGGTACTAAGGAGGGACTAACAAGCCTATTTATGAATCAGAAGCTAGCATTTACAAAGGCCAATGACACAAGCCAATGAAAAATATGGGCGGAAAGTGAGCGGTGCTTCAAATGCATGCTCCAATACAGCATGCCTCGCAGAGCAGCGCATGAGCGCTGACTCTAGGCTCTACCTAAAAAGGGTGCACTTGTGGGGAAGGTGAGATTAGAGATGTGTGCACCAGGGGTAATGCCAAGGATAAGTATGACTGTCCTAGAATAAAGAGGGGGAGAGGATGTGGCCTAACGGCTATGGCGGTCAACCTCAAATCTGGGTAACTGGGTTAGAGTCTCGGCAACTGGGCGAATCACGTAATCTCCCCGTGCCTAAATAAAAAATGAATGTGTCCTTGTGTTAGGCAACTGGTGCTCATGTGAAGTGCTCTGATACCTTTGGGTCAAGTTCCCGCTATATAAAACTCAGGGAAAAAAGAAAAGACGAGGATGTAGAGGGATACACTGGTGCAGAAGATGAGGATAGGGGCTGGTTGTGGTGTGATGAGGATGATGTGGGAGCGGATGATAGTTCAAGGTTTGCTCTGCTACTGCACTGGTGAGTCCACCCTAGTCAGTGTGCAGCCACTGGCTCATCCTCCAGTGCATGTGTGACCTTGGCCCCGCGCCCGTGCGGCTACTGGTGCCTCTGTACTCATCACTTTTGCTAAAGATGTCTAGAACAGAGCGGCTCTCCTGTACCTTGTGCTGCCCGCCCATGTTTTCATTCCAATATTCATCAGGAGACAGTGACTGTCACCAGCACCAAGTGCAAGCTGGTTAGCTAATTTGGCAAGAAATATTCAGCGATTGAACGATTCTATGTTAACGACTGCACCAATCACAAAATCAGTGTATGTTTGTGCTGTGCAAACACTCACTCACACCTGTGCCTTCCATTGTGAGCAAGTGAAATACATCAATGTTTACCTGTGGCACACATGGCTTCCGAGGCCTACGTCTATGGGTTCATTTTTTTTCGGCAACAAAAAGTTATGAGTTGAAACGCTTGAGCCAACATGTCTTGACCACCCGGAATCCCTCTGGGGAACATTCCATTTCACTGTTTTCAGCTCATCTGTGACATCACATGAGAAAAGTAACTATTTTCGGATCAATATTGACTGCACCACAAAGAGTTCAGCCTGAAGTGCCGGCAGTGCCTCGTTAAAGCAACCCGCAACCAGTCATAAGGCCAGACATCACATGTTCACCAAAAACATCCTAAAACAACCAACTTCGGCAAGAAACACACTGTTACATACACAGCAAATTCACGGTATTTATGGAAAACATATAACAATTCTAGTATGTTTTAACTTCTAATCTTTTACCCTCCCCACTCACAAGGCACAGCAGCACCCCATCAACCACCCAAGCATGTGGCACTTGTTTCAGCCTTGCTGGGCCTAGGCCTGGGATGAAGGGGAGATCTTGCCCCTTAGAGCACTCTTTGGAATCTCTACGTTGTCAAACCTCTTTGCGGTAGCCATGGCCTTTTCCAACAAAATGGAGGTCTGTGACTGAACGGTGCCCCCTATCCGGTGCCTCCACGCCTCCCTACCAGCTTCGACATCAGGTCCAGCTCAGATCAAACCAACTGTAAAAAGGGGGAGGGCTGACAGTGCCAGCTGAGGAGTCAAACCCTGCAGACTATACCATCCAATCAAAAGGGGGTTGAAAATTATCGAAATCTCGCACAAAATGTGGACCTTCCGCCTTCCTCACTGGATCAAAGCAAATGTCCCACTGTTCCTTAGAAACCCAAAAAAGATAACTTTCACGAGCAATAACTCAGAGCCACTATGACGCCGATCGCCTGGAGGCGGTAGAAAAACCTGAAACTCCTGTTTTTTTGCAGTTTCTTTATGTAGCGCGAACTCAACATTATTGGAGCGCTTTAGATAAGCACCAGTTTATTACATTACACAAAGATACATTCATTTTTGTAGGCATGAGGATATTAAGTTATTTGCCCAGAATCACAGGTCCAGCTCGGGTCAAACCAACTGTAACAAGCATTTGCAATGCAATAGGTCTCGCATTTACGCATTTTATTTTTGTTTTTGTTTTTAAAACCTAAATAAAAGGCATAGTCATTTACAATGCCAATAGCTTAAACTCGAGTAAATGCGAGACCTATTGCATTGCAAATGCTTGTTATTCCATGGAGTCTCATTAAAAGGCTTGTACATAATAGCAGTCAGTACTAGGTAGTATGACAGCTGTGACTAAAGTTTTTTGTTTTGCATGATCTATTAATTTGTAATGTTTCTCAGGCGTTAGAACCGATGTTTGCAGGTTTGAGACTTTTGATTTGCATTTGCATTGCTTACTGTCAAATTAGGCAACGACGACTTGAATGGTCCGTGTTCTTAATGCAATTGACAATATAAACTGAATAGTACAGGTATTGGGTCAACAGTCATCTGAGACTTCCATTTTCTCCTCACTTAGAGACTGTTTTTTTTTTTTACTTGGTCCAAATCCAGGAATAGTAGTAAAATTCGATCTGCACATATTGGCTTCCTTTAACCTGGGTGTCCAATTCCTCCATTTGCTGTCCTTTGCAGTGAATTGAGAGATCAGTTTAATATTAGTATAAATGAAGTATGCAATTACGTTTTCTTACCACCTCATCTTCAATTAAAAATGAGAGTAACTGTAGACTTGAAGAACTTCTACTTGCGACATCAGTTGTGGTCACCAAAAGCCTTTTTATCTTGAGTGTCAGTCTCATAGAAAGGAAGAGATGCTTCCCGGTGCTTTTTTGATCACATTATTCCAACTTTGAGTTCTGCCTGCAACAGATTTACTGTGTTGAGATTTACTGTGTAGAATGCAGCAACTGGTCTATAAGTTATTAAATGGTCAGTGCCACACCCCTTTATTTATTTTGTTAAAGCAAGCCCGGGATGTAAGATTAGGCGCCCCCCCCCCCTGGAATGTGAGATGGGTGAAGAACCATCACAAGGCCTGACTGGTGATTGCATAACTCAATAAGAATAAGGTGGACATTGCATTAATTCAGGCGGTGCATGCTGCTTCTGTTGCGGTTAATCATTTTTCCAAAATTTGGAGCCCATACCTCTATTTCTATTCCTCAGTCTCTAGGGAAATGGCCATTTAGGTTAAACAAGGCTTACGGTTCAGGCCTCTGGACACGTTCTGTGATGGAGAGGGCCGGTGCGTGGTTGTGCAGGGGTTGTTGGGTTCAGCACGCATTACATTGGTCAACACATATGGGCCGAACTCTGCTGTTACTGCTTTTATTTTCTTTTTCTTCACTAAAGTTAGAAACAGGCTTGTAACCTCTTTCCCTCGCTCTGTAATATGTGGAGAATACTTTAATGCTACAAGCTGATTTGGATAGCACTGGCAGCGGGTCCAGCCGACACACCCAAGTGCAGGAAGATCTACGGAATATAATGCATCAGTACAAACTGCTAGACTTGTACCGTGTTAAATGCCCCAAATCCAGAGTGTATAAATTCCATTCTGTAGTACATGGAATATCTTCCAGGATCGATTACTTGTTAGAATCTAGAGATGCGATGGGCTAGGGTGAAACTATAGTACATTTACCTAGGACTTTGTCTGATCATTCTCTGGTTCTGATGGCTTTGACCTTCGCCAACTATGCGAGGATACATAGAATGTAGCGACTGCGACCATCTGAGCTGTCAGACCCAGTCTTTAAACAGAAGCCCACCAAGTGATTTGAACCAAGGCTCTGTTACCTATGTGGCTACGCTGTGGGAATTGTTTAAATAGTGATATGGGGTGAATACATTTCTAAAAGTCATGGGATATTAAGTTTGCTGCGAGATAGAATGTCATGAGCTACAGATATCATTGCTAGAGTGAGAATATGGGAGTTCTTCAGACCACTGTGTTGCTTTTAATCCCCTGAGCCCTTAACAGTGGCACATCAGTTCTCGTCATTGAGTCAGTCTTCTGCTTCCCTGGGGAGACGTGGTAACAACTCCCAGGAAAGGATACAATAGGGACATTCACTAGAAGGAGGTGTTTTCTCCCTCCTTCAGGAAGCCTCATGGGTGTTGGCCCAAAAGGCAAGTTTCAAAGCAGAAGCCGCCTTTGAAGGGAAAATGGGAAACACTTGGGAGAGGGGCTGCTGTATTGTCTGGGGAGAGAGGCTGGCACTAGTGACAGAAAAAGGGGAAAACAGTTGTCAAACCAGTTTTCCAGGGGAGTGTAGCCACAACTCTAGGTTGAGCCAAGAAGTGCTGGGATACAAGAGGGGGGTGCTGCCATATTGGGAGTGGGCGGAATGGTGCGCCCTAGGGTAGCCAGATGCCACACTTCCCAGAAAGTGGTTTTCAGAGAGTAGGGAACCTGGTAGCCCATTGGCTACCAAAAAATTCCGACCCTGAGGGCATTTTCTGCAGATAATTAGGGCACCCCACAGCACACTCCACTCAGATTGCGACTGGATGGGAAGAAGGATTGCTCTGCTGCACCCAGTTTCCGGCAAAGATATGCTGTACCGATGCAGACTGTACCTGCTGACTTTGGTGGCTAGCAAAGGAGAAAGGACTGTACCTGCTGTGTCCTACTCATGGAGAAGTTGTTTTCTGGGCTTAGCCAAAGCAAGAGGCTCCAAGGGTCAGTTGGCTGACCTCCTATTCACAACACAGGGACACAACAGATAAAGTCTACTAAGGGTAAGTGATAGCCCCGATCCTCAGACTGCTGTGCCTCATCACAGTGGAGCAGGACCCGACTGTCAGAAGTTGCACCCGAGTCTGCTGGACCTGAGAAGGTTGTCGGGGTGCAGCTTGGTCACCCAGAAATCAAACAACAGCCTCGAGAAGGATCTGGCTGTGACAGTGACTGCTGATGACTGGCAGTTCAGTGGCAACTGGACTACTGCCAGGCACGAGAAGACCTCGAGGACGTCAACCCCTGTGGCCAGGATCACATCGCCAAGCCTGTGTTCCGAGAAGCAGCTGCAGGAAGACCTCCTTCGACCATGTCCCGTACACAGCATCTTTGTGCATCTTCAGCATCCTATCTCCTCAGCATCAGGACCACTTCCATAGGAATCCATTGCAATGAGGATAAAGTGCCTGGAACTGTAGGAAGACTGCTTCTGTGCAGGTAACTGTTTCTGAGGGCCTTGTGGGTCCCTCTTACTGGCTCCCTGCTGGAGTTAGTTGCTCAAAGTAACTCTGACCACATTACAACCAGTCCAACTTTCTAATGAAATTAATTCTAAGTGCTAAATTCATTAAATTTGCCATTGCTTGTTCGCGGTTAAGTGAATAGTTCTGATTTACTATACCTTGTAAATTCCAGATCTCCGGAACCCTCTAGAGGATCTTTTTCAATATGGTTTGTAGAAATACATAAAATCTGTTTTTTTTTTATAAATTGGTGTCAGATTTTAAGTGTCTCAGTTATTTCTTATCCAATTGTTTTGGTGCTTTTTTAAATGCTTTACACTTGTTCCTTTGTGTAAGCCTTGCTGCTCAGAGCCACAGCTACCCAGGCCTGAGCTAGCATTTAACAAATGAAACCTATAGGTCCTAAAAGGGATTGGTTAGTGTATTACATGGTAAGGTTGCACAATCATACAATATAATACAACCCATTTTCTCACAACCACACACCAACATTCTATTACATCCTTCACTGTCAGCATTCCAGACACCAACTCAGACATACAGGGAATGGGAACACAGGATACAACACACATTCCTGACACCGGCACAGACACATAGGGAATGGGAGCTTAGGCTACGAAAAACAGGATCAGCGGCAGTCTGGACAGTACGACTTGTGACGCATGATCCCCAAAAAAAAGAATAGTTAGGGTACCCCTGAAATACAGAAGGATCCAAGTTCAGGTGAGAGCCTTATGCCTCATTAAGATGCATGGAACGCATGCAAAAAGGGCAGAGGCACTTACATACATCCCCGAAGAAGGCCCCAGACGTGTATGGGCTCTTTGTGAGGGCTGAAACACGTTGGCATGAATCCGAAGTGATTGAGACGATAATGCTCAATTAGAACCCAGTACCTCTATTTTAATAGACCCACGGTACGCTACTAATAAATAGCAATTCAGAACGGGTATGACCATGAGGTTTTTTTTTAACCTTTTCTTCTTTCAACTGGATCCCTGCTTTATCTAGATGGATGTTTTATATAAGAACTTCCATTAGTGGTTCAGTCTGCTCTGGTGTTATTACCCTACCAGGGTGAGGACAGGCTCAGATGAAGAAGCATGCCACTATTTAGTGGGTGAGGCATCAATTTCAAAATCTTTGGATTTCCCGGTAGGATCTCTAAGTGGTTTCCTTGTATTTTTCTTCTTTGGAGCCTGGTTGCTGTTTTGTGTACAGATATGACTTTGGAAGATTGCAACTAGGTTGGTCTTCTCTCACTCTCCCTGTGTGAAGTGAGCACAAGATACAACAAACATTTCAGACACCAGCTCAGACATACAGGTAATGCGAGTAATTCTAATTGCATTTATTTAGCGCTTCCTATCTCTGATGAGGCATTGAAGTGTTTTTTGGCGAGTAGCACGCTACCTCGGAACCCAAAAAGGATTAGTGGTGAAGTAGTATAGGGAAATAGGAAATTAATTTTAGCCGTGGACATGTGAGTCTGTTAGTTGGATTGAAAAGGATTGTGGAGGGATAGAAGAGGGAAGGGTCTAGAAAGTGTTTGTTTATTTGGAGATCATAGCAGTAGGAGGAGGTTTGGGATGAGTAACGAGAGATGGAGGGGGAAGAGTCTCGAAGTGGATTAGGGAGAAAGATGAGGTATCAGATGAGTCTAGGAGGGATACATGAGGGAAGGGTTTAGAAAGGCTTGTTTGGGAGATCTGAATAGTAAAAGAGAGATGATGCAATGGGGTAGAGAAGGGGAGAGTCTAGTAAGGGTTATTTTGGGGATCATAGTAATAGAATGGGGGTTGGGATGAGTCATGGAGTAGAGGTGGAAGATATATTGAGAGAGGTATAGGGTGAGATATAGGGTAGTGCATTGGAGATACTGAATTAAGAGTAAAGTAATAAATATAAAGATACATAAGTACATAGAAGGTATATATGTGTAAGAAAGGTAATATATCTAGATTTTAGGTTATATTTAATAAATTCAGACTTTCAAGCGTTGATGCTAAATTCTAACAATTTTAGATAAATAGTCACGATAAAAATTTACTTATTTATGCATTTACCTATATACAAGTTAAACTTGAATAGAGAGGGATGTGCCACCTATTTATTTTTCTTGTATAGTGGGATTTTGAGGCGAGGTGCCAATCTAGAGCAGAGGTTCCTTTGTTGAATGTATTTATTTATCGAGTTTTGTATAGCGCAAACGTGACCCGGAGTCATTGGAACGCTTTACAGAGTAGACGAAATAGAGGTAATACGAGTGCATATGGAATAAACACAGTTTTATTAAATAGTTACAGGTACATAGTCACAGTGTATACAAAGAGTATGGGTTAAGTAGTGGGATATGTGAACCATAGCTGCCAAGGTTTCAGATTGCTTGCATGCGACATTTTCATAATTTCAGTGTAATTATGAGTAACATTCAACAACTATGAGTGACACTTCCTTGCGAGCAAAATTTAAGCTTTGAAGATGAGAGAAACATATAAATATCAGAAATGACACCCATTTGAACAACGTGAAACGCTAAAAAGATCTTAAAACTGATGCAAAGCACCAGAAATGGAAGGGCAATAACAGGAGTCTCATAGCTGTAAAGTTTTCATATTGCTAATGTGCGACATTTGCATGGTTTTAGAATACTTATGAATGACATTCTGCTGACACAAGTGACACTTTCCTGCCAGGAAAACTAGACAATGAAGTCCCAATAAAAAGCTAAATATCCCAAATTGCCACCTTTCGAAGTAGCCCGTTCCAACGCAGTCGAATCCTAACACCATTGACAGCATCATGTCTTTCAGCATCAGAAACAGCTAGTCCAACCCAGTATTCAAACCATACACAATTTCAGCAGGTCTACCCCTCCTCAGTGCACTGTGACCCTTCACGTCATCCTTTAGAGCCAGCCCATCCAGTTTAAAGCAATTCTAGACACATTCACCAAATCCAGTGTGACCCTGCCAGGTTCATTCTAGCCCCAATAACCCCAAACAGAACCAGCCTGGTCCTGTCCAGTCCTTTTGCCAGCCTGAACCAACCAGCCCTGTGCAGTTCTGTTAAAACGCCATAAATATTCACACAACCCAGCCAGATCAAGCCATTCTAGCTACATGTACACCCACCAGAACCAGCCAATAGGGTTGCTAACAGGGTGTTCTTTTATTAGCCTGACTAGAATATTAATGTCCCAGCATACATTTATTAAATCCCTTAAAGCCTATATTTTTACCAATCGGCGCATATTTAAAACTGATAACATAAGAGTAAAGAACATTAAAATGTGTTCCATGGGGCGTGTCCGAGATGGCGGTCGGCTAAGACGTCTTTCGTGGTCTCTCTGAACCGCCGCAGACATAAGCTTGTCAATTTGTCTGCCGGACCCTCGCCCGCGACCCTAAGATGGCTTCATTGGAAACAGAGGACTAAGTGCTCTCTTGCGGTGAGTGAGGTAGCCTGGGACACCGGCTGCTGATCGAGACGGAGCGGGAGGACCAGAGACGCATGAGCGGCCCACTGTGAAGCAGACTTCCGGAGTGGGCTCGACCTCCTCAGAGGCAGCTGCCGCAAGAAAGCCAGGAGTCTGCGGCCCAGAGGGGGAAGTGCCGCTTCGGCCCAGGAAGGTACCGACTGCGACACGGGGGGCTCTCCTTGTTGATGCATGGAGATGCGGAGACCGGTCAAGGCCTCCCCGAGAACGGGAGCTCTGGTGAAGATGGCCTAGCGGGTTCCTCCGCCTTCGGAGAGACGGCGTGGCGGATGTGACAACTGCCCTGGACCTGGAAGGTGAGAGCGCAGGGAGTCACACCGCGCCGTGAATTGGCCCAGGATCTTACCCTTCTTCCATTGTGCCGCGGAGAAGCCCCCACCACAAAAGACTTACACTGAGTCCCGGCAGCCCGCGAGGAGGCACTACCGCACTTGCGGGACCGACAGTAAGAAGGAAGGTGCAAAGAGACAATGTGGGCCCACCTCGAGCCCCCTCAAGTCTTCACTCCCCAGAACCGGGGGAGGAGGAAAGAGGCCCGCGCCTCTGGGTCCAGCAACGAGGGACCCACGGCCTGCGACGAGGCCTAGCCACAGAGGGGGACGAAAGCCTAGAGTCCTCATCAAAGCCACGGCTGAGCAACGCAGCCCTTCCCTGTGTTTCATCGTGCCAACACTACTAAGGATTGGACATTAATAGCTAAGCACCCTCCCAGTGCCCCACGAAAAGGAGGGAGCCCTTTACAGCACTCGGGGTTCGAATGCGGAGAGAGAAGGAAGGGGTAATCACACTATGTCCCCCCCAACACTGGCGCTGAAGCACTAGCTACAGTCGAGAGCAAACTACGACCCTATAGACAAAACTAAATATGCACAAGCACTGGTAGACTATAAGAAATTGATACTGGAAGAAAAAAGTAAATACTTTTCATTAAAAATCTCACAGGCAAGAAACTCTAGCAAGGAGCTTTTTTCAACAGTTAAAAGCCTAGCTAAACTACCAGAACCACCCAGGGTGAAAAGCAGCGTTGAATTCTGCAACTTACTGGCACAGCCTTTTACCTAGATTACGAAATGAATTTTAGCCATCGAATATATATAAATTATGGCCCCTTAACATACCACATGTAACCGGAATAGAACCCACCATATTGATATTACACACCACTCTAACTGTCTTGGTACCAATCTTTTCCGAGACCTATTAATTAGTTCGATATTGGATTCCCATCCGCCGGGCGCTTCTACCTTACATTTTTTCACCTTTAAGATATCTACAAGACATAGGAGAGTTGACTCTCTAGCCTGACTCAACCACGGTCACACAGGATCACCTGATCGCAGCGGAGGACAAGTCGTCTGATGTCAACCCGCCTTCCTTACTCACAAACCGGGAAGACAAGGGCACAAGTGCGAAAGACGCAAGCGTGCACAGCGCCACACTCCAGGCTTGCCAATCAGAAAACACACTGACGGCATCTAATCCAAGTGAGTACATGATCAAACTTTTGCCGCTGGTCCCCTACTTCCTACACTTCAAGTAACCCTGATACTTAATGAAAAGAAGACGACACGGGGTAAGGTTTCTTGCCTTCTCTCTTTAATCTGTCCGGTCACACAGCATCCCGGCAGCAACTGCCAGTGTAACCGCATTCCATGTTCCACGCAGGGAACGGAACACAGAATCAGAATGTTCACGAGATCATCGGTGATCCCAACACACCCCCCTTCCTTCACATACAAACAAAAGAATGATGAGAACATTTTTGTCAACATAGTAATAAAACACATTAGATGTACAGGTGACAGGTAAAAATAAATCAGGAATGTTCAATACCTTACATAGTCCCGGAATCTAGAGGGAACAACCCTTGACCTAGAAGAGCTTGCTCGGGGAACAACCTCCCTGACAGGAACAGAAACCTTTGGACTTTCCCCCGAGAGAGGCGGAGTCGTGCAAGGAGTGTAAACCCCAAGTTTTCCTTTCACAAATTCAGCTTTTGACTCGGGCACTACTGAGACAGCGCACTTGTTCCAGATCTTCCCATTCTCCAACACAACAACATGCTCTCTTACTTCTCTCACTCTGACTGGGTCGGAAAACCGGGAGAAACCCTTGCGAACGAGAACAGGTTTCTTGATTCTCACCCAGTCTCCCTGACGTACTGGAGATGCCCTTACACGATCTGAGGCGTACCTGGCTTGTGCGGCAGCCCTGACATCAGCTACCATCCCCAGCCTCTCCACATCCACTTCCTTCCTTGACATCCAATACTTGTTAAGCTTAGAACCAGCAATCCTACCCCTTAGCAAGGTGACAGGAGATACCCCAGTACTTGAATGTGGAGTGATTCTCATTGCCCACAACATGTTGGAAACCGCCTCCTTCTAGTGCAAACCGTTGACAAAAGCTAACTGTAGCTGATCCTTGATCACACGGTTGAAGCGTTCGACTAAACCGTTACTGCAAGGATGATAGAGAGAGGTGAGGATATGCTTGATGCCATGTACTTTCAGAAATTCCTGCATTTCCACTGACACCAACTGAGTCCCGTTATCGGTCACTAACTCCTCTGGAAAACCCTCCCGAAGAAAAACCTCCTTAAAGAAATTAATGACCGTTGCAGAATTTATGCCATCCACAAACCTGACTTCTGGCCACTTAGACATATAGTCGATCAGCACCAAAGCGTATTTGGGAGAACTGCCTATACCCCCAAAAGGACCAGCAATATCGAAGGCTAACTTACACCAGGGTGAGTTTTCCACAACTATGGGTTTGATAGGAGAGGGATAGGTTACTTGAGTTTTGTCACTCAAGATACACGCACCACAATCACGAACACAGTGTTCAATAGACCTATCAACTCCCGGCCACCAGAAATCTTCCCGAACCCTCCGCTTCATGGCACGAATGCCCAAATGACCTTCATGGGCCAGATCCAAAACCTTCTTGCGCATAGTCACGGGCACAACCAACAAGCTACCTCTACGCAGAATCCCGTCAACCAGGGACAACTCGTCACATATCCTCTTGAAGGGAATCAGTTCAGGAATCAAATCCGAGTTGTTGGGCCAGCCCTGAACCACAAAGTCCATTACCTTCCTAATCTCGCTATCCTCCGACAAAGCCAATTTCCAATCAATTTCCGACAGAGCAGCACCAGTATCGGCTACCCCACTAACAGCACATACCATTTCCAAATCCTCATCCACAAGATCACAAACAGATTCAGACAGTGGTAGCCTAGATAGGCAATCAGCAACGTGGTTCTTTACTCCTGGCACGTACTCCAAATGATAATTAAATTCATTTAACCTATACTGCCACTTAGCTATGCGTGGAGTGGCTCTGCCACCACCCCTGGTGGTGAAAAGATCTACCAGTGGTTTATGGTCAGTCCTCAGGACAAACTCATTCCCCCATAAAAAATTGTGGAAATACTGTACACCTCACCACAGAGCCAGGGCTTCCTTCTCGATAGTGGAATAAGTGCTCTCCGCACCACGAAGTGCTCTAGAAGCAAAAGCAATGGTCTCCTCCCTATTGTCAGATCTTTTCTGCATAAGGACAACGCCAAGACCCACATTGCTCGCATCGGTGGTAACAATGCAGCGATCGTTGATGTTAAATAACTTAAGTGGGCGTGCCTGCACAATTGCTTCTTTCAACAACTTGAAGTCACAAGCACATTGGTCTGACCATACATACTTCACATTCTTCCTTCGGAGTTCACGCAAACACACTGTCCTATCAGAGAAGTTAGCCACAAATTTAGCATAGTACTCCACTAAGCCAAGAAAGGAACGAAGCTGGTCTTTATTTTGTGGTTCGGGTGCATTCTGAATGGCATCGAGAAGTTTAACTTTGGGTTCTACTCCTTTCTCTGAAATGTGGTGTCCGAGATAGTCCACACCATCTTGCAAAAATTTACACTTGACTTTCCTTAGTGTTAAACCACTAGATTTGACTATGTCCAAAACCTCCTTGACTCTGGAATTGTGCTCTACTTCCGTTTTCCCATGAATCAAAATGTCGTCTTGGAAAAACACGACTCCTGCAGTGTTCTTGAACAAGCTTCCCATGAGACGCTGGAACACTGCAGAAGCCGATGCTAAACCAAACGGCATGCGTACGTAACGAAATGCACCTTCCGGTGTCACAAAGGACGTGAGATGTCTCGAGTCCACTCACAATTCTATTTGATGGTAAGCGGAGGAAATATCCAGAGAAGAAAAATACTTTGCCCCCTCTAGTGTAGACAACATTTCATTTATATTGGGCAGGGGTTGTCGGTCCACCCATATACAAGAATTTAGGTCGCGCAAGTCCACACACATTCTGAGAGACTTGTCAGCCTTGCGCGCCAAAACGATGGGGGACAACCATTCAGACCCCTCAATGGGCTCAATCACACCCACGGAACACAACCGCTCAAGTTCCTGTTTGAGCTCACCACGCATACTCAGAGGTACTTTACGCACTTTATGTGCAACAGCTTTTGCACCCTCCTTTAAAACTATGCGGTGCTGAAAACCTTTGAGTTTACCCAAATCACCATTGAAAATCTCAGGGTACCTTTGAATCCACTCACACTTGGGTAACGATTCTGCAGTAACCTTATGCACAGGGGTAAGCTCAGGAAGATTTGAGTAAAATTGTTTGGCTTCGTATTTCGATAAAACCATGTCCGGATGGTTGGGATCTAGGATGATCCCCAGCTCACCCTGTTCCTCCCATCCCAATAAATTCGCACCATCCTTTACAATGTAAATAATGCTAAGCGTAGAATCCCCTTTGAATTCCAACTTGCCTTCAAACTTGCCAAGCACCTCTACTCTTTTACCACCATAAGCAAAGATCTTTATATTAGACTGAACAACAGGAATGTTGCCCAATCTCTCAAAGTCTTTGGCATTGATGAGGGTAAAAGGAGAACCAGAATCAGCCAAGAACTTTATACAATTTCCGTTTAAATTTATGACACACGCAGGGGATTTTCTTTTGTGTGGTTCAACAATGGAGGCAATTTCCACCACACCATCCAGTTGAGTAGAGGAAGAAGACAACATCAACAACTCATAACTTTCATTATCATTCCCATAGTTAACATTATCTTCTTCAAAAGCGTTCACAGTTCTTGTCTGTCCCTTATGTGCAACAGTAGCCTTGCACATACGTGCCAAATGTCCTCTCTTACCACATTTGAAGCAAGTTTGATTAATCGCAAAACAAAACTTAAAATTGCCCAGATGAGATCTGCTACCACATCGGTAACAAGAGAGGTCAGGTTTTTCTGATCTTTCAAATTTAGGTTTAGGCAAAAAGGATGCAGATGAAGAAGTGCTGGGTATGTTTGTGTTGCTCCCTTTAGCGGGTCTACTAGTGGGTTTGGTGCTGACTAATTTAATTTCATTGGATGCTCCACTCATTTCTTTCATGCATAGTTGGGAATGCTCAATGCTTCTGGCCAAAATGAGAGCAGTTTCTAGATCAGGGTCTTCGGAAGTTAAAAGTTTCTCCTGAATCTTTTATTGCAAGTGCGCTCAATTAACTGGTCCCGGATGATTTCGTCTCTGAACTCCCTATAATTACAAGTGACAGCTAAGGTTCTGAGGGCGGCTACAAAATCATCAATGGATTCGCCAGGGATTTGAGCACGTTGCAAAAACTTGTGACGCTCCAGCACAATATTTCTCTTGGGATTGAATCTCTTATCCAACGTTTTAATGAGAGAGGCATACTCGTCAACAATTAAGGAATCACCTTCATCACCACTACTGACACATGTTCTTACGAGTTCTAGGGGTAAGGTCTTCAAAATAGTTCTTCCCTCGGCACCCAAATTGTATACTAGTAAAGCTTTTTTTTTCTTTGACGTGAAGGTATCTCCATCAATCGCCTCAAGATAGGCATCAAATGTTTCTTTCCACTGTTGCCAAATGACAGGGGGGTACCGGGTGACTGTAAAAAGGGAGGTGGTGCAATTACGCGATCCATAGGGTAATCTTGCGTGGGTGAGTTGCTGCCACAAGTCACTACAATAAGATTTATGTTGCAGAATAGAGCTGAATAGGTAAAAAACGCCACAAAAATGTAATGTATTTTAAAGAGAACCAACTGTGCACATCACCTACATGCCCATGGAGAGAGTGTTGCCCCAGTACATAACTCGCTGAGTAAGTTTATCTGTCACCTTCTAATAAATGCATGCACCAGGACGATCGCCAGAAGAGCGTGTCACCGTTGAGTTTGCAGTTTTACAAGAACACAGTATAAGTTGTCAATGTAAATGCACCATCCCTTTTCTAATGTTCCTTTAAAACTACATAATTGTGCCACTGGTTGTCTTTGAACCATTTAATTTGTTGGATGTAGCTTGCCCCACAACAAGAAACTTAAACTGGTGCAGAGCAATAGAGCTTAGACTTCATCAAAGGAAAATGGCACGCGCTTGATTTCCGCGCAAATTGCCTTCCCAAAAGTTCAACTAGTCGATGTGTCACACGCGTGTAAGCGTAACGGAGCTTAAACCAGCAATGTGGCGCGCGCCGGTATGCGCGCCGGTTGCCACAACAACGTGAGCTCCCTAGCAACGCTTGACGTCTCACGCGAAGCGTGGTGACGCATGCACAGATTGCCGTGGAACAGTAGCTCTCAAACAGAGATGTGCGTCAGGGTGACGCGTGCTGGTACACGCGCTGGTAGTCACCATGCACACTCCTCGACACAGCGAGAAATACTCCAAAATACGCTAACACCTCACCGGAGCCTTCAGTGAAGATGCGGCTTGCAGGGCAACCAACTCCGGGTATCCGGGTGTTCAACAAGGACACTTCAGTCGCTCTCTGACGATTTTCCTTACGGGCTGTCTGGACATGCTTCGCAGGAAAACACGGAATAACACGATATCAGAGGAAGGACGGTGGGGAAGACTGTGGACCGGACAACTCGTCGCCAATGAAAAGAAGACGACACGGGGTAAGGTTTCTTGCCTTCTCTCTTTAATCCGTCCGGTCACACAGCATCCCGGCAGCAACTGCCAGTGTAACCGCATTCCATGTTCCACGCAGGGAACGGAAGACAGAATCAGAATGTTCACGAGATCATCGGTGATCCCAACACTTATCCCTCCCCAGACTTCGCCTACCTCGCCCGACACCCTTTGACGAGCCGCTTTTGAAAACAAACAAAAATAGTGAGTCCGATGGTACCATACCCACACACCCAGCGGATATAGGTATTATGTCATTCTTGATCTCCTGTTATCAGTCTCTTTAGGCATCACGATCAAAAGGGATTGCCCAACTAAGAAGGCATCACTAGACACCTACGCGCATTCTTTCCATGAATATAAAACTGATGAACATTTGCACCACATGGTGAGTTTCCATAACTATTAAGTCCACGCACAATCAATTAGTTTGTTGTCTGGTCTCAATCAATCAATCAAATCTTTGTTCGGCTGACTATCAGCCATCAAAGAGTACATCAAAAGACATTTAAAACAGGTTAAAAGAAAAAATACATACAGTGTGATATTTTTTTGAAGACAGTAGCAATTTTAGTGTCTAAATTTCAAAATCATAATTAATAGTTTCCATGAATGACATCATAAGTTAAGGTTGGGGTCTAAATAATTTCATAAACAATCCCCTAACCCAAAAAGCAGCAAAACCCAACATTGATCCTTGTTAAAAACAAATAATAAAATCATTTTCCAACAATGTCCCGTAATCGAACAGCCGAAGAAATATATCTGTAAATCATTAAACAAGTAAATTCATCTTTTAAAAGCTGGAGGTGATGTAATGCTGCCCGGCACTTCCTAATATTTAAAATTTTTAAAAGGGGAATAATAAAATTACGCCTTGGTATGATATAAAGTTTACAGAAAAACATAAAATGTAATGTGCACTGAACAGACTTAGAGTCACAGGGACACAGAT
This sequence comes from Calotriton arnoldi, assembly GCA_963921515.1. Taxonomy (NCBI): domain Eukaryota; kingdom Metazoa; phylum Chordata; class Amphibia; order Caudata; family Salamandridae; genus Calotriton; species Calotriton arnoldi. The sequence continues at coordinate 1,387,948 of CAWUFW010003726.1, read as the reverse complement.
CCAGTTTGGCATCGCAGTAAACTTTACAAGGATAAGAGACCAAAAAATGCGAAATTCCGAACCTGAATCTTATGAGATAAACCAGTTTGGCATGGCTGAAATAAAAGGAAAGATAGGGCTTAATGCCAGGTGTGCAAACTAGCAGAGAGTGTTCTAAGACACTCTTTTTTGCCATCTCCGAGGTTCCTCTATTTGAATGTAGACAAGTTAAAAAATCCCTTTTCAATTTCACTTTCGGTATTTTAGCAATACTACCTGGATTGTAAAAACAGTCTGCCAGCCCCATGGTCTCTGGCCATTTTTTTATATAACTAATCCAAGGTATTTTTTTCAAATGATCTAGTTTAAGACAATCTAAAATAATAGCGTGATTTAGGGCTGGTTCTTCCTTTGCCCAGATGGAATGCCACAATAATATTGGTGCTGTCTGTATACGAAAGGACAGAGGTATCAAACCTAGTTCGCTGTGACAGATAGTGGCAGCAAGACTTTTGGGAACTGTCAACAAGCGTCTCATGAAGGAGTTCTCGGCTCTTTGTAGGCCCCCTACGTTACAATAACCCCATACTCCAGCACCATACAGAGTAGCAGAACAGGAACGTGCCTTGTAGATGTTAGTAATTGTATTGATTGGTTTAGAACCTAACTTTTTCGTAAATCTAAAAATCGCCTCCAGATTTTGATTAAAACTGCTGATCCTTGAGTGATGCCAGGTACTTTTTTGATCGAAGAAAATTCCCAGATAGGAAAAGGTGAGGAAATAAGACAATTTTTCATTTTTTATAAAACAGGATTTTAAAACGGTGGGGGATTTACCCACCACCATGGTGTACGATTTCCCTACATTAGTCTTTAAACCAAGTTCATTCATAAAATCATTAAACCTAGTTAAAAGCCTCTGCAACCCCACCCCTGTTCTAGACATTAAGACACAATCGTCTGCATAGAGTAATGCCGGCAACATCCTACAGCCTATCATGGGGGACACATTCCCATATTTAATAAAATTTTCTAAGTCGTTTATGTACAAGCAGAATAAAAAAGGTGCAAGAACGCAACCCTGGCGAACCCCACGATCCATTTTTATTGGGGCCGTGAGTTCGCCACCTGCTCCATACCTCACTCTCCCCGTCACATCTTGATGCATAGTAGCAAGGAAGTGGACAATAGATGGTTCAATGCCCATATTCAACATTTATTCCCACAATCTCCCTCTCTGCACCCAGTCAAAAGCGGACGTAAGGTCCATGAACCCGAGGTAGAGGGAACCAGGCTTAGCTAGTGTGTACTTGCTTATGACCAGGTGCAGATTAAGGCATTGTTCCACCGTTCCCAATCCCCTCCTAAAGCCATATTGTATGTCTGAAAATTTTCCACTGACGGTTACCCAGGCCTCCAACCGCTCTAGTATATCCCTACCCATCAATTTGCAAGTACAATCAATTAAGGAGATGGGCCGATAACATTTTGGGTCGGACCTGTCCCCTTTTTAAAAATGGGGACTATTGTCACAGATCTCCACGAGTCAGGAGGTCCCTGGGTCGCATAACAACTTAAAATGTTAGTCAACAGTGGGAGCCATAGGGGGGGATTAGCTAAAAACAAGTCTTCTGGGATACCATTGGGGCCCGAGGCCTTATTCTTCACAATATGATTTAAAGCCCTTTCTACCTCATCAAGTGTTGGTCGAGTCAATTCTGATGCCCGATGATTTAAATTTAAATTACAATGCTGGTCATCATTATAGCTGTATAAGCCGGAAAAGTGTTCTACCCAGACTTCAGGCATGATTGTAGCATCTATATTGCTGTTGTGGGAGCTGTTAAAGAAATCCGAATTAACGGTTTTCCAGAAAAGTCTGGTGTCTTTACTCTGACAAGCTACGTGGAGTTGTTCCCAGGCTTCTTTTCTTATGTCTAATTTGCGTCCCCCTAATGCCTGTTTATACTCAAGTTGTGACTGTTTTACTTCCAATTTGTCTCGAGGTTTTTTCTTCAATGCCTTAATTAATTTATTATGGGAATGTGAACAGTCACTATCAAACCACCTACTCTGCCTTCGAGGTCTTATTTTTTGATCACTAATTAAGGCAGCATTGATGGTCTCAGTTATTGCCGCGAAGGATGTGAGCATAGATGGGGGGTTTATGCTATCTTTCAGACAGTCTAAAACTTGATTCTTGTTGACTGTCATGATCTTATGTAGGACAGAATCAGGATTTATAGTGGACCACTTCCGCAGTAGCCCCTTATTTTTGACATAAGTTATTGGGCATGATTTGTTAGGCATAGCAGGGTCAACAACTTGAATCTCTAGTTGGAGAGATAGCGGATAGTGATCGCTACAGCAGACCTTATGTATGGTGAAGGTCACAGATTGAGGTTTAAAAAAATCAGAAAGGGCAATAAAATCAATTAGAGACCCTTGGCCTCTACCTACATATGAGACTAATTCTATACCATCCTGTTGGATAAGATCACGTGTAAGGAAAAGAGAAAATTTCGAAAGTAATGAATTAAAAACATTCCCACAAGGGTTGTGATAAAAATGGCAGCTGCCATCCCTAGCCCCATCTAATAAATGTCATGCAGACTGTTTTGATAGGGGGCATAATTTACAATTAAAATCGCCCCCCCCCCAAGAACATTAAAGTCCGTATTAATCTCCTGTGTATATCTGCACAATGAGTTTTCTAAGTCTTCGGCGATAGTAGTGTTCTTAATATTAAAATTATTGTGATAAAAGTTAACAAGGATCAAAGTCACAGTTTTTCTAAAAGAATATTAATAATTTGAAAATGAGGTGAGTGAAGCGGAGTCTTACCTACCCTGCCTGACAGCGTTGTTGATACCAGAGTTAATAATCCACCCTTAGAATGACCACCTAGAGCTGCGTTAGCTGGGGTATGTATAGAAACATAGCCATTAATCTGTGCAGGCTCTCTCAACCAGGTTTCTTGTAAACACACAATACTATACCTTTTGTAAGAGCAACCCATTGTTCAGATTTTAACTTGTTAGACAAACCGGCGATATTCCAAAAGAGGCTACCATAAACAGATGTACTATTATGGCTACAGGGCACTTCCTCAATGGAGTGGGCAATTGACTCACAATTATTTTGGGGTAGCATTAACATATTGAATGGTGCCAAAGATTGAGCCCCCTCACCCAGTGAGATAACATTGGATACTGTCAGAGCTAGCTCTGATGGCTCAGGGGAGGGAGGTCTAACAGCATGTGGCACGACAGTCAATATGAATTTTTCGAGGCCTCCAGAACAAACTTTAGACGGTCTATATTTTTGATCGTGCTTAATTTGTCTGACACAGCCATTCGCCAGAGGATGTAGTCAGTCCCCATAATCTAAGGATGAAAAACGATTAAAGGTTGGAATAACATAGTCATGTATGATATTACCAGTTAAAAATGGAGGCCTATCTCCTATGGGTATGTATGGCTTGAAGAAGTACCCTAATGGCACTGCCTCAATGGGACCACTAGCATTATTACACCAAGAAAGCTTGTCCATAAGACAATGGACAAGTGACTTATTTTTAAAATTTACAACAATACAGTCACCTGGTCCGTTTTTAATTGTGTGCCCGCCCATGACACCCGTTCAACATTATTTATGTGATGAAACAAATCATCACTTTTAGGGCACTCCGCCGCTTTCGCAAGCCAATGAACCGTTTTGTTCTTTAACTGATTCAGGTCTTCCTCCTTGCTAGGAAGCAGAGATGGCACATTCTTAAGTACTATGACGAATGGAGTGGCTTCAGGTGGAAGATGGAGTATTCTTTCATGATTTTTCCTTGATGTAAAACGACCGTTGTCATGACAATTGTCAACAGGATTGAGCGCTCCAGTCTCTTTTAGCCCAGAATTAATTGGCTGACCGCTAGCTAAATTAAGGGCAAACTCCCTCCTCCTTCCCGTTTCCAGGTATCCGACATTTAGGATATAAGAAGAAATAATCCTGCATACCTCCAGGAGCTTAGGTGCTCCATAGGTAAGCTTGTTTAAGGTCACTACGAGTAGCCCTTACATATCGCTCCTCAGACACTACTATTATTAATTTATTTAAATCAATGCCTTCGCAGTCCCCAGGATACTCCTGTCCTGAACACATCCTCCCATTTCAAGTAGGGTCGAAACGTCGTCGGCAACACCTAAGGATAGTCAAAATAAAACCCCAGAGAAGAATCTGGTTCTTGGTCTGGATTATTGAAGCAGAACCACACAGACGTCCTAAGACACTCCAATAATCTGTTGTATGATTTTAAGTCACTATATGTCCCTTTAAATATAGGGTTTGTTATGGTCACTTCACTGAGGTCACAATTGTCACAGTTCTTCTTCTTTTTATAAATAACAAACCTACGAACCACTGCTTTTTTTGCATTGTATTTATAATAAACTTGTGTGATATGATATGTCTGAAACTAATGAATAAATGTATTACTCATTTCGGCTGAATTGAGCACAACATTATCATATCCCTTGGGCTACTTTCTTTTCAGAATAAATAATCGAAATGTATTGCTGCAATTGATTAAGGGTAGATGAACTCTACCTTATTGTTAATTCAATACCCCTTCTTGTCTATGACTAAACCAACGGAAAGTAAGAGCTTGTGGAAAAAAAGATTTCACTTAAAACTGAGTTGCATGTGAACAATTGTTGCTAAGTAATAGTGGTTTACCCCATGGCTGCTGACGTGATTACCCCATGGCTGCTGACGTGGTGACCGCATGGCTGCTGACGTGGTTACCCCATGGCTGCTGAGTTGGTCACCCCATGACTGATGACTTGCTTACCCCATGGCTGCTGATGTATATTTACCCATGGCTGCTGATGTGGTGACCCCATGGCTGCTGATGTGGTGACCCCATGGCTGCTGATGTGGTGACCCCATGGCTGTTGATGTGGTTACCCCATGGCTGCTGACTTGTTTACCCCATGACTGATGGCTTGCTTACCCCATGGCTGTTGATGTTGTTTGCCCCATGGATGTTGATGTCGTTACCCCATGGTTGCTGATGTGGTTTACCCCATGGATGTTGATGTGGTTACCCCATAGATGCAGATTTGCTTAACCCTGTGGCTGCTGATGTGGTTTACCCCGTGGCTGCTGATGTGGTTTACCCCTTGGCTGCTGATGTAGTTTACCCCATGGCTGCAGATATGGGTTACATCATGGCTGCTGATGTGGTTAGGCCATGGCTGCCAATGCGGTTTACCCACGGCTTCTGATGTGGTGACCCGAGGGCTGCTGATGTGGTTTATCCCATGGCTGTTGATGTGGTTTACCCCATGGGTGCTGATGTGGTTTACACCATGGCTGCTGATGTGGTTATCCCATGGCTGGGAATGTGGTTACCCAATGGCATCCTGGGACCAGTTTAGGGGTAACACCCCTCATCAGCAGGACTAGCTTGAATCCAGTGGCAAAGTGAGCAAGGGACCCACGTCTGGGCATACCCTGCCATCTTAGGGCAAACAAAGCAAACACAATAAGATGATGGACGGAGCGCTGAAACCTTTCAACACTCACCCCCAGTCACTATTAGATCTGGGTTAAATCCATCATCGTTTACCCCATGGCTGCTGATGTGGTGACCCCATGGTTGCTGATGTGGTTTACCCCATGGCTGCTGATGTGGTTTACACCATGGCTGCTGATGTGGTTACCCCATGGCTGCGGATGTGGTTTACCCCATGGCTGCGGATGTGGTTTACCCCATGGCTGCGGGTGTGGTTTACCCCATGGCTGCGGGTGTGGTTTACCCCATGGCTACGGATGTGGTTTACCCCATGGCTGCTGATGTGGTTTACCCCATGGCTTCTGATGTGGTTACCCCATAGCTGCTGATGTGGTTTACCCCATGGCTGCTGATATGGTTACCCCATGGCTTCTGATGTGGTTTACCCCATGGCTGCGGGTGTGGTTTACCCCATGGCTACGGATGTGGTTTACCTCATGGCTGTGGATGTTGTTTACCCCATGGCTGCTGATATGGTTACCCCATGGCTGCTGATATGGTTACCCCATGGCTGCTGATGTGGTTTACCCCATGGCTGCTGATGTGGTTTACCCCATGGCTTCTGATGTGGTTACCACATAGCTGCTGATGTGGTTTACCCCATGGCTGCTGATGTGGTTTACCCCATGGCTGCTGATGTGGTTTACCCCATGGCTGCTGATGTGGTTTAACCCATGGCTGCTGATGTGGTGACCCCATGGCTATTGGTGTGGTTACCCCATGGCTGCTGACTTGTTTACCCCATGACTGATGGCTTGCTTACCCCATGGCTGCTGATGTTGTTTGCCCCATGGATGTTGATGTCGTTACCCCATGGTTGCTGATGTGGTTTACCCCATGGATGTTGATGTGGTTACCCCATAGATGCAGATTTACTTAACCCCGTGGCTGCTGATGTGGTTTACCCCTTGGCTGCTGATGTAGTTTACCCCATGGCTGCAGATATGGGTTACATCATGGCTGCTGATGTGGTTAGGCCATGGCTGCCAATGCGGTTTACCCACGGCTTCTGATGTGGTGACCCGAGGGCTGCTGATGTGGTTTATCCCATGCCTGTTGATGTGGTTTACCCCATGGGTGCTGATGTGGTTTACACCATGGCTGCTGATGTGGTTACCCCATGGCTGGGAATGTGGTTACCCAATGGCATCCTGGGACCAGTTTAGGGGTAACACCCCTCATCAGCAGGACTAGCTTGAATCCAGTGGCAAAGTGAGCAAGGGACCCACGTCTGGGCATACCCTGCCATCTTAGGGCAAACAAAGCAAACACAATAAGATGATGGACGGAGCGCTGAAACCTTTCAACACTCACCCCCAGTCACTATTAGATCTGGGTTAAATCCATCATCGTTTACCCCATGGCTGCTGATGTGGTGACCCCATGGTTGCTGATGTGGTTTACCCCATGGCTGCTGATGTGGTTTACACCATGGCTGCTGATGTGGTTACCCCATGGCTGCGGATGTGGTTTACCCCATGGCTGCGGGTGTGGTTTACCCCCTGGCTACGGATGTGGTTTACCCCATGGCTGTGGATGTTGTTTACCCCATGGCTGCTGATGTGGTTTACCCCATGGCTTCTGATGTGGTTACCCCATAGCTGCTGAAGTGGTTTACCCCATGGCTGCTGATATGGTTACCCCATGGCTGCTGATGTGGTTTACCCCATGGCTTCTGATGTGGTTTACCCCATGGCTGCGGGTGTGGTTTACCCCATGGCTACGGATGTGGTTTACCCCATGGCTGTGGATGTTGTTTACCCCTTGGCTGCTGATATGGTTACCCCATGGCTGCTGATATGGTTACCCCATGGCTGCTGATGTGGTTTACCCCATGGCTGCTGATGTGGTTTACCCCATGGCTGCTGATGTGGTTTACCCCATGGCTGCTGATGTGGTTACCCCATGGCTGCTGATGTGGTTACCCCATAGCTGCTGATGTGGTTTACCCCATGGCTGCTGATGTGCTTTACCCCATGGCTGCTGATGTGGTTTACCCCATGGCTGCTGATGTGGTTTAACCCATGGCTGCTGTCACCACTGCAGATACAGGTCTTTAGTTTCCAAACCCTCGGAATTCAGGAGGGCAGATTCTTTTCTCAAACACCAGCCATATTTAAAGACAGACAGAATAAACCCCCCAGATTTGCTTTGTGAAGTATTGAAGGATCCAGTACACCAACCCGCCAAATCCTACGAATAATAACTTCACTTTTAAATGCCATCGTTTGAATGGAGCTAATGCAGCCCCAGCTCAAGACATCTATGCATCGATGGGATTTCACCCTGTCCATGGCACACCAGCAACAGCTGCTTCTGATGGAAGGTTCGGCTTTTGGGATAAAGATGCAAGAACAAAACTGCACAATTAGATCAGCCAATATCTGCTCCCACCTTTAAGAATAATGGAAACATATGTGCATTCGCATCCAGCTACAATTGGTCCAAGGGCCATGATTTTTACTACCCTCAAAAGAAAAAAATGACATTTTCCTGCAGCAAAAGATTTAAAGCCTCAAAATAAGAAGTAGGCGAGTCCGACTTAAAGGATGCTTTGAAATGACCTTCTTTCCTACGGAAATATGTTTTTGATCAGAAACGTGTAGTAGGTCTTGTAACTAATCGCCACTGAAAAGTATATCAGAACCCTACGGAAAGCAATGCTGGTGTCTGATGTAGATATGCAGTATATCAGAACCCTATGGATAGCACTGCAGGTGTCTGACGTACATATGTAAGTATATCAGAACCCTATGGAAAGCAGTGTGGGTGTCTGATGTAGATATGTAAGTATATCAGAACCCTATTGAAGGCACAGCAGGTGTCTGAAATAAATATGTAAGTATATCAGAACCCTATGGAAAGCACTGCAGTTGTCTGACGTAGATATGTAAATATATCAGAACCCTATGGAAAGCAGTGTGGGTGTCTGATGTAGATATGTCAGTATATCAGAAACCTATGGACAGGACTGCAGGTGTCTGATGTAGATATGTAAGTATATCAGAACCCTATGGAAAGCAGTGCAGGTGTCTGATGTAGATATATAAGTAAAGCAGAACCCTACGGCAAGCACTGCACATGTCTGACGTAGATATGTAAGTATATCAGAGCCCCATGGAAAGCGCTACATTTGTCTGACGTAGATATGTAAGTATATCAGAACCCCATGGAAAGCACTGCAGGGTCCGACGTAGGTATGTAAGTATATCAGAACCCTATGGACAGCACTGCTGGTGTCTGACATAGATATGTAAGTATATCAGAAAACTATGGAAAGCACTACATTTGTCTGACGTAGATATGTAAGTATATCTGAACCCTACGGAAAGCACTGCAGGTGTCTGATGTAGGTATGTAAGTATATCAGAAACCTATGGACAGCATTGCTGGTGTCTGACATAGGTATCGGAAAACTATGGTAAGCACTGCGGGTGTCTAAGGTAGATGCTTCAATATATCAGAGGCCTATTGACAGCACTGCAGGTGTCTGACTTAGATATGTAAGCATATCAGAACCCTATGGACAGCACTGCAGGTGTCTGACATAGATTTTTAAGTATATCAGAACCTTATTGAAAGCTCTGTAAGTGTCTGGCATGGATATGAAAGTATGTCAGGGTCCTATGGAAAGCACTGTGGGTGTCTGACATAGATATGTAAGTATATCAGAGCCCTATGGAAAGCACCGCAGGTGTCTGACATAGATATGTAAGTATATCAGAACCCCATAGAAAGCACTACGGTTGTCTGACGTAGATATGTAAGTATATCAGAACCCTATTGAAGGCACAGCAGGTGTCTGAAATAAATATGTAAGTATATCAGAACCCTATGGAAAGCACTGCGGGTGTCTGACGTAGATATGTACGTATATCAGAACCCTATGGAAAGAACTGCAGATGTCTGACATAGATATGTAAGTATATCAGAAAACTATGGACAGCACTGCGGATGTTTGGCGTATATATGTAAGTATATCAGAACCCTATGGAAACCACTGTAGGCGTCTGACGTAGATATGTACGTACATCAGAACCCTGTAGACAGTACTGCAGGTATCTGATGAAGATATGTAAGTATATCAGAGTCCTATGGAAAGCACTGCAGGTGTCTGACATAGATATGTAGGTATAGAACCCTATGGAAAGCAGTGTAGGTGTCTGATGTCGATATGTACTGTAGAAAGCTGGCTCTGCATATACTATACCAAAGTAAGGTACAGTGTGCACAGAGTCCCGTGGGTCCCCAGAGGTAGGCAGAGGCTAAATTAGATAATCACTAACCGCTCTATTTGTGGTAGCGTAGTCGAGCAGTTAGACTTAATAGGCGAAGGATGTGTTAAGCATTTATTGTATTCCCTCAATCAAGGCTCGCACACACTCAGAGGCAGAATCCAGACCAATTAGGGAAGTATAAAAAATGTATACTTATGGTTTACTTATAGAACCAAGCAGGACTTAGTACAGGTAGGTAATAAATACCTGCAAATTCCCATCTGTTTAAGGAAATGCAGTTGTTCTTGTAATTGTAACAGTTACAGGTTGATATCGCTTTTCAGAATACTTGCCATTACACAGTAAATACTCTTTGATTACTTTCGGATTACGTTCCAATAGTGCTCACTTTTCCCCATACATTAGCAGTTCTACATAGAACACTTTCTAGACCCAAAATGTCATACTATGAGTCCCTGTGGGAGGAAAAATGGTTATCGAACTCAGAGGTAAGTATTTGACTTACAAGGTTGAGGTTTTGGGGTTAGGACCAAGGTTCCCCAAGGTCCAAGTGGCCACTCTAGTTGCACCACCAGCGGAAATGAGACTGCTGGGTGCAGAGTTCAGGGGCCCAACGTTAGGGGGTCAAGGAGAAAATCTGTGCATACTACTGCAGAACTTGTCTGGAATCAGCCTGCTGTTGGGCAGAGAGGGTGTCTGAGTAGACAACTCCATCCACTGACTCATCTTGGGGGCTGGAAGAGAGAAGGTCAGGGAGAGGTTCACTCTCTGTTTCCTGATCCTCATCGGTAACCATCAGCATGGTTATATCAGGCCTGTCACAATAGAGCTTAAGGCGGTTCACATGTATCACCCTATTGGGGGACCTGCTAGTGCCCAGGTCTACCAAGTAGGTGACCTCACTCTTTCTTTCCAGGATGGGGTAAGGGGCATTCCATCTGTCCTGGAGGGCCTTGGGGCCACTGGCTCCAAAACCTACACCTGTTGCCCCAGTTGGAATTCTACCAGTGCAGCTTTCTGGACATACCAGAGCTTCTGGAGCTCCTGGCTGGCCTCGAGGTGTTTGGTTGCTTTCTGCATGTACTCTGCCATCCTGGAACAAAGGCTTAGTACATAGTCCACCACTTCTCGAGTTGGTACATGATGTGGTCTCTCCCATTCTTCCCTCCCAAGTGAGAGTGCTCCCCTTATAGAGTGACCAAACAGAAGTTCAAAGAGTGAGAACCCTACTCCCGTCTGAGGCATCTCTCTGTAGGCAAAAAGCAGGCAGGGCAATTGGACATCCCATCTCCTTTTGAGTTTTTCAGGGAGTCCCATTATCATGCCTTTCAATGTCTTGTTGAACCTTTCAAAAAGGCCAAAAGGGACCTCACTTTTCTGGCTTCACAAGCCCTCTCAAAGGCTGTGAACCACTTGGTGGTGTCAACACCATCCTCAAATTTAGGAACAATCCCTTTGGGGATTTTAAGATCATAAGACCCTTCTTTTTCTAAGCCTTTTAGATTGCTGCCACCATTGATGGGTCCTGGTCCCCTCTCTGCTCTCTCTTTTTCTAGAGCTAGGAGCCTGATCTCTAGCTCTAGTCTGTTGGCCATCCTTGCTAAAAGGAGGTCCTCCTCAGTGAGGTTGTCCTCACTGTCTGGTAGGGAGTTGGTCGTACCTCTATAGGAGCCAGCCCCTGTACCTCTTGGGTGTGGAGGGGAGGACACAAAGTTCCCTTCCCCTGTGAGTAGTTGAGAGGGTCGGTTTCAGACTTCATCTTCCTCACTACCTTCCCCATCCTCCTGAAGTGGGATGGTTCCACGGATGCCCTGCCAGGAACTCCAGAAGTTGTAATCTGGTAGGGCTGGACCCAGTTCTTTCCTGTTTATCTTTACAGAGAAGCATTAACTCTCTGACCTCTAGGTTGGAGTAAGGAGTGAGGTCGAGCTCCTCAGCCATATTCCCTGGATTGCTCATTAACTTTCTAAAGTGGGGTTCTTTTTGGAAAACCTACACTAATAGTTCTAGATACTCCCCCCTAACTTTAGTGACTTTTACTTTTCTAAAACAAATGCTACAGGGACTTGACACAAGGCACTAACAAGACTTTTAGAGTTTTTGTGAAAAAATTAGTCAATTCAAAAATTGATTTGTATTAAAGACAATTTTTGGCTTATTGTCATGTTATCAGAGGTTGAGTAAGTTAGTCCAATAAATGCAAGGCTTTGCATCCCACCGCTGATCCACCAATGTAGGAAGCTGGCTCTGCATATACTATACCAAAGTAAGGTATAGTGTGCACAGAGTCCCGTGGGTCCCCAGAGGTATAGCAGACGCTAAATTAGATAATCACTAATAGCTCTATTTCTGGTAGTGTGGTCGAGCAGTTAGGCTCATGAGGAGGGTATGTTAAGCATGTATTGTATTCACTAAATCAAGGCTGATGTCACACACTCAGAGACACAATCCAGACCAATTAGGTAGGTATAAAAAAGGTATACTTATGGTTTATTTATAGAACAAAGCAGGGCTTGGTACAGGTAGGTAATAAATACTTGCAAATGCACAACTGTTAAAGGAAAGCAGCTGCTCTTGTAATTGTAATAGTTACAGGTTGATATTGCTTTTCAGAATACTTGCTGTTACACAGTAAATGCTCTTTGATTACTTTCGGATTACGTTACAATAGTGCTCACTTTTCCCCATACATTAGCAGTTCTACATAGAACACTTTCTAGTCCCAAAATCTCATACTACGAGTCCCTGTGAGAGGAAAAACGGTTATCGATCTCAGAGGTAAGTATTGGGCTTACGAGGTTGAGGTTTCGGGGTTTGGACCAAGGTTCCCCAAGGTCCAAGTGGCCACTCTAGTTACACCACCTCTGGCACTGGGGCGGCCGGGTTCAGAGTGCAGGGGCCCAACATTAGCCAATGGGCTAAGGGGGCCTTTGGTTGGGGTCTGTTGGCAAGCAGGTCACTTGAGTGTGGGAGCAAAGCTCCTAAAGTGGCGGTCGGCACTGCAGGGGCCAACGACTGACACAAGATCTGCACTGCCAACTGCACAAGGTGGCCAGGTGCAGGAGGTAAAGCAGACGTCGCAGTCCCTGGGCTTCTCAGTGGAGACCGTCAGTTTTGGAAAGCTGCAGGTTCGGTTGGGAGGACATCTTGGAGGTGACAAACGACGATAAAGGCGACTGGGGATCTGGGAGGATGCTTGGACACTGTTGTTGGGCCACCCAAGGCTGGGAAGGCATCGAGGGCTGGGGTGCCTTAAGTATTGGTTTCCTTAGGCTGTGATCGGTCGCGTTCGGCGTCAGTTGGACAGACGCAGTCGGACTTCCTTGACCGCTTCAGTCAAGGAAGCAGTTCTCTCACCACCTTCGGTCGCGGTCGGGGGGGGGCCTTCAAGTAAAAGCTGCAGGTTTAGTTTCGAAGCTTGTGGGAGGTCAGGGGTCACCGGATCCCAATTTAGGATTGCTGGGGGGACCTCTTTAGAGTATCGGGCCACTGGACCTCAAGCCGTGGGGGCCGGGCGCAGAGTGGTACAGAATCACAGAGTCCGGACTCTGACGGTTAGTCTTTGGTTTGAGCAAATCCGATGCTCACGGGAGACAGAGTGTGTTAGTTGAGAGCAGGGCTGGTCCTCCGGGCTCTGGGGGTCGGCTGCTGCGGGACCCACCGGTTTCTTCTCTGTAGGCAAGTCGTGGTTAGGGCAGGCCTGTAGGACTGGGGCCAAGTCAGTTGGTGTCCTCGGTTTCTTCCTGGGTCAGCATGGCTCTTCAGTCCTTCTGCTTTCTTCCTCGAATCTGAGGAGGCAAGGTTCAGGGTCACCCCTAAGTACTAAATTTAGGGGCGTTAAAGGGGTGTGCAGGTTGGGACCATAGGTCCTTTCCTTGGGGTGGGTACACCCCCTATTGTGCTACCCTCCCATGGGAGGGGGAATGAGCCTCCTCCTAATTGGCTGAGTCACTTCATCTTCAAGCTGGAGGAGACTGAGATGTGTGCTTCATCTGCTTCCCTCACCTGAGGGGTGGGGTTGGCAACGGTGGGCACACCTCTCTTCCTAAGTTGGATTTCCACCGATTCTCCCACCCAAGTGGATGTCAGAACTGGTAGGAGCCGGTTGCTGGGGGCAGCGTCTAAAGGTGGCAGGCCTTTGAAGATTCCCCTTTCGTGGCGCAGCCCATCCTGGGGGAGGAGGCTCCACACCTCTACCTAGGATGGGCTTTGTTTCCGAACCCAGATAGCGGTGGCCCTCTACCCAGGGGTCCAGAAACCTGTCTGGTAGTGACAATGGCAGGCAGCCATTCAGGAACCACTCCAGGCCTAGTCGTTTTCAGGGGCATCTCTAATGTGCCCTCTGAGTACATTTTACATTAAATCCCACAATGGCATCAGTGTGGGTTTAAGGTGCTGAGAAGTTTGCTACCAAACTTCCCAGTTTTCAGTACAGCCATTATGGAGCTGTGGAGTTCGCAGTGACCAACTCCCAGACCATATATTCTTTATGGCTTTACTACACTTACAATGTCTAAGAATGGACTTAGACACTGTAGGGGTACAGGGCTTATGCCTCTGTACCCTCAACTTAGGACTAGGGCATCGTGCTGGAGGGTTGACTTACCTAGCCCTTAGGCAGTGGATTGCAGGCATGCACACACAGGGGTGTGTGCCATATTGACTCTTCACTTTCCTCTGCACCAAAACACGCAGCCTGCTGTGGCAGTGTGTGGGTGTTAAGATACTGGGCTTCTAAGGGTGGCACAATAGGCGCTGCAGCCCTCAGAGGCCTTCCTTGGTCACAGTGCTCTTGGTACCCATGGTACCTTTTACCAGCGGCTTACCTGTGCCAGGGATGTGCCTGATTGGCAGGGACCCAGGGCACATCAAGTTAGGCTGCCTCAGATGTCAGGCAAAAATGGGGGGTAACATGCAAAGTAGGGGCACTTTCCTACATGTGCGTATATCAGACCCCAATGGACAGCAGGTTTCTGATGTAGATATGTAAGTATATCAGAACTCTGTGGACAACACTCCAGGTATCTGACATCGATATGTACATACATCAGAACCCTATGGAAAGCACTACGGGTGTCTGACATACATATGTAAGTATATCAGAACCCTATGGAAAGCACTGCAGGTGCCTGACGTAGATATGTAAATATATCAGAACTCTATGGACCACACTGCAGTGTCTGACCTAGATATGTAAGTATATCAGAGCTCTATGGAGAGCACTGCAAGTGTGGGACACAGATATGTAAGTATATCAGAGTTCTATGGAGAGCACTGCAAGTGTGGGACACAGATATGTATGTATATCAGAACCCTATGGGCAGCACTGCGGGTGTTTGATGTAGTTATGTAAGTATATCAGAGCCCTATGGAAAGCACTGCAGTGTCTGACATAGGTATGTCAGTATATCAGAAACGTATGGAAAGCACTTTGGGTGTCCAATGTAGATATGTAAGCATATCTTAACCCTATGGACAGCACTGTGGGCAGGCCTGATTCTAGAGGGTGGGCCAGGTGGGCCAGCCCCACCCAAAGTAGCTCTGTGGCCCACCCAAGGCCCATTCACAAGCAGAAACCATATCTTAATGCAGAAATCATACTGGCCTGCAGGCTCGCAACCAAAGCTTAACTTTCATTATAACTTGTATTTATAAGCCAATGCCTTGGGCTACTTTAAGTGCCTGGGGAGAGGTCCTCGTGGGATAGCTGCTATTTCTGTGCACGTGTAAACATAAGGGGTACCCGAGACACCCCACTATATTTGTACCGCAAGCTCCCGTTACACAGTAATGAAGAGATGAAAACAGTTTGATTGTAGAAACATTGTGAAGGATGTTGACACTGCTAGAAAAGTAAGTGAAAATAAACATACACTCAGGATATACATCTTAGTAGTGGTTTGCTATGTTTTCTTTCTGCTAGGCATTATTCCTACCTTTTGTCCAAGGCCACTGGACTTATGCGGCTGGGGTAAACCAAATTATGTGGCAGGGTTGATTACATTTTGTGGCAAAATAAGTCTATAAGGTCACCAGTCTACCTTTATGAAAGACCTTCCAAGTTGCTGCGTTTTTAGTAAGTTTTAATTCGTATGAGCTAGAAACAACATTATGTTTTGTTAAAATCTGCACATTATGCAGAAGATGATGATTATGTGACAAATGTGGCAATAATAATGGTCCTACTTATGGCGCTACATTAAGCAAAAAAAACACTGATAATGTCAAAGTTTTGACTGTTCTAATTGAAAAGACTTGTGCAGTTCTACAAAGAGAAGCACTGGCACCAATTCCATGGCAGCACTGGCAGCATGTGCTGCCCCTGTCCTGCCTACTCTCAATCTCCCGAGGTGCTCTCAAGAGGAGGAGACAGCTAATATCATTAGAAGGAATTTAGAGAACAGACACCCAACTTTAGGGCAGCAGTAATGTTATAATGTGTCTTAGTCTGTCTTCTGCCTCTACCTTTTGTATCATGTCTCTTCTTGGAATGTGGGGTCCTTTGTCAGTTATGTAGCTGCAGCCTGTAATGATGACATGGGGTTCCTTTGCTCCAATAAACTTCATGTTCCTGACTCTTCCTTGGAAACTGATCACTTCAGGTAATTGTGCATTTCTCCTCTCCCAACAAATTCTCTCACCATGTCATAGAGATAGAAATCGATTATAGTTAGGGCCTCTGGAAGTATGCGCTCGGCAGCATAGCATTTTATATGTAATTATGGATTTGTCACATTTGCCTCATGATCCATCAGCTCATGGCTGATCTCAGCAGTGAAGGTGAGGCTAACAGAAGAGAGTGAGGTGGAGAGTCCAGAGTGAGGTGGAGAGTCCAGAGTGAGGTGGAGAGTCCAGGGTGAGGTGGAGAGAGAGAAGAGTGAGGTGGAGAGTTGAGAGTGGGGTGGAGAGTCCAGAGTGGGGTGGAGAGTCCAGAGTGGGGTGGAGAGTCCAGAGTGGGGTGGAGAGTCCAGGGTGAGGTGGAGAGAGAGAAGAGTGAGGTGGAGAGTTGAGAGTGAGGTGGAGAGTCCAGAGTGGGGTGGAGAGTCCAGAGTGGGGTGGAGAGTCCAGAGTGGGGTGGAGAGTCCAGGGTGACGTGGAGAGTCCAGAGTGAGGTGGAGAGTCCAGAGTGAGGTGGAGAGTCCAGAGTGAGGTGGAGAGTCCAGAGTGAGGTGGAGAGTCCAGAGTGGGGTGGAGAGTCCAGGGTGAGGTGGAGAGAGAGAAGAGTGAGGTGGAGAGTTGAGAGTGAGGTGGAGAGTCCAGAGTGGGGTGGAGAGTCCAGAGTGGGGTGAAGAGTCCAGAGTGAGGTAGAGAGTCCAGAGTGGGGTGGAGAGTCCAGAGTGAGGTGAAGAGTCCAGAGTGAGGTGGAGAGTCCAGAGTGAGGTGGAGAGTCCAGAGTGAGGTGGAGACAGTCCAGAGTGAGGTGGAGACAGTCCAGAGTGAGGTGGAGAGAGTCCAGAGTGAGGTGGAGAGAGTCCAGAGTGAGATGGAGAGAGTCCAGAGTGAGGTGGAGAGAGTCCAGAGTGAGGTGGAGAGAGTCCAGAGTGAGGTGGAGAGAGTCCAGAGTGAGGTGGAGAGAGTCCAGAGTGAGGTGGAGAGAGTCCAGAGTGAGATGGAGAGAGTCCAGAGTGAGGTGGAGAGAGTCCAGAGTGAGATGGAGAGAGTCCAGAGTGAGGTGGAGAGAGTCCAGAGTGAGGTGGAGAGAGTCCAGAGTGAGGTGGAGAGAGTCCAGAGTGAGGTGGAGAGTCCAGAGTGAGGTGGAGAGTCCAGAGTGGGGTGGAGAGTCCAGAGTGAGGTGGAGAGTCCCGAGTGAGGTGAAGAATCCAGAGTGAGGTGGAGAGAGAGAAGGGTGAAGTGAAGAGATGGGAGCGTAGTAAGGGGGAGGCCGAGGCACGAGCCATGACAGTGAGAAAACAAAGGAGGATGTGAAGGGAGAGAAGGTGAGTAAGAAAGACAGGAGGGCAAGCAAGAGGGAGAGGAGGGCGAGGAAGAGAGAAGGGCGAGGAAGAGAGAGAAAGGTGAGGTGGAGAGAGGAAGGTGGAGTGGAAATAGAAGGGTGAAGTGGAGGGAGAGTAACTTGATACACAGTGAGAGGATGGCGAGGCCAGAAGAGAGTGAAAGTAGGATAAGGCAGAGAAAGCTGAGGATGAGGGCAGAGATATATGAGGGTGAAATGGAGAAAGAGGCGCTGCAGGGAAACAGGTGGATAAGGTGGAGAGAAAGTAGGAGGACAAAAGACTGAGATGGGAGGAAGTAGAGGGTGGGTGATCGGGAAAGTAGGGTGAAACAGAGAGAAAGGAGAGTAGAGTCAGGAGAGGGGAGGGGAGGGACAGACAGAGAAAGAAGGGTGAGGTGGAGAAAGCAGATGAGATACAGCCCGTAGTTTTACAGCTCTAGAAATAAAAGATTAAAAGGAGTGGACAGAAGCCGGCAGTAGATATGGTATGCAGCTCACAAGACCATCCGGCATGCCCTGACCCCACTCTCAGACACCACACCTGGGAGAATCTGGACAAACCCACGTAGCTTTATGGCCCACCCTTACTTCCCCATGGCCCTCCCAGTTCCCAAGTCCTGGAACCGGTCCTGACTGCGGTGTCTGACGTAGATATGTACGTACATCAGAACCCTGTGGAAAGCAGTGTAAGTGTCTGACTTATATATGTAAGTATATCAGACCTCTGTGGTCAGCACTGCAGGTGTCTGATGTAGACATGTAAGTATATCAGAACCCTATGGTAAGCACTGCAGGTGTCTAAAGTATATCAGAGCCCTGTGGAAAGCACTGCGATTGTCTGGCGTAGATATGTAACTATATCAAAGTACTATTGAAAGCATTTCAGGTGTCTGATGTAGATATGTAAGTATATCAGAACCCTATGGAAAGCACTGCAGGTGTCTGACATAGATATGTAAGTATATGAGAGTACTATGGAAAGCCTTTCAGGTGTCTGACACAGATATGTAAGTATATCACAACCCTATGGAAAGCACCGCAGGTGTTTGATGTAGATATCTCAGTATATCAGAGCCCTGTCGAAAGCACTGCGGGTCTCTAAAGTAGATATGTAACTATATCAGAGTACTATGAAGCCTTTCAGGTGTCTGACATAGACATGTAAGTATATCAGACACCTACAGACAGTGGCGTAGCAAGGGGGAGGCGGGACATGAGTTTTGGGGCGGCGGCCTCCCACTGCTCTTACCTGCAGTCTCGGGGCGGGCACCCCCCGCACTTCAATCGGCCACGGAGCGGCAAACGAATCGGAGATCTCGCCAGCGCCACCCCCCTCCCCCTGCTCTTCACTCCAGCCACACGGGCGGCAAAATCAGGGACTGCCACAGGCAGCCATAGGGCTAACCACACCACTGCCTACAGAAAGCACCGCGAGTGTCTGATGTAGATATGTAAGTATATCAGAACCCTATGGAAAGCACTGCAGGTGTCTGACATATATGTCAGTTGCTGGAAGACACAGAACCTCTAACTTGTTCAAACTCTGCATTAATTGTGGGTGACCCACCCCTTGTGGACACCAGGTGCAGTTTATATTTGTGCAGATTTTTAATGCGGAAGTTCCAATTTTTTAGGTCTCGCCTAGGCGAACCAGCGCATGCGCTGCACGCCTTGGCGAGATCTATTGTTGTCGGTTTCTTTGGCGAAGGGGGACAGGACATGTGCACGTGCCCAGAAGACAGGACATGTGCACACGTATGGCTTTAGGCGTTAGCATAAAAGACAGCAGGCGTGCGAGGACAGGAGATGTGCACGCTTACGGCTCGGCTCGCTTGCTCCCTCTCTCCCTTCCTGTCTGCGCGCACAGAGCTTTAATTTTAGCGTCCGCGCAGCTTCCGTTTCTTTTTCTTCTAGCATTGCAGCTTGCTCCTCATTGTGTCCCGTGTCAGTCCGCTCCAGCGTCCATGCTTATGGTTCCCTGATCTTTTGTGTGTCACACTGTTTCTTGGGCCACTTTGTATCACTGTCCCAGCATTGGTGCTCTCTCCCTCCCCCCCCTCTCTCTGTTGGTGTCTCCCAGTCTCAGTCTTGTTACTTACAAGTCACCAAGGAATACACGTGGCCAAACTTCATCGACGTGGTTACACGCCCGCCTCCCCATGGCCAGCAGCTGCTCAATATCTTTCACCGTTGGGAGCGAGCCTTCCTCGGACCCCGTGGAGTCAACAGCGCCCCCTTCATCTTCCATGTCAAAAGGTAAAGCAGTACAAACGTATCACTGACATCATAGTTTGTCTGGAGCAAGTTTTATTTGATAATCTGTGTGTGCTCTCTGTGGTAGGAACATAGGCTCACCTTGATTTCTTTTCATCAGCCCCCATTATTGCACCTGTGCCACTTGCAAACCGAAATCAGGTTTGAGTACTTCCCCTGTTACACCTCTTGGCTCTCAGTTTGAGCACTGCCCACCACCACCACCACTCTTGGACCCCACCCATCTCCCAGGTGTTAGGAGAGGCCATGAATATCACTCTACATGTGCAGAACGGCTCTCAAAGAGACGTGTGTTATCAGAAGTGTTGAGGATCATACGGCCGCCATTACACTGTTGGGCAAACAACAGTCACACCACTAACGCAGAGGATAAAACCATCAAAGCTAGGGTTCGACATTTGGTAGAAGGCTCCTGGTTGAAGAGTGTCTTTGCAATGTGTTTAATTCAACAGATATTACAAAGACGACTGTACAAATGAGCACCGTGGCAGTACAGGTGTATGAATGTTTACACAGATCCCGAAGGACAGACAGGTGAAGCAGGTAACATTCCCTTCAGCAAGCTGCGTGGTCTGGTTCTGTAACACGCTTTACCAAGCATGGTCTGTCCAAACATCTCCTCCATGTTCTGCTGCCTATTGTGGCGTAACGTTTAGCTGGGTTTAGTTTCATCTTTTATAATCTGTATAGCTCTTTTTGACATTAAAACCCAGCAGAGAGCCTGTGTACATTATTAGTTACAACAGAGCCCGGGTCATTTGTATACTAGTGCCAGAGGCTTAGTTGCTGGAACAGTGTAATCAGCCTCTTACGCTCAGGCCACTTCTTTTCAAACAGCCCCCAATGGTGTGCACGGCCATTGGCTACCTCTCCTATGGCCATCTAGCAGAATTGTGTGTATCTTATGGGTACGTGGGAGCCATTTTTAAATTCTCACCAACACTTGGTGTGCACAAAGTGTTTCCACAATATTGTCTCCCCTCAACTACACACATTTCCAAATATTTGAGTTTTAAAACACGGTCTCTCAAATGAAGGTGGGACTGTCTCGGTTTTTTCATTGAATCTTTCTGGATGATACAGAAAACTGAAACGTTGAGACCATAAACAGCAGCGGCTTTTATACGCATTAACCATATCACTGAAGATAGTTTACCCATTGCAATCCTTGCCGTCCACGACACCATTATCTGATGCATTTGTCGTCGCCTGGGCCTTAACTGCATTAACTACCTGCATCCATGGATGTGGCAACAATGTCATTGTCAACCACACTGGCTGCTACAACTATGGAATTCTTTGAGGCTACGGATATTGTTGTCGCACCAGTTGACCCTTAATTCCACAGCGCCCCTTCCAATGTGTCTGTGTTATACAATTCCTTTTAGATGTTCTAATACGTTTCTTCTCCTCTATAGTGCGGACGCTGCCATCATCGTTTAGTTGGAAGTCCATTCTCAGATTTCTCGGATGCTGTCACACTTTTTTCACATTTAGATTTGTTCGCCTCTATTTGCGAAAACAAAAATGAATAATTTGCCAAAGGTTAGTTGTTAGACAGATGAAGGTTACCTGTGTGCATTGCTCGTGCAGCTATTGTTAAATATTCACTGTGAATGTAGCTCATCTTTTGCAACTGGCCTGTTGAGGTTAGAAGGGCATCTTCAGTTGTACTTGCCATTAGTGCCCTGGCTGGCATTCATTCGCATTTCTTTACATTACCAAGAACAATTACTAAGAATACGCAGCAGCAATAGGTTAATTGATGAAGTCCTAGTTCCTAAATCGCTTTCATGAGTAGAGCTTTGCAACTGTTTATTCCTCGAGGGAGCAGCCATGCTTGTGAGCAGAAAGGCACCCTCGACGTGCTGTGACGTGCTGTGACGTGCTCGACGTCTTGTGACGTGCTTGTTGGGAAGTGGGGCTTTGATCAATCATTTTATTTCGTTGAATTTGATCCTAAAATACAAGAAGAGACCCAATTACGCTTTGGTTATTACCTTATTTTTTTTAAAATAGTTTTATGTAGGTGGCTGTACCATAGTGGCATTTGTGCGTGTGTGATTTACAGAGAACACTTGAATTACATAAGAACATAGTTGATAATATCATAGTAACAGATTGCTGCAAAGATAATAGAGCGGCTATTTTGGGGTTAGAGAGGTTTCCCTTAGTTTACACAGATTCATTTCAAGCTAAATTGGGCCATGTGACATCTGATTCCTGATGCTTTGGGCCGAAATGAGTGAGTCTGCAACCAGGCGTTTAAAACGTTGGATGGGTGTCAATGTAATTATTTCAGGAATTCACAAAACACTTCTAGGTTACAGCTAAAAACCTGAGCCAACCACAACTCTCCAGACAGAATCCTAGAAAGGTTTAGTGAATTCCATTTTACATGAACGAAAATACGTGCGTATTCATCCAGGCAAAATAATCACAGCAAGTGCAAATGTACTTGTTGAGATTTTTGGTTTTTTCTTTGTCAGCCGGGAGAATGTTTTTCCTCTGGGGAAACAGCTACTCCCCTTCTCCACCGGAAGTAATTTACTCCTGCATTTAATGGGCAATTCTCTGACATTTATGAGAGAAAGAAGGGGTTAGACAATAGTTCGTGCATACCCACAGGAGAACCATCCTCATTACATATGACACATCCATATGCAGGCGAGCAGAAGATATTCCGTTTTTATAACGAAAAGAAAAAACAGACAAGTCTTAATATGGCACGGTTGTGGAAATGTTTGGTATAGTAATGGCACTAGGACGAGGTATGCCCATAGTCCGGTGATCTGGAGGAACGGGGCAGGCCAGGAATAGATTGTAAAGACTGATAGGGGTGGCATGATTCCAGGCTACTTAAATAATGACGTCACAGATGTACCTTTAAGTGTGCACACACGCTTCCAGGACGATCCAACCGTGTAACTCCCACTCTGTACCCATAAGACAATATTTACTCATAGGGAACCTCCGTGTGTGCGAGCCTTCGACAATATATTTACAACAAGCATTTGCAATGCAATAGGTCTCGCATTTGCGAAACTTTCAGCTACTGGCATTGTAAATGACAAAGCTTTTATCTATGTGTTGATTTTAAAAACAGATAAATAAAAGGCATTGTCATTTACAATGCCAATAGCTTAAAATTTCGCAAATGCGAGACCTATTGCATTGCAAATGCTTGTTCTAGATTGTAACTGGAAGTAACTTGATTCTTTCGGTCTCTTGGAGTGCCAGGCAGTAATCCCTGTAACTGAGCTCCCTGTGTGTTGTAATTCAGCAGGAGATTCGGGAATAAACAACTGAGATCTAATCAGACTCGTTGTCTCGGCTCTGAATTACCAGCACAGTCCCCAGTGCCTGGGCCCCGTCTTTACAGTGTCTGTAATCACAGCGCCAATGCTTGTTTGTATCTTTTCTCACAGCCAGGAGTATTGTACTGTCCGTGGTTGCAGCTGTGAGAGGGTAAAATATCCGCCATCGGAAAGCGCTCTTTGTGTCTGTTTTACAGTTTTTCTTGTTTCTGTTCCCCCCGAGCAGCCGCCGAACATATCTCTGTTTCTCTTTTAGAAATGATCAGGGCTCACTCACTCCTGTCAATCAGTGTTTGGGAGGGAGTCTGGGGGCCCGGCCGGCATCTTAAAGGATCGCCATAATGTGTAAAATGAATCCATAATGACATCTAAACGCTTATAGATTATTCCTGAATTGTTTAATAAAAACAAGCTTTTGTTATAGGCTCCGCCCCTTATCCCTCCGTCCTGCAATCTCCCATCATCAGTTCCGGTGGAGGTGATTGGAGGGTGTTCTGGGGCTCCCCCCTGACCACCCCCACTGGATGAAGCGCCTCTGACGTCACTAGTAATGGCAGGGATGGGAGTGGACCACATAACCCCTGGATGCCAGACACAGACAGGCGAGTTATTTTCACCCCGAAGTGCTGTGAATTGAGCGCGCCGTGTGATCTGCTGCAGGTGAGTTGTCGATGTGGGAAGGTTGGAGGCCAGGGAAGGTACTGAGTAAGGGGGTTTTGTTCCCTCCTTTTGTTTGCGATGTAATTGTGGCGTAAGGGCCTGAGCTGCCGACTCTGGAGCTGGGAAACAGGTTCGAGTCTCGGCGTCTGTTCTACATGCTTTAAATGGGCCGGCACTTCTTAGATTTATCACTCTGAGTACTTCTCTACTGCCGTGAGCACTTCTCTACTGCCGTGGAGAGTACCGGTACTCATGAAAAGGTAGGCGCATTGCCTGTGCTGGTGAGCAGGAGTGGAACGTGTCTCTGGCAGCCAAGGCGCCACTTCTGTATCCCCGATCTGAGCCCCAGCTGAGATATGGGCTCATTTGAATAATGTCCAAGTGCTCACCATCACGCTGTGTTTGACAGAGCAGGGTCCATTCAGGCCCTGTGCTGTCAATCACATTCACACTATCCTGTGCTTTCCTGCAAGCACAGGAATCATGTCAGTCCCCTGGCAGTGGCAATCAGGCTACGGCCAATCCGACCCTGGTGGCAATTCAAAAAGCCATGGTAAGTGAAGATGGCTTTTATCATACCTGAGTCTTTTGTGTGTCTGCTATGTTTGTGTGTATGCCTGTTTTTGTAAGAAAAAAGTGAGAGAAAGAGAATCCAGACTCTCTCAGGAGGTATTTTAAAGAAAATGTGTGGCACTATGTACATGTCTGCTCCGCGACAAAGATTCATAAATAACGTGAAAGGGAGGGTTGGTGGGTGAGTGAGTGGATGGATGAGTGAGCAAGGGTGGATGGATGGATGGATGAATAGATGGACGGATAAGTGAAAGCATGCATGGGTGAAAGAGGGTGGATGATTGGATAAAAGGGCGGATGATGGGTGGATAAGTGAAAGATTGGATGGATGAATGAAAGGTAGGGAGGATGGATGAAAGGGTGGATGATGGATGAGTGAAAGGAGGGATTGAGTGAAAGGGTGGATGGAATAAAGGAGTGAAAGGGTTGATAGATGGATGAGCGAAAGGATTGATGGATGAGGGAAAGGGTGGATAAAGAGATGGACGAGTGAAAGGATGAATGGATAGGTTTGGAGATGGATGGATGGATAGGTTTGGATATGAAGGGTGGATAGATTGAATGGTGAAAAACTGAATGATTGATGAAAGACTGAAAAGACGATAGAATGTAAAGGTTAAATGGTGGACATCAGCAGGTAAATGGTAGGATGAAAGGATGAATGGATAGATCAATGGAAAAGACAAGAGATATCTTCTGGGGAGGGTCATGATGAGTTGCTTCATTTGCTTGGTGCCATAAGAGCTTTGGTTCGACGTGGGGGTATTTTCAGTTTCTTCCTACTCGCATGCTCAAAAATATATAGTATTGTGCCAAACAGCAATTAACAGTATGACATTAAGAAGGTGCAACTATTGCAAAAAAGGAAATGTTAACATATTATCGCATTTCTCTTTCATTTTGTGTAATGAGTTAAGCTGCTTTTTTTTTTTATATAAACTCATTTCTCATGTGTTTTGGTATGTGCTGCAACTAATATAGAAGTTAAGTATCATCATGTCTTGCCCTTAGCCCCGCCCCTTCACTACACCTCTAGCTCATTTTAATGAGTACCTGCACTTATTTTTTCCCATTCAAAGTACTGTCTACAACCTTTGATTCGGGGCAAATCACATACCTTCACGGCGCCTGAAAAATGTGAATGTACCCCTGTGTAATGT
Organism: Calotriton arnoldi; assembly: GCA_963921515.1. NCBI lineage: Eukaryota > Metazoa > Chordata > Amphibia > Caudata > Salamandridae > Calotriton > Calotriton arnoldi. The sequence continues at coordinate 1,362,224 of CAWUFW010003726.1, read as the reverse complement.
AACTGCCGGCCCGTCAACTCAAGGTGCCAAAATGAGTTTAAAAGCACTGCAGAGACTTAGAACTGCTGACTTTTTATTTTAGGGTGCTTGGGGGCGGGGTGGGGGCAAAAGTGTCTCTTGGGTACTTCTCGGCACGAGCCCCGCCCCCTCCTCAGGCCCCGCCTCCTCCTCACACAGTGACATTTTGGCTCAGGTTGGCAGGTCTGTAACTGGCGCTCATGAAAAGCGCTCCAATACCTTCGGGCCAAGTTCACACTAGATAAAACTAATTAAAATAGGTAATTTTATCCTTTTCCACAGCATCTCCCCCGTTCGCGGAGGATCTCAGGTGGGGGACCGGTGAAAGTGGGCTGTATTGCTATAAATGTGAAGGCTGTTCTGACGTCCCGTCCGTGTTAGACCTGGCACCATTGGCGTGGGTCTCCCTTCCATTTTTCGCTGTTGTCCCCCTTGTTTTTGCTGGTGTTAGATGCTCTGGGCGCTGTGCCACTGCCCTTCGGTACCACAGCGCGAATGCTCCCTGTGTAAATATGACATGTGAATTGGTATATCCCTGATTGGCTTGTTTGGTTTACCTGTTAGTCTCTAGTAGCGTGGCCTGTGTGTGCCCAGGGCTGGTAAACCAAATGCTGCTGGTGGGCCTGCAGCGCCGGTTTGCGCCACCCCCAGAAGCAGCTTGTAAATTGTGTCTCAGACCTGCCACTGCAGAGTCTGTGTGCAGTCCAGAACTGCCACCTTGGCTGTGAAGTGCCCCCACTTCCCAGCCCCTGAACCTTCCCTTGGCATCGTGTAAGTCGCCCCTATGGTAGGGTGCATTGTATGTGTAGGGTAGGACATGCCTTAGTGTGTGTAGCATGTCCTGGTAGTGACTTACACCCAATTTCGTTTTCACTACTGTAAGGCTACCTGTTCCCCATGGGCTAGAATGGGCAGTTTGACTATTACATCCTATAGTCCTAACTGACCCCAGGAACATGGTAGAAAAACAAGTTTAGTATGACTGAGCTCAGAATCTTAAAATACATCTTTTAGTAAAGTTTATTTTTATATTCTGTGTTTGAAAATACCGCTTTTAGAAAGTAGGTATTTTCTTGCTCAAGCCTTCCAGTGTGCTCTGCTGTTATGTGTATTGGCTGTCTGGTTGTGGAGGGACAGGGCCGGCTGAGTCAGACCTGGGTTGAATAGAGAGATCTGTAGCTGGAGTATGGGGAGGGGTAGCTCCTTGACCTGAATAGGGCTGTGCCTGGCAAGGTGAATGCTGGCTCCACCTCCTACTGTGCGTCTGATGGCAGACCCCCTCTTTCTGAAAGGAAGTGTGCAGCCTGGTAAACAAAGTTCTCCAGGACCGAGCAGAACTGGTTCTGGCTAGGCTCAGGGACTTGTAGCTTCTGAGAACAAAGACTTTTGGGGTATAAATATCTGTGCTAAAAACCCCTACGGTGTGTTGCTCCTGGACGTCAAGACGAACCTCTGTCCGTGTAACTGAAGGAATCTGCAGGAGGTGACTATCCTTGTGCTTGTGTGGCGTTTCTTGGATTGGCCTGCAGTTGTTATCAGTGGACTTGGAAGAAGAGGAAAAAGGACTGTGAGAGAACATTTTATGAACCTTGCTACAGCAACCACCCAAGGGCTAGGAGAGAGCTAGCCTCCTGTCGAAGTCTCAGGCACATTAGACTTCATCATCAGCCTTCTGAATCCTCCCAGCGAGGACTTCTATTTGCAGGTGAGGCTCCTGTCAAGGAACTCAGGGCCTCTAGTTCTACTGCAGAGAACGCGGGTTGAAATCACCGCTAACGCACGTTTGCGAGCCGCTGCAGCTGAGAGCGCCATCAAGAGTCATCACGCTGCTGCCGATGAGTGCTCGCAAATCCAAGAGCATCGCACAAACCGCGTCGCATCCCCGCGATCGGTGCACCACGAGCGTCGCATCCCCGCGATCGGCGCATCACGACATCGCAGCGCGGACGCATCACAGCCGCCATTTCCCTCGCATCGCATCAGGCTCGTCGCTCCCGAGCGGAGCGCAATTCCCTGGCATCGCAACCTGCTCGCAGCACGCATCAGCAGATCATCGCATCGTCTCCTCCCTCGCGGCAAGGAGTCATCGCACCAACGGCCTCGCGTGCAGAAGCTCATAGCCTTGCCCTCCCTCGCATCCGCAGATCGGCGCATCACCTCCTCCCTCGCGGCAAGGAATCAACGCACCATCAGCCTCGCGTGGAGAGCATCAGCGCTACAGCTTCATTGCAACATTTTTACTTCTTTGCCTTGCCAATCCAGGTACTTTGTGAGTAGAAGGGTCGCAGAGACCACTGCCTTGAACTGAGTTCTTTTGCACACTTTGAACTATTTTTGCAGCATTCCAAGATTAATTCCATTTTTTACAGTATTGTGGCTTTATGGTCGTTTTGGGTCCTGTGATAAGCCTATATAAAGATACTTATTTTTTTATATACCTATTTGTGTGGTGTCCCTTTGTAGTGTTCTTCACTGTGTTACTGTGTATGGTCATAAATGCTTCACACACTGCCTCTGAGATAAGCCTAGCTGCTCGTGCTACGTTACCACAGGGTTGAGCAGGGGTTATCAAAGGGTGTGGCCCTCTTACCCTGACTTAGGAAGAAGGGTCCCTATTTGGACAGTGGCCAGCCACTGCCAACTAGAGACCCCAATTTCTAACACCTTCCCTCTCTCTCTCCTCTGCCTTTCTCCTACAGCTTCCTCTTTCTCCCCACCTCTCTCCTTTCTGCCACGCTCTCTCCCCTCTGCCTCCCTCCCTCTCCCCTTTTTCCCCTCTGCCTCCCTAAACCGGAAACAAGCATCCTGGGACCGGTTTCTGGGTAACACCCCTCATCAGCCAGACCCACGTCTGGGCATACCCTGCCAACTTGGGGCAAACAAAGCAAACACAAGGAGATGATGGACGGAGCGCTGCAACTTTTCAGACACTCACCCCCAGTCACAGATCTGGGTTGAATCCATCATCATTCTTTAGCTCACTTCGCCACCTCAGTTCAGACCCAGCTATATGCAAATCAGTCTTGACCCTGTACCTCATGGGAACAGTCCAGCCTGAACTGCCAAGCATCCTGAATCCAGTGAAAAGGTGAGCAAGGGACCCACTTCTGGGCATACCCTGCCAACTTACCCAGAAACCTGTCCCAGGATGCTTGTTTCCCATTTAGGGAAGACCTGGCTTGGCAGTTCAGGCTGGACTGTTCCCATAAGGCACAGGGTCAAGACTGATTTGCATATAGCTGGGTCTGAACTGAGGTGGCGAAGTGAGCTAAAGAATGATGATGGATTCAACCCAGATCTGTGACTGGGGGTGAGTGTCTGAAAAGTTTCAGCGCTCCGTCCATCATCTCCTTGTGTTTGTGAAGTAGTTTTACCTACCAAGTCACAATGACCATGAACTGCACACGCAGGTCCTGCCATGGCAGGCCTGAGACATGGTTAGGGGGCTACTTACGTGGGCCACACAATCAGTGCTGCGGGCCCACTAGTAACATTTAATTTACAGGCCCTGGGCACCAGTAGTGCACGTTATTAGGGACTTATAAGCAAATCAAATATGCCAATTGGGTACGATCCAATGGTACAGTGTTTTAGGGGAGAGAGTACAAGCACTTTAGCACTGATTAGCAGGTCTCAAGTGTGCAGAGTCCTAGAGACAGCAAAAATGGGTACAGAAAAGTTTGAGGGAGGCAGGCAAAAAGTTGAGGGAAGACCACCCTAAGCCTGTCAGGTCGAACACAGGGGTATTGTGGGTGGGGGTCCATGCACGTGCTCTCGTGCAGTGAGCAAATGTGGGGTAAAGTGTAATTTTTTCCTCTGGAAGGGATCCAGGCATTGAGGTGGAGGGAGGGGTATGGGGGTGTCCAGAAGTGTTGATTTTTTTAGGTCTCGGCTAGGCAGCGCATGCGCTGTCTCGTCGAGAGATGCTGTATACAGTATAGCGGGGGAAGTTCCGCCCACTTTTCGGCCATAAATTTGATTGGCTTCCATAATAAAATCTGCATTTTGATTGGTTTTGGGCTTCTTAGTCCCGCCTCCTGACTGCCATTACGTCATTTATACTCTTCCGAGGCTATCAGCCCCTTTACTTGTAAAACCAGTTTGTTTCCCTGTCTCTCCCCTTTCCCTTTCGCAGTCCGTAACTTCTTGTACCACATTCACCCCCCCACCCCCTCCCGTTCGTGCCTTCTTTCATGCCGGCGCTTCCATTTAAAATGCAATCGGTCTCGGGTAAATCCGAGTCCTTTTGCATTTTCAAGGCTTGTTTGCGGTGTGATTGGTGGGTGAATTCGCACTCTTTGTCTCGCATGCGCGCGATGCCTTACATCGTGCGCATGCGAGACAAAGGGAGGCAGAGACAGCACAAGCAGCAAAGCAGGAGGAGGTGAAGCGCGGCCGGGTTCCACTCCATCCTCCCCACCCACAGATCACCCGCCTGACTACACAATGCTTCTTTCTTGGCGTTGCTGCTCTTTTCAGGAATACAAAGTACTGCAGGGGTGGGTCGGGAGGAAGCACTCTAGCGGTCCGCGTGTCTCGTCTCGGGAGCCCCTCTCAAAACCACGTACAGCTCGGACCAGCACACGGCGCCTCTTCCCCAAGCCGCCAGGCTGCCGCGATCTCAGAGCGAGGTAAGGCTGCTGTGGGCGGATACTACTGCCCTCTATGGGACCCGGCGTCCCCGCTGTGGCACACACGGGTGCAGGGTGCCACCCCGGGACACATCGTAAACCGTGCACAAACACTGTGTGTGCACCAGAGAAGGGTGTGAATGGGACGGGTGTGGTTGGGGAGCTGCTAACGGGCACTGGTGGTTGGGAGGGCGATTCAGCTGCTATGGTGGGCACAACGGGTCAGTTTTTGTTATAGCGGCCCTTCTTCATCAGTCTGATGCTTTCAGGGGCACCAGATGCTGCATTCCAGTTTGCTGTCCTAGGACAGCAGGCTGCCCAGAGTTGAAGAAACCGCACAGTACACAACTGAACCTACATGAAGCATGTGCCCCAAACATTCCACTTAATAGGAAAAGCCCACCTCTGCTCTGCAACTTGTCAGCCCTGCTCCCTTTTGGGTCACGTCCAGCGAACACTTCACACATCGCAGGAATTAAGGGCAGTATGCATAGGTTGATGGTAATGTGAAGGGGAGGGGAGGAGCGCTTTCTGGTTTGATACTCCCCATTACTACAATCTGCAAATGGGGCTGGGCTTGGTGTTCCTGACCTTTCGCTCTCCTGCCTTTCCCCTCGGCAGCCTGCAGCCAGTCCCCAAATTGCCAGGCTCTGTAATTAGCAGAGTGCGCCTGTTTAAGTTAAAAGCTTTTTTTAACTCTAAATGAAACTCGAGGAGGGACCTGTCTGTCCTCTGCTTATCTAGGGAGTCACTTTCTGGTCAACCCTCTCAATTTATCTCTCTTATATTTAATCAGCATTAAGGTATTGCTTGTCCTTAAGAGCTTTGGCTAATGGGGTTGCTAGACGCTTTTGTCGGTCGAATGTTTCCTTTTTATCATATATTTACCTTTCAAAAGCACAATTGGGGGCAGGCAGCGCATAAATTCTGAAGGTATTAAAAAGGTCAGGGAAAGAGTTCAAAGGCAGGAAATGGTGCCTCGGGGTTTAGTGCAGGGACTAAAAATGTAACAAAAGCAATTCTGGAGTAATGCATCGGATACATCAATTTACATAAAGGTATAATGAGTTTGGATAACTACAATGCTAATGGTTTAAGAGTGGTGATGATTTCTGAGTCCTAGTGTTTTGTTACAGCGTAATTGGTACAAATCTGCTTTATTGTGCGGTTTTCATGACCAATGTTAATGGCCGGGGGTAAAATGAACACCTTACTGCAGAATTACAGAAATAGCTGTCTTGGGGGAAAGAGTGTCCTTTTGATAGACCTTGCATTCAAGTTTGTGCCCCAGGGTGCTTGTTTACCAGGTGTATTGCTTTCTGCTGAGGAACTCAAGCTAATCACTTTAGCATTCTCTAGATTCTAGTCCATAGAACTTCTCTTCCACGAGCACCCGTAAACATAATATTTTTTTCAAATCATATATTTTCAGCGATATAACCACCGAAGGCCCTGATATTATATTAAAAACAGAGCTTTGGCCTATACCATTTCCTGCTAAAAGGCAATATTTTTCTCCATGTCTCCACATACCTGGCATGTCACACAGTTTGGTGCTTACTTTCCCTCCATGTTCAAAAACAGTAGGTGCTCCATAGCTAAATACATAGCTAAATACATATAAGGTCCCAAAGGCGAGACCGTTTGCATTGCAAATGCTTGTCTTTTTTGGTCGCAGCCTACCACACAGCTGCTCAATACATCTTGGGGAGTGTCAGAAAGTTGCCCTGGGAATGCATCTGCCGCTGCTCGCGTGCCACATTTGCTGTGCAACATGAACAGCAGAGCAGGGGGCACTTTCACACTTCTGTGAAAGTGCAATTATTCTGCAAAGCCAACAAAATCTGTGCAAACAACTACTTTTCATCTTGAGCCAAACCAATGTAAATGGGTCACTCTCACATCTCCGTGAAAAGCATGGAGTTTCCCCAGCTGGAAGTATATTGCAGGGTTTAGAGGCAAAATGTGAAAGAGAATTTAGTGTTTCACTCACAGCAATAAACACAGGCTAACCTTCCCACTCTCTGCTGACATTCGCGGAGATAACTCCAATTTCAAGCCCCTCGGTCTGGTCAGCATGTGTGTTTCAAATCTGTTATTTTTCCCTTTCTTCAATGTACAAGTATTTGTTAGAGTGTTGTGCCAGAGTCTATTATCTTCACATAAGACCCATCGAAATAACATTTAACTTATATGTATTATTTTGTTTACTGTTTATTCAGGGAACGCGGTGTCAAGGAAGCTGATTAACTGATTATGATTCGTGATTCAATTTCCACTTTTTCTTTGTGAGAAACACCTTATTTCCGTGTGCTTGTGCGGGCAGCATAGCCCGTGGCCCACGCCACAACAAGTTGCATATTAAGCACAGCGGCTCTGGCAATATAGCAGGCTTGAAAAGTCTTTGCAAAAACGCACAACCCTGTCTTTGACAAGTTATTTCTACAGTGTTGTTAACCTGAATAACATATCCTACATGGTATTTCTCAGTCCTCTGACCTGAAAAAGCATTGTCCAAGCCAATAGGTCTCGCCTATGAAAGCTATTGGTTTTGGCAATACTTTGAAGCCATGCTCTACAGCATTGTGGATAAAACTAATTTGAAAAAGCACTATGCCGCCGCCGGAGCTAATGCACTTTTTAGGTCGAGCCTACGCAGCACGCATGCCCTGTCTGGAAGACCTGCTGTAATCTCTATATGGAGTTTAATCCCGCCTGCAACTTGCCATTGGTTCACTCTTACGTCCCTCTCCTTTGCTGTATCTTCATTGGTTGGTGCTCCAGATAAATCAGTTCCGTTTCTCGCTGAGGAGCACCGACCAAGTACAGTTTCCTTACGCTATGGATGTGTATATGTTCCTTTGGGAATGACTTGTTTTATTTACTACTTGTGTTATACTGTGTGTGCATCTAGTACACTGCGGCGTTTATTTCATCATCACGGTGCCTGCTGCATGGGCGTCCGCAGGGGGGGCAAGGAGGGGTGATTGCCCCCCCCCCTGGATCGCCAGTTCGTCCGGTGCGGGCCGTACAGGTGGTGACGTGGATGGTGCGGCTCGATTCAATTCAGATGCCTGGTTTCTTTTTCCCAGGCAAACTCAGGCACTCCGTAACTTGCCCCTCCCACCCTCCCCAAGTCAGCCCCCACCGTCAACTATGAGGCAGCAGGCTCACACAAAATGATACAAGTAGTTACTTTAAGGCGCGAGGGGACGCGCCTTACGGTAACTACTTGTGTCATTATTGACAGCCTCCACAGTGGCGTTTGTCTGCAGGGCCGTCCATATTAAGAGCGCGAGAAAGTGCTTGCAATGACGGCCCTGCTTGATGAGCGGTAAAACTGCTGCTGATCAGCAAGAGAGAAGGTCCGGGCCTGGCTGCTCCCACAGCTTGAAGTAAGCATAACCTCTCCTGTTTTCTGTCTAGCTCCTCACTTGCTGAAAACCGTGACTCCAAGAACTGGCTTCCCTCTCTTTCCTCTCCTTTGCTTCTTTCGTTCACATTTGAAATGGATCTAAAAAGGAAGTAATACTTTTGCTGGAAATGTCTTTTTCTGACATTTTTCTATTCCAAAGTGCAGCCTCAAGATGGAGAAAAAAAAAAAATGTTAAAAATACGAAAAATAAATAACTAAATAAAGCAAGACAGAGTGGTCACAAAGTGGCCAGCTTGGTTTTATTCACACCCAAACACATTAGCGCCACTTTACAGACTTTCCCAGTGAAGCACTACTTTCATTTTTTCTCGTCTTTGAATAGCATTGTTTTCCTCAGGTGAGGAAGTTCACCATTCCTGGAGGTAATGCGATATCTTGTTGATGCGTGGTGTAGAAAACGTTTAATGTGATCATTATCAATTGTTTTCCTTATATTAGTTTATAAAATGTGCACTGCAGCTTTATGTTCATGAATGTGGTCTTTTAAAACCATACTCCTTATGTTTTGTAAGGATTTAAGCCAGTGGTTCCCAAACTTTTTTGACCCGCGGCTCCCTTGACCAATTGGCCTCCAGGCGCGGCTCCCCATTACATTACTTTTTTTTGGCAGAGGGATGTAAGCCTGGTCTCTGTAGTCCTTCCATTTTAATCCCAGCCAGGGACACCGGGGTGCCGCAGCGCACAGTTTAGGAATCACTGCTGTACATGTTCCTCCACCATTTCAGATGAACATGTCCACTGGTTCCACTTTCCCTAGTCTTCCTATGCCTTTTTGTCCCTTTTATTCCCACTCATATCAACTCTCTCCCTCTTTCAGTTCCTCAAAAGGCTCTACTATTTAGCATTTATGTACTCGCTGAACTGTAAACTCTCATTTTCACTTTTGCTTTAGTCGCCCTTTGACTCATCTTCTTCAGTTCTTAGGAACAATAGTCTTTAAGTGATAACCCTGTACCTCACCAACATCTACATTAAAAATCATGTCGCTAAAGAATGCATTTCCCTGGTAAACTGTGATTCTCTCACTTTGGTGAAGGAGGTTGAAAGGGAAATCCAAGGTTCTCATTGTGTGCTGCACTGTGTATTGGGCCTCAGGAGGAAGATGAACTAGTTTATCCACATGTAATGGGCAACCTTGGGGTCTGCAAAGAATCCTGAAGGAGTGGTATGACTGAAGGGTGTACTTAAACTGGCCTTATCTTAAGGCTGTGTAATCCTTGGACTGGAAACAAATGCTGTGGCCTCTAAGTTGTCCTTAAAAAGACAGTTTGGTCAGGGAATGGATTGACCATGGAGCCTCCATGGAAGTGTTAATAATCTGAAGCCATTTTGTTTTACAAATAGAGAACAGGGCTGTAGTATTTATACTTGCTGATGAGGGTGAACTAATTCTGGGTAAGCTTGATGGACTTGAGAAGGTTGGCTCGACAGCAGAATTAAACTGACTGCTTCAGAGCTGGTAGAAAGAAGGTAATGCAATCCGTGACTTGACCTCGAACCTAAGGACTCGAGGTAGAACAAAGAAGCATATGAAGTGGATTCCTCAGGAATCATTCATTCAAAACATTTTCTTTTTGTTCTAAAAAAAAGTGCCAAGGAAAACAATGTTTCTATAATTTAAAGCTTAACATCCGACTCACTCTGAAACATTCTTAGCCTAAACGTTATACAACATAGAACCCATTTGTAAAAATTGTATGTTTTTATTTATCTTCGAACCAACAAAAACTCCCTAATAAAACAATCAGAAAAAACTGCACAGGGCGCAATGCACTGTCAATACTGACCAGACACGTGGAACACAGTATGTAATGTGATCTTATTTTGTATACATCTTGTGAACCACTCGAGTAAGGAGGACACTTGGTCAATGTTAGATTTGGGGGTCTCTAGTTGGCAGAGGTAGGTACCTTTGTCCAAATAGGGACCCTTGAGTCTAGTCAGGGAAAGTAGGTACACTCCCGAAATAACCCCTGCTCACCCTCTTGGTAGCTTGGCACGAGCAGACAGGCTTAGTTCAGAGGCAGTGTGTAAAGCATTTGTGAACACATACAGTAATCAAGTGACAACACTACAAATGGACACCACACAGGTTATATATTTATAAAAATAGGTATACTTTATATAGATTTATCACAAGACCATAAACGACAAAAATAATCCACAATACTGTTAAGAATACTTAGTTCTGATCAAAAAGGCTTCATTCAAGGTTCTGTGCGAGTCGGTAGCCTCCTCCGGCTACGGCGATGTCGAGAACAAACAGAGTCTAACAAATCCAGCTGACCGCGTCGAGACGGGCCAACACAGCATAGACAGACTCGGTCACAGTACCTTTACTTGAAGCGGCAGGCACGGGCGTGCGAGCCGGATGGCTGTTCGTCGCGGTCGCGATGCAAAAATGGAAGCGTTGCAGGACGCGTTGTCCCTCGATGCGGTGCAGGCAGCGGCTCGTTGACGTCGTCGAGACGGAGTCGGTGAGACCAGGGCCGTGCGTTGCAGGGCGAGACGGTGCTTCGATGCGGTGCTGGCAGGTTGCGGTGCGGCGACGGAGCCGGATTCAGGAGCTGGCGTCGATCAGTCCGGACAGTGGTGCGAGTCGGGCGGTGCGTCGCAAAGCGTGCGAGCGGTGCCCAACTCCGGTGCGGTCACAGGACTCGAACTCAGCAGCAGTGACCGTGTCGGTCGGACCAGTTCGATTCGGCGTAGCGAAGCGTTGCAGGACGCGTTGTCCCTCGATGCGGTGCAGGCAGCGGCTCGTTGACGGAGTCGGTGAGACCAGGGCCGTGCGTTGCAGGGCGAGACGGTGCTTCGACGCGGTGCTTGCAGGACACCGAGTCGGTCGTGAGAGTCGGTCACAGCTCCCTACCTCTGTAGCCACTGAAACAGAGTTTCCAGCAGCAATTCACAAAGGGGGTGAAGTCCAATGGTCCTGGGACTTCGGTCAGGGGGCAAGCTCTCTTCCAAGCCCTTGGAGATCCTTCACAAGTTGATGAAAGTCACAGCAAAGCAAAAGTTCCTTTCTCCTCTCTTTGGCAGTCAGGCAAACCACTGCAGGCCAATCCCCCAAGCAGCACTTCAGGCTTAGGGATAGTCTCTCCTCAGTTTCTTCTTGGTTCCGCTCCTCAGCAAAGGTTTCTTCTTGTTCCCAAAAGTGATCTGATTTTCCTGGGGTCTGGGTGCCCCTCTTATACCCTGATTCTCTTTGTTCTCTGGAGGCAGAGAGGCCTCTGCCTAGTCCAAAACCAGTTCTGGTCAGTTCTGGAGTACTTTGTTTTTCTGACTCCTTCTTTCCTTTCAGAATGTGGGGCAGAGTGCTCAGCCGCCCGGCAGGAGGTGGAGCCAGCATTGTGGAAGGCAGGCACAGCCCTATTCAGACCCAGGTGCAACTCCTCCCTCCACTCTGGATGCAGATCTTTCTATTCAGCCCTGCGCTGACTCACCCTGTCTCCGGTAGCCACCCCCAGCCCCTGTCACTCAATCTCCAGACAAGGAATACACAACCTAGCAGAGGCAGGCTTGGATAGTTAGGCAAGAAAATACCCACTTTCTAAAAGTGGTATTTTCGAACACAGAATGTTAAAACCAACTTCACTAAAAGATGTATTTTATCATCCTGAGTTCAGGCATACTAAATTCGTTTTTCTACCATGTTCCCTGGGTCAGTTCTGACTATAAGGTGTAATAGTCAGTCTGCCCATTCTGGCCTATGGGGAGCAGGTAGCCTTGCAATAGTGAAGAACGAAAATGGCTGTAATTCACTATTAGGACATGCCACACACACCAGGGCATGTCCTACCTTATACTTACAATGCACCCTGCCCTAGGGCCTACTTTAGGGGTGACCAACATGCAGTAAAGGGAAGGTTTAGGGACTGGTAAGTGGGTGTACTCACCAAGTCGACATGGCAGCCCGAGGCTGCACACAGGCTCTGCGATGGCAGGCCTGAGACACATTTTACAAGCCGCTTCTGTGGGTGGCACAACCAGTGCTGCAAGCCCACCAGCGGCATTGGATTTACAAGCCCTGGGCACACTGAGTGCGCTGTACTAGGGACTGACAAGTAAACCAATCATCCAATCATGGAGTCACTAATACATGTATCAATTAACGATAGGGAGCACTTGCACTTTGGCACTGATTAGCAGCGGCAAAGTGCCCATGAGCATCTAGTCCAGCAAAAACATATCGGCAACCGTGGAGGCATTACGAAAAAATGGAAGGGAGACCCACGCCAAGGATGCCAGGTCTAACACGTGTCCCCTCCAGCTGAAATGTGGGGAGAACTATCCTACCCCTAGGGAGTTCTCATTGCTAAGGCGGAAAAATCTGGACAGTCCATCAGCATTGGCGTGTTCTGTACCAGGGCGGTGTTCCACCGTAAAGTCCATCCCCTGTAGGGAAATGGACCACCTCAACAGCTTTGGATTCTCACCCCTCATCTGCATCAACCATCTGAGGGGCCTGTGGTCTGTCTGAACCCGGAAGTGAGTCCCAAACAGGTATGGTCTCAGCTTCTTCAGTGCCCAGACCACAGCAAATGCCTCACGCTCGATAGCACTCCATCTCTGTTCCCGGGGAAGTAACCTCCTACTGATGAAGGCTACAGGTTGGTCTAGGCCCTCCTCATTGATCTGTGATAGAACAGCCCCTACACCATGCTCTGAAGCGTCGGTTTGAACAATGAACTCATTGGAGAAGTTGGGTGCCTGGAGCACAGGTGCCGTGCACATGGCAGTCTTCAAGGTGTCAAAAGCTTTTTGACAGGCGTCAGTCCAAATCACTTTCCTGGGCTGCTTCTTGGAAGTCAGCTCGGTCAAGGGGGCAACAATGCTGCCATACCCCTTGACGAATCTCCGGTAATACCCGGTGAGTCCTAGGAAGGCTCTCACCTCTGTCTGGGTCTTGGGGGCTCCCAAGCCAGAATGGTATCAATTTTCGGTTGGAGGGGCGCCACCTGGCCGCTCCCAACCTGGTGTCCCAAGTACACCACAGAACCCTGCCCAATCTGGCACTTACTCGCCTTGATTGTGAGGCCTGCCCTCCGCAGCGCCATCAACACTTCCCAGAGGTGGCGCAGATGCTCTTCCCAACGGGCACTGAACACTGCGATGTCAACCAGGTAGGCGGCACTGAAATCCTCCAGTCCCACCAACACCTGGTTGACCAACCTCTGAAAGGTGGCAGGGGCATTCTTCATCCCAAAGGGCATCACCCGGAACTGGTAGTGCCCATCTGGTGTGGAGAATGCTGACCTCTCTTTTGCCCCATCAGTCAAGGCGATCTGCCAGTATCCAGACGTTAAGTCAAACGTGCTGAGGTACCGCGCAGCCCCTAACCGATCTATGAGCTCATCAGCTCTGGGGATGGGGTGGGCGTCAGTCCTGGTGACGGAATTGAGTCCCCTGTAGTCCACACAGAACCGGAGTTCTGGTGTGGCACCAGGCGCGGCAGCTTTTGGAACCAAGACCACGGGGCTGGCCCAAGGGCTGTTAGAGGACTCAATCACCCCTAGCGCAAACATCTTGGAGACCTCCTCCTTGATGCAGGCTCTGACCCTGTCAGTCACCCTGTAAGCCTTGTGCTTCATAGGAAGACTGTCCCCAGTGTCCACATCATGGACGCACCAATGAGTGACACTGGGAACCAGGGAGAACAGGTCAGGGAACTGTCCCAACAAGTGGCGACAGTCACCCTGCTGCTCAGGTGTCAGGGAGGTAGAGAGGTTTACTCCCTCCACTGATCCATCTTGCTCTCGGGCTGACAGGAGGTCAGGAAGAGGTTCGGTCTCCTCCTCCATTCCATCATCTGTCGCTAAGAGCATGCCCACTTGGGACCTCTCCAAGTGGGGCTTCAGGCGGTTCACATGCAGGACCCGCAAGGGGTTCCTGGGAGACTGCAAGTCCACCAGATAGGTAACTGGACTCTTGCGCTCCACCACCGTAAAAGGGCCGGTCCACCTGTCCTGGAGCGCACAGGGCTCCACCGGGGCCATGACCCACACTTTCTGACCAGGCTGAAGCTCTACCAGAGTGGCATTCTGGTCGTACCACCGCTTCATCTCCTCCTGGCTGGCTTCCAGATTTGCCTCAGCAAGTTCTCTGAAACGCCTAGTCTGGTTCCTGAAGGCCAGCATGTAACTGTATACATCCTGGGGAGGTTTCCTGGGAGATTGCTCCCAGCCTTCCTTGACCAAACTCAGAGGTCCTCGCACCGGGTGTCCATAGAGGAGCTCAAAGGGACTGAACCCTAGAGACTTCTGTGGCACCTCCCGGTATGCAAACAACAGGCATGGTAAGAGGACGTCCCATTTACGCCTCATGGGTTCTTCCAGACCCATAATCATGCCCTTGAGGGTCCGGTTGAATCTCTCAACCAGCCCATTTCCTTGAGGGTGGTAAGGAGTGGTGAACTTGTAAGTTACACCGCACTCCTGCCACAGGGACTTCATGTACTTGGACACGAAGTTGGTACCTCTGTCAGACACCACCTCTTGAGGGAATCCCACACGTGAGAAAATTCCCATCAGTGCCCGTCCCACCACGGGGGCCGTCACTGTCCTCAGAGGGATGGCTTCAGGGTACCGGGTGGCATGGTCCACCAAGACCAGGATAAACCTGTTGCCCATGGCTGTCTTGGGGTCCAGTGGCCCCACAATGTCAATACCCACCCGTTCAAAGGGGGTGCTGACCACAGGGAATGGCTGGAGAGGAGCCTTGTGCTTCCTCCCACTCTTTCCACTTGCCTGGCAAGTCTGGCATGTTCTGCAGTGAGTGGCGGCACTCCTGCGCATCTGGGGCCAATAGAAATGGGTAACAAGCCTGTCAAAGGTCTTGTCCTGCCCCAGATGTCCCGCTAACGGTACATCATGAGCCAACCCCAGTAGGAAGGCTCTGAAGCGCTGGGGTACCACCAGCACACGGGCTGACCCAGGCTCAGCAACCTTAGGCTCTGAATACAGGAGACCATTCTCCCAGTAAACCCAATGTGATCCAGACTGATCACCTGCTGCCTGGTCTGTGGCCTGTTGCCTCAGACCCACGAGAGAAGGGCATCTGTTCTGCTCCTTGCAGAACTCTTCCCTGGAGGGTCCTCCTTCTTGCTGCCAATGGGTCAGCTCAGGTAGGTCCCCCAGTTCAGCTACCTGTTCCCCTGTAGGCTCCAGGGCATCCCCCTCAGGGTCTGCCTCCTCCTGGACCGTGGGAACCTCGGGGGCCGGTTTCCCGCGCCCCCTGCCTCCTCTCTCTCCGGCAGGCACCTGGGCCTCCCTCTCAGGCTCCAGGTCCTCTTGAACACCTTTAGCTGCCATTGACCGGGTGGTCACACATGCCCAATCAGGCAAGCCCAACATTTCTAAATGCGCACTCCGCTCCACCTTAGCCCAAGGTGAGCTCTCCAAATCGTTCCCTAACAAACAGTCAACAGGCATGGCTGGCCTCACAGCTACTTGAAGAGTACCCGAGACCCCCCACTCAAAGGGAACCTGAGCCACCTTGCAGTGACTCTCTGTGTTGTCAGCGGCAACAACCGGATAGAATGCATCAGGGATAACCTGCTCTTTAGACACCAGGTGACACTTGACAGCTGTCACACTGGCTCCTGTGTCTCTCAGAGCCTCCACCCTATGGCCATTGATGGTCACCCACTGCCTGTATTTCTTAGTGTTCTCAGGCAGCGGGGTCCTAGGGACCATCTCAGAGTCTCCTAATGAGACAAGGGAAAACACTGTGGGATCCCCCCACCTTGGGCACCCAACTCCTCCCCCAGGGCTACACTAGCCAACTGCCGGGGGACTGCACTGGTGGGTGCTGGTTTTCCATGCAAAGGGCAACGAGGATCGTTTGCCTTGTGGCCAGGGGCGCCACACTTGTAACATACCAGTGGTCCCTGGTGAACAGGGGGCCTGTCAGGGCCACTGGCTTCTTCTCAGGGGAGGCTGGGAACCTTTCCCTTGGTTCCCTTGGGGTCTACTTTGGGGCCCTTTATGGAACTCCTTCTGTTTACCCTTGTCCCCCCCACTCTTCTGCTGGGGACCCTGCCCACCCTTGGCGGAGTCTCCCACGTGACCCTTGTGGACCCGGGTACTCACCCAGCGGTCCGCTCTCCTCAGCAAGCTGCCTAGGGTTAGTCAGCTTACTATCAATCAGGTGCTGGCGTAGCTCAGGAAAACAATTACCGGACAAGTGCTCCCAGGCAATTAAATCAAAGAGCGCCTGAAAATCAGTCGCTTTGCTACCCTTTACCCAACCATCCAAGGCTCTGCAAAAGAAGGTCACATATTCAACCCAGGTACTGCTTTCAATCTTACTACAGTTCCTGAACCTTTGCCTATAAAGCTCAGGGGTCAAACCATACCTAGTCATTAAGGCATCCTTCATGTGGCTGTACGAATTGTAGACTTCAGAGGGCAAATCCAACAAGGTATCCCGCCCTTCACTAAGGAACCGTCCCCACAACCCCGCTCCCCAATCCTTCTCAGGGACCCGGTGGGAAGACATGGCTACCTCATAGGCTTTGAACCACTGCCCTATGTCGTCATTTTTAAAAAACTCCTTCACCACATCTTTGGGAATATACACCCTAGCTTCAACAGGCACAGGCGGTACACTGCCACCAGAGGGAGTAATCTCTAAGCTCTTGGCCTTCAATTCCAACTCCTCAAAACTTTCTCATGTTCAAACTGCATTTTCTTTTCCTCTAGGGCTAATTTCCTTGTTTGCATTTCGAATTCTAACTGCTTATTCAGCTTGAGTTTGGTCAGCTCCATTTCGTGCATCCTACTCTCTTTCCTGTCCTTCAACTCCTCTGGAGACAGTCCTCGGGCAGAAACACTGCTACCTACTGGGGAAGGTGGTCTTCTAGCCCCTAGACCCAATAGCCCCTCCAGCTGCCCTTCTGCATTCTCAGCCCCCTCCACAGGGGCACTCCTTGATTCGACCCAGGCCCTCAGCGCCTTTTGGAGGTCCTCCTTCCTGGAGATCCCGGTCATGGACACTTTAAACTTTTTGCAGAATTGCTTGAGCTGCTTAAGGGTGTAGCATTCTAGCCTCTCTTCTTCCCAATCACATTCAACAGAGGCTACTGATGCTGGTTTCTCCATAGTGACTGAACTTGGCATTTGCAAAAATAGGAAATCCCAGAAAAAATGCTATTAAAGTATGTGGTTGCGTTTTGGTCTGCACTCACTAAGTAGTGTTCACCAATCACTGTACATGAGTCACAAATGCAAGTCCAGAATCCTCACCGCTGACCACCAATGTTAGATTTGGGGGTCTCTAGTTGGCAGAGGTAGGTACCTTTGTCCAAATAGGGACCCTTGAGTCTAGTCAGGGAAAGTAGGTACACTCCCGAAATAACCCCTGCTCACCCTCTTGGTAGCTTGGCACGAGCAGACAGGCTTAGTTCAGAGGCAGTGTGTAAAGCATTTGTGAACACATACAGTAATCAAGTGACAACACTACAAATGGACACCACACAGGTTATATATTTATAAAAATAGGTATACTTTATATAGATTTATCACAAGACCATAAACGACAAAAATAATCCACAATACTGTTAAGAATACTTAGTTCTGATCAAAAAGGCTTCATTCAAGGTTCTGTGCGAGTCGGTAGCCTCCTCCGGCTACGGCGATGTCGAGAACAAACAGAGTCTAACAAATCCAGCTGACCGCGTCGAGACGGGCCAACACAGCATAGACAGACTCGGTCACAGTACCTTTTACTTGAAGCGGCAGGCACGGGCGTGCGAGCCGGATGGCTGTTCGTCGCGGTCGCGATGCAAAAATGGAAGCGTTGCAGGACGCGTTGTCCCTCGATGCGGTGCAGGCAGCGGCTCGTTGACGTCGTCGAGACGGAGTCGGTGAGACCAGGGCCGTGCGTTGCAGGGCGAGACGGTGCTTCGATGCGGTGCTGGCAGGTTGCGGTGCGGCGACGGAGCCGGATTCAGGAGCTGGCGTCGATCAGTCCGGACAGCGGTGCGAGTCGGGCGGTGCGTCGCAAAGCGTGCGAGCGGTGCCCAACTCCGGTGCGGTCACAGGACTCGAACTCAGCAGCAGTGACCGTGTCGGTCGGACCAGTTCGATTCGGCGTAGCGAGCGTTGCAGGACGCGTTGTCCCTCGATGCGGTGCAGGCAGCGGCTCGTTGACGGAGTCGGTGAGACCAGGGCCGTGCGTTGCAGGGCGAGACGGTGCTTCGACGCGGTGCTTGCAGGACACCGAGTCGGTCGTGAGAGTCGGTCACAGCTCCCTACCTCTGTAGCCACTGAAACAGAGTTTCCAGCAGCAATTCACAAAGGGGGTGAAGTCCAATGGTCCTGGGACTTCGGTCAGGGGGCAAGCTCTCTTCCAAGCCCTTGGAGATCCTTCACAAGTTGATGAAAGTCACAGCAAAGCAAAAGTTCCTTTCTCCTCTCTTTGGCAGTCAGGCAAACCACTGCAGGCCAATCCCCCAAGCAGCACTTCAGGCTTAGGGATAGTCTCTCCTCAGTTTCTTCTTGGTTCCGCTCCTCAGCAAAGGTTTCTTCTTGTTCCCAAAAGTGATCTGATTTTCCTGGGGTCTGGGTGCCCCTCTTATACCCTGATTCTCTTTGTTCTCTGGAGGCAGAGAGGCCTCTGCCTAGTCCAAAACCAGTTCTGGTCAGTTCTGGAGTACTTTGTTTTTCTGACTCCTTCTTTCCTTTCAGAATGTGGGGCAGAGTGCTCAGCCGCCCGGCAGGAGGTGGAGCCAGCATTGTGGAAGGCAGGCACAGCCCTATTCAGACCCAGGTGCAACTCCTCCCTCCACTCTGGATGCAGATCTTTCTATTCAGCCCTGCGCTGACTCACCCTGTCTCCGGTAGCCACCCCCAGCCCCTGTCACTCAATCTCCAGACAAGGAATACACAACCTAGCAGAGGCAGGCTTGGATAGTTAGGCAAGAAAATACCCACTTTCTAAAAGTGGTATTTTCGAACACAGAATGTTAAAACCAACTTCACTAAAAGATGTATTTTATCATCCTGAGTTCAGGCATACTAAATTCGTTTTTCTACCATGTTCCCTGGGTCAGTTCTGACTATAAGGTGTAATAGTCAGTCTGCCCATTCTGGCCTATGGGGAGCAGGTAGCCTTGCAATAGTGAAGAACGAAAATGGCTGTAATTCACTATTAGGACATGCCACACACACCAGGGCATGTCCTACCTTATACTTACAATGCACCCTGCCCTAGGGCCTACTTTAGGGGTGACCAACATGCAGTAAAGGGAAGGTTTAGGGACTGGTAAGTGGGTGTACTCACCAAGTCGACATGGCAGCCCGAGGCTGCACACAGGCTCTGCGATGGCAGGCCTGAGACACATTTTACAAGCCGCTTCTGTGGGTGGCACAACCAGTGCTGCAAGCCCACCAGCGGCATTGGATTTACAAGCCCTGGGCACACTGAGTGCGCTGTACTAGGGACTGACAAGTAAACCAATCATCCAATCATGGAGTCACTAATACATGTATCAATTAACGATAGGGAGCACTTGCACTTTGGCACTGATTAGCAGCGGCAAAGTGCCCATGAGCATCTAGTCCAGCAAAAACATATCGGCAACCGTGGAGGCATTACGAAAAAATGGAAGGGAGACCCACGCCAAGGATGCCAGGTCTAACAGTCAATAAGTAGCCTATCAAAATATAACTTTGTACGCATCTTCATAGATATATTTTCAACCAATGTAAAAGAAAAATCGGGTGTCATTAGGGCAAAAATGCCATCCGTACCAGTAATACGGGAGGAACATACATTGGGAAACAACTGATTGGTTCATGTATCAAAAGAAATCTGGCATGTAGGCTAACAACTAAAAGCTTGTCATCTCTGTTCTTTGTTTTATTTGTAATAAGAGATCTGGATTTTTAAAATGAATTATAGTCATGTACTTATCGTGTGTGAAAACAGTGTACTGCAAATGGGTGTGCCGCTTATTCACATGGGTAAAGTTTCATTCCAGGCTCGTGTACAGGGGTGAGTTGCTCTTTCCGGAGAAATGTCAGGGTTTTTTCTTTTAAAAACAAGAGAGCCAGCTTTGCGAAACCATGTCAGCTATATCTCCTGGCTGGTTCTGGACCTCACTGGATGACCCCTGCAGAAAGGAGAAACTCCATGCTGTGATAACTGCCAACTTCTCTTAGATTCTCAGTTCCTGCAAAATATTTCTCCTCCAAACCAGTTTCCTGCAAGCAAGAATTGACACGGAAAGGCAAGCTGGAAAAAATATTTAAAAATACGTATGTTTACACTTCAAAGACTATCCCTTTACCCTGTTCTGCATCAGCTAAACATCACCAAATCCTCTTGCAGGGGGTCACTGCAGGCTTTAAAATGAACTCTCGAAATACCCACTTCGTTGTACTCTACTCTGGGAATCAAAACATCTGCTCACTTTTGTTAAGCTAAATATCTGTAACAACTGCTCGCACTTGCCCTCCTATGAATTTAAATGAAGCACAGCTCTTTAAATGTCAGGAGTTCCTCTTCCTCTCTGCCCCTTTTGGTTGCTGTTGTTGAAAGCTCCACGGTCACTTGTAACGCTGGCTCTGCGTCACTCCAGAGGTCCAGGCGCTGCACAGATCGATGCTGTCACAGAAATAAAAGGATACATCTTCCAGATCCTGAAGTCATCCGAAATAGTGCAAGAACCGTACACTTTGCATGTAAACATGAATGACAATGGGCCCTCTGCAAGCCCATGGGTGTTTACAAATTGCGTGTCTTTTGAAGACACTGACCAGTATGTTTTGTTTTCGTCATTATGGTGATTTGACCATTTGCCATTCCAGTGCTTGCGGTGGAATCTGCAATTACAGCCAGTGAGAACATTGCCTTTACGGCTAACTCAGCAAGAAGATGCTGTAGTGAGCCTGCTATCCGATCCATGTGCAGCTGGCAATTTCTTCCGGGGCTATGGGTGTTTTTATTCTGGTGCGGCCTGGTGTGGTATGTGTCAGAGTGGGTTATATATTTTTTCAAACCACTTGCAGGCTTTAGCAGAAGAGAAGATTGCCTGCTTGAATGTCTCCTGCTTTCTGGTGCGACGTCAAAAGGCAGCAAGTGCACCACCTAGTGGTCACCAAACACAACGCACTGGGCCTGCACTCCAGAGCCCGGTGTAATTCATGATGCACTCTGCTCAGCAACTGTGACCGTGGCGCCCCTGGATGGTTTTTGCGGCGCACCAGGGTGCCGCGGCGCACAGTTTGGGAACTACTGATTTAAGCAATGGACATTGAAACGGGTCCCTTCTGGGCCCTGTAGTCATGTCCTTTGCTTTTCAGGCAAAAACCCTCGTTGATTTCTGAATAGTGAGTGCACAAGGGCCATCACTGAAACTATATTGACGTTCTTGCTTTTGGAGTTTGTTTACACCTTTTAGATTCACAATGTTGCTTAAATTAGCAGTCAGATTACGGCATGTTTTGCTTATTTTTTGGTATCCTCAAAGTGTCGGTATGATTTATTTAATTGGGGAAGATGTCAATTTTGTTAAAGTACATCTCGGGCTGTGTGAAATATTGGTACTTAGAGGAATGCTATGTAAGGTGCTTTATTAGGGGTAAGGGTTTCAGTTGGTCATGCGAAACTTGAGAGGAGGCGCATTGTGTGTTTGTGATGCAACTCCGCCTAGAAGCTGGTTTAGTACCTGTGGTGAGTGTGAAGTGAGCTAGCCCCCATTTCATGAACAGAAATAGGATTGTCGTTTTGCATTGGGGGAGGGGGGGTGGGGGGAGGCGGGCAGTATAGAATGACTTCATTGACAGCTCGTTGTGGTGGCATATTTGGGGGGTTTCGCTCTTTTCTGTGTGTGCTTTGGGGGTTATTTCCGAGGAGGGCCTCTTCGGGGAGTTGGAGCTAAAGCCACTTGTGTGGGCTATGTCTCTGGGAGTACTGTGCTGGTATTAAGTACCCCATGTCTCTGGGAGTACTGTGCTGGTATTAAGTACCCCATGTCTCTGGGAGTACTGTGCTGGTATTAAGTACCCCATGTCTCTGGGAGTACTGTGCTGGTATTAAGTACCCCTTGCCGTGGCATTGTTATTTTACCTTTTTGGCGGGGTCGATATTCATGTTTGAAAGAAATAAGTATTGGTGTGAGGCTCGCCCTTTATGTGGGTCTTTGTTTGGGTGAACTGCAGAGCTTTGGTGACATTGTGGTGTTTGGGCACTGTTTGCAAATATACATTTTTCGGGGCAGTATCAGTCATATGTATAGGGTGACCAGATGACTCTCACCAGGGCACAACTTTTCCAGTTTTGATTTGCCATACCAGTGCATTCTGGGAGCTGTAGTCGGATCATTGCATCCCTTCCAATATGAGCTTGTCCATGGTACATCCGTGCCATGTCAGAAATCATGCTATCAGGCATAACTGGTCTTTCATCTCTATAAACCCAAACATCATCTTCCTCCCTTTTCCTGTATCCTGCTTTTATCCAGCTATCTTTTTCTTCATCTTCTGCTGCTTTCTGTAATTGTCTCACCTCCGCCCATGTTTCAACAGGGTTAGTAAAAGGCAAAGGACACGAAACATGCTCTCTTTCTCTCCTTCTGTTCAAAGAGACTACATTTTTAGCACAATACTGAGCTATCTCGTCGGCATACTTATTGCCCACGGTTATGTAGTCTTCCCCATTTTTGTGCGCATTGCACTTTACCACCACAATCTGTTTAGGCAGCTGTATCGCCTCAAGTAATTTCTTCACAAACTCACCATTCCGAATTGGAGTTCCTGCAGACGTCAAGAAACCTCTTTGGAACCAGATCTGCCCAAAATCATGAACCACTCCGAAGCCATACTGGCTATCCGTGATCACTGTGATTCGGACATTCTTTCCCAGTTTGCATGCCTGAATCGGAGCAATTAGTTCAGCCACTTAGGCGGAACGTATCCCTCTCAAACAAGATGCTTCCTTTCTTTCAGCTACTGTACATACAGCATACGTCGCACTCAAAACTCCTTCACTCGTCCTCAAGCATGAACCATCCACAAACATCACATAATCTGATTCTTTCAAAGGTTCTTATCGGATATCAGGCCTTGGTTTTGTACAATATTCAAGCACATTCAAGCAATCATGGTCAACTTCATCTTTGTCTATCACACTCTCTTCATCCGGTAATGATGTCGAAGGATTCACGCTTGTGCATCTGTCAATGGTTACATTGTCTGCACTTAAAATCACTTTTTCATACCTAGTCAGCCGACTATGTGTCATGTATTGAGTTTTGGTCCTTGTTAAGAGAATTTCAACCGAATGTGGAACATACACTCTCAGTTGGTATCCCATCACAATACCATCACTTTGCTCCAGACTCGCACAAGTTGCAGCTACTGCTTTCAGACATCCAGGCAACGCTTTTGCTACCGGGTCTAAAACCGCTGAGAAATATGCAATAGGTCTTTTCATATTCCCATGGCTTTGCACTAGAACTGAAAGTGCGCACCCATCTCTCTCACTACAGTACAGCTCAAAACCTTTTTCGTAGTCAGGCATTCCCAATGCCGGTGCTTCACACAGTCTCGCTTTTAGTTCTCTGAATGCTCTCATTTCTTCATCATTCAATTCAAATGGATCTTTAACATCCTTTTTTGTCAACAGCTGTAATGGTTTTGCAATTAGCGAAAATCCACTTATCCATTGTCGGCAATATCCAACCATTCCCAAGAACATTCTTACCTCTCTTTGTGTCATTGGAGCTCTCATTCCTCGAATGATTTTTATTCTCTCGGTTGTTACCTTTCTCACTCCCTTTTCAATTTTATGACCTAGGTATTGAACTTCCTGTTGACAAAACTGTAATTTTGCTGGGGACACCTTATGTCCTCCTCCTGCTAGATGGTTCAACAAAGCAATTGTGTTGGTAACACATGGTTCTCTGGTTTGTGATGCCACTAACAGGTCATCAATATATTGAACCATCACTGATTTTTCGGGCATTTTTAAATCTTCCAATGATTTCTTTAAGATCCGATTAAAGATCGAGGGGCTTTCCGTATACCCCTGAGGAATTCGGCACCATGCCAAAATACGCTCTCCGAACCTGAATGCAAATAATGGCTGGTTATCTGGATGTAATGGGATAGAGAAAAATGCATGGCACAAATCGATGACCGTGTACCATTCTGCTTCACGTGGAATCTGATACAGTATTACAGCAGGGTTTGGTACAATTGGACAACAAGGAATAACGATTTTATTGACTTTTCGTAAATCTTGCACTATCCTATATGTCCCATTTGGCTTTTTCAGTCCCATTATAGGCGAATTACACGGACTGCTCATTATTTCTTTCAAAATTCCTTGTTCAATCATTTTATTTATTATGGGTGTTATTCCTTCAATGATTTCTGGCGTCAATTTATATTGTGGAGTATTTGGGTAGTTCGTTCCCTCTCTAACATAAATTTTAATGGGGTCTACTCCTCTCATTAACCCAATATCTTCACCTGTAAAATCCCACACCTCCTGTCTCACTGTTTCTTTTAACTCAGTTGGGATTTTCTCTACATCAAACATAGGAAACAAGTCATTCACTCCTGACTCTAAATCTGCCATTGTCATTTTATATAGTACATCTTCATCTGGTGTCTGGAATGCAATCCCATCCGGAGTACACTAGATGGTGCAATTCATTTTACAAAGCAGATCGCGTCCAAGCAAATTTACAGGACTGCAATCACACACTACAAATCGGTGCATTTCTCTGAACGGTCCAACTTTTACCTCTACTAATTTGGTAAGAGGCGCCTTAATTTGCTGGTTTGAGACGCCAACGACTTGGGTATTTTCACCTGAGAGAGGAAGGTTTGGAATTTCCACTAATCTAACAATAGAACGGGTAGCTCCAGTTTCCACAAGGAATGTTACATTTGCACCATTCACTTCTCCATCCACAAATGGACCTGCCTGATCTACCTCTAGAGTTGCGCCAAGCACCCACTCTCCCTCCTCTCCAAGGCACCGTCATAAACTTTCATCCGATTCATTCCCATTCTGTCGTAACCAATACTGCGATATCGCAGCTGCGCGCGGCAATTGTGTTACCTGCTCTCCTCCGTAGAATCCTGTCTCTGCATTGTATCTCTGTGGGTTTACACTCTTGGGAAGTGGAGGTTGTGGCACCTGACTCTGCTGAGTCAGGTTGCGGTTGCTGCAGCTGTTGGTAACTCGCCTCACTCTGCACCTGTGGATTTAATGATTGATTTTCTGCATTAGCTTTTGCTGGGAATTTACACTCGTTTCTCCAATGCCCTAACTTTCCGCAGTTGTGTCATGGCCACTTTTTCTTTGCTTCTGCTATACTCATTTGGCCTTTGCCTTTACCTATATTCGGTTTAGATTTAGTTTGTCCTGTCTCATTAACCTGATTATTCAGTTGAGCTTCTTGTTTTTCTGCAACCTTTACTTGTGCCCACATTGCTTTCTCTTTTAATGTACTTTGTCTACACTCAATGTCATCGCTACAATACTTAGCATACCTCAACACTTCATCTACTGTAATGTTTTGCCAGCAAATCATATGCTGTTTAATTATTTCACTTATTTCTGGTTTCAGCCCATAAACGAATCTATATACAAAATGACTCATGTTCTTCTCATTCAGGGTCTCATAACCACTATACTGTTTGAAAACCAATAGTAGCCTTTCATAGTAGGCATGTACAGATTCCTTACTCTCCTGCGTAGTTCTGTCAATTTTTACCCAATCGGTTTCTTTGGGCGGAATTTTGTTTTTCAAAAAGGTAATAACTTGATCATATTTTCTCATGACCTCTGGCCCTGGCGCTCCTGTTTTTGCATCTCTGGGGTATTCTACAGTTGGCCAATCTATGGTAATTTTACATTCTGTCCATAAATCTGCTGGTACCACAATGTCAAATAATCCATCCAAATCTACCCACAACACCTTTGAAACTTTGACAAACCTTTCCACTTGTCTGTACCATTCTACAGGTTTCTCTCTCAATTTTGGAAAGTCATTTGTAAATGACAATGTCTTGTCCGGACCATGGGACATGTACATAACTACCTCCTGGAGTTTCTCTCATCGGATACTCCCTTACAACCGATTCCTTGTCTGTCACTGCAAAGGCTAAAGACGCTTTGTCAGTTGTTCTCTCATTCCTTTTAGTCCCCCTGCTTCTCCATCTGTCCACATCACCCCATTTTCTCAGCAAAACAATCAATTCTTTTATCTGGGTTAACCGTCCTGATGTGTTCAGATTTTCTATGTCTTTCTCACAAAAATCTACCCTATACGGTTTCTGCAAACTCCTGACTTTTACAAATTCTACTCCTAGTTCATTTGCTGTCTCTTCTAGTTTGTCATGTAAATGTCTAGCTCTCCAAGTAATGCTATTTCACAAGAACAGGATCTCGTCGTCCTGATGTCTTCAGTTTTTCTGTACCAATGGTCCCTAAAATTAACTCTTCCATATCTATTTTTAGCCTGATTACATCTAATGGTTTTGGTTCTGTCTTTCTTTTGCAAGTTTCTCATCCACTCATTTAATTCATCTGGAGTTGGACCTACAGGTGTACTATTTATTTCTATCCAATTTCTATTCCTTTCTGGATTCCTTTCTGGTGTTTCAGATGCAGACTCAGTTCCCATAGGAATCCTCCTTATTTCACTTTCTTTTACTGTCAAGTTTGTAGGTGGGCTCGGTCTATACGAACTGACCAAATTTCTTGCCCCTTCAGTTTCTAGTTCCATCCCTTCTCTCATCCTTTGCAAATTTGAGTTCATGGGGATAACTAAAGAATGTTCATCTATTTTCTGGTTCTCAAAAACTGGTATTACTGGTCCTATTGTCACTGGCACAGTTACCGCTTCCATGTTCATTGTTAACTCCCTTATTTTCTCAGTCAATTCTTTTGTAGTTTTTGCTAACTCTGCTGCATTGTCACCGTCACATTTTTCACTTTGTGGGGTTTTCAACTGTTCTTTTGACCTATTTATTTCGTACCTTCGTTCTGGACTTTTATTCCTCCCAGTTTCCATTGGCGGTGCATTGGGTGTCACCACCGCTGAATTCTGTTGATATGGAGGTGGGTTTCTGTTTAAAATATCTTCCAGCAACTCATCCTCTGTCTCGCTACCTCCATACCCGAACCTTTCTGTGACTGTATGTTTCTTTTTCTTTGTACACTTCTTTCTTGTACCCTCCTCAACTGTAAAAGCTGGAAACAATCCTTCTGTCATATTAGCATATCTCCAACGCTTCATTCTGTCTTCGTGATTCACTCCCCACAACCTTCCAGGAACAAAACCATGATTCTTTGCACCTCTGTATCTTTCTCGTTCATACATCTCGTCTTCCCATTCACCTAATGCTTCAAATTGAGTCGGTCTAGGTTTAGGCTCAAGCTTCATCATCTTTTCTCTCAAATTTCGAAGTACTGCCACGTTAAATGCACCATTTTCTGGAAAAGCCAATACTCCATCATTTCGGGTATATCTCATCCAATTTTCCAACCAAATACAAGTATGATAACCGTATTTCAGCATCATATGCGAAGCTGGTGTTTTCGGCGGAGGAATTACCTGTCCCTCTCTAGTCACTACCTTTTTGTCTTTCTTAAAGAAGTTCTTAATTTTCGCCATCCACAACGTTTTCTCTCTACCATACTCATAAAAAGCCATATTTCACGATTTCTTTCCCTTCTGCAAACTCGTAACTCAGTTCTGATCTCTATGTGCTATTCGGACCTATCCCAGCGCGTCTCTCACCAACGCACCAATCGGGGCGTTTTCCGTGTTCCCAGTGCACTGGCCAATCCCAGCGCGGCCTTTTGTCGACATCAGTTCTGCTCCTGACCCCTCCTTTACAAAATTTATCGGCAATTTGTTCTCAACTGTTCTTGGTTAGTTACGACATTAAAAAACACATTTCCATTGTCTGTTTTCGCTAAACAAAGTGATAGTTTACTCTATTTTGCAAGAATACAGTTTTATTCGATAAGTGTAGCACTTTCCTCTACCTTACCCTTCTTTCAAGCAAGGGGTAAATCCGTTTCTCTGGGGATAAAACACATGTGGAGACTACACTGCTCCTGAGAATTAAGGCCAGAGTTTCACAAGAAAACCAGTTGCTATTTCACTCATACACGTTTCATACAGAAAATGTCCCTATCATAACATAGCCTGTGTTATCACCAATTTGAAAACCAGACAATGCACTATTCCATGTGACTTCTCTTGCCACACGTGTCCACTTCCTACTTCCCGGAAGCTTAAAAATTTCCGACTTACATATAACATAATACGCTTTGACATAATTTGTGTTAAACATGTAATAATCAATAATCAGCAAACTAATCTATAGTAACCATAACTCTGCTACCAAGAAATCTGAACCAGCGCGACTAATATAATTTCTTTTCCTTTGGTCATGACATCCAGGTTGAAAAACACTCTTTTAACAATTATACCAATATGACGGTGGGGCCCATAACACCGCATAGAACGTTCACTCGCTACAAATATTCCCTGGATCCCATACACCTTCACCTGGGAGAAGAAATTAATGACTGCTGGAAGAAAACGGGATACCTTTTTAAAGTCGACAAGATAGTTTCTCAAACATCATACATCAGTAGTTTTAATCCTGTCAGTTTCTAAGACATCAAGGTATTCCGCTCTTTGGTGGATGGACCAACTAGTGAGAATAAGTTGATGGTGATTAAGACCAGCTCAATCACTTTAAATCCTATTAAACATTTGCATTTATTATTGAGCTAAAGAACCACAGACTCGTAATTTTAATTATAATAAAGTTTATCTAATTTTAAAAAGCATGAATAAAATTCAGTTTTATTAATCAGTTCAATACATTTATTATCATTATAAAGAGTAAACTTTTTTTTTTTTTTTTTTTTTTTATAAATCTTTTTATTAACAGAGACTCGAGAGACCACATCCTACAGAAACAGTACCATGAGGACATTAGTTGCCATGTACAGTAAGTCACAGTTGACGTAATCATGGGTGGAGCGGGCCCCTTTGTTATTCCACACCCCATTACTTGCCTGTCCCCCCCCCAGTCCTCTGTATTTCCTCCACGGCATCCACACCCGTTCCCATTTCTTGCCACACCCCCTGCTCATGTACACTGTTTCCTCCGCTCTCTGGCACCAATCGAGGTCACATTTCCAGTCCTCAATCCGGGGGGGTGTCTGTGCCCCCCAATTTCTGGCAATGTTGCGCTTTGCCACCCCCGCTGCCAATGCCAACCATATACCCATATACCGGGACCAATTTGCCTCGCCTCTAATCATGAGAAGAAGCCATTTTGGGTCTAATGGGATAGGTTCGCCCCCCACTTCCGACATGACTTCCGTAACCTTCCGCCAGAAACGGAAACCTCAGAACATTCCCATAGTATGTGTATAAAGGTACCTTCCTCCCCGCACCCCCTAACACATTGCGCAGACATGGCACGACCCCAGGAATATAGGTAATTGCGAGGGTAGTAGACGCGATGCAGGATCTTGAGCTGCACTAATCTGAATCTGACACGCATGGCCACTTCCCTAGGACTCTGGAGCGCCTCCTGCCAGTCGTCATCCTCAAGAACTCCTAGGTCATCGGCCCAGGCCGCCCAGGGGGTCCGGGAGGTTGTTAATCAATTTACGATATATTGTGGAAGTGGGTTTCCCCTGTATGGGATCCAGCAGTAGCCGGTCTTCAAGCGGGGAGTAATCTGGAATAGAATCCCCCTGTCGGATGTGAGTACGCAGAGCATGTAGAAGCCGCAGATGCGTGTATCGCTGCGAGTCGTGCATACTGTATTCTTTCTGCAAATATTCAAACGAACGAGGTGAGTCTCCCTTCCATACGTCGCTCAGGTACTCAACGCCAATCAGGCGCCAGCCCCTAAATCCCGACAGCGCGGCCACTTCCCTAAGAGGATCGCCCGCCGAGAGCGGGGTTCTGCCCGTCAATCGCCCAGCCCAGGCATTTGTTATAGTCTTTCCAACATTGAACCACCACCTTAGTATGTTCCGGCCAGTCCGGGCACACCCGCCGGGAGTACAAGAGGGATTCACAATTACCCTGCAACATCGATGCCCTATCTACTCTGTAGGCCGGCTCTTCCATCCCCAAATAGACCCAGTCATTAATCACCTGCATTTGGGAGGCCCAATAGTATAGCCTGACATCCGGAACTGCAATCCCTCCATCATAGACACCCCTCTGTAGCTTCTGTAGGGCAATTCTCGGCGACCCTCCCGCCCACAGCAAAGACCGCACCTCCTGTGCTATACGCTTACAAATCGTCTGTGGTATCTGGAAGGGGGTGTTCTGCAGTATATACAGAAGCCGCGGTAACATCAGCATCTTATACAGAGCCGCCCGTCCCATAAGGGAGAGCGGTAGCGAGTGCCAGTGGCCAACATCAGCAGCTAGGCGACTCATCTGAGGCCCCAGATTACTCACCAGGAATTCTTTCTTATCTCTGGTGATGTATATCCCCAATTATTTAAACCCTTCCACCACCACCGGGGCTGCGCAACACCGCGGAACCCTAGGGGGGGTCCCGAAAGAGGGAAGATCACCGACTTTGACCAATTGATACTGTATCCCGAGTAGCTACCAAACAACTCAAAAATATGAAGGACCCTCGCTATGGAGTAATACGGCCGTGCCAGATATAGTACTATGTCATCAGCGCATAAAGAAATACGCTCTTCCCAATCTTCTGGCGCCCGCAGCCCGCTGATCCCAGGATCCCTCCTGACCCAGTAAGCCAGGGGCTCCAACGCCAGGGCAAACAGGAGCGGGGAGAGAGGACACCCCTGCCGCGTGCCCCTCCGAAGCTGAAAGGATCGAGACAGGGTACCATTCACCCTCACTCGCGCCGTAGGCCCCTCGTATAGGAGTCTCACCCAGCTGCAAGAGGAGGGGCCAAAGCCCAGCCGCTGAAGGACCATAAACAAATATGGCCTTTCGATGCTGTCAAAAGCCATTGAGGCGTCCATCGACATTAAGGCCGTCTGCTGAGATACATTACCCTCGGTCATGTGCAACACCCCGTAGAGCCTTCGCAGGTTGTGCCTAGTGCTTCTGCCCGGCATGAACCCTGACTGGTCCACGTGTACCAGGTCCTTAATTACCGACTGCACCCTATCTGCCAACACCTTAGCCAGGTCCTTGGCCTCAACGTTGATAAGGGAGATAGGCCTATAGGAGCTGCACTGGTCTGCCGACTTACCCTCCTTGTAGATCACCACTATCGTGGCAGCCATTTGGTCCACCGGGAGGTGTCCCACCTCTCGCGCCTCCTGCAGCATCTCTAAGAGCGGGGGGAGTATGATGGTTGCCTGCTTTTTGTAAATTTCCACCGGAAGCCCATTGGGTCCGGATGCCTTTCCCGGCTTAAGCGCATTCAGTGCTTTGCCCAACTCTTCTACCGTGAGGTCCGCCTCTAGAGCATCATAAGCTTCTGGAGGCACCGTTGGCATGTTAAAATCCCTAAGGAATTCCTCGCAATCTGCTGCCGACCTCGTGCTCACCGGGGCATACACATGCTCGAAATGCACCGCAAAGGCCTCCGCGATGTCTGAGCTAGTGTTCCAAAGCACTCCTTCTGCGTCTCGGATCCCCACCACCCAGGACCGATCTCTGTCTCACCGTTCCAGCCACGCTAGGAGTTTAAGGGCCTTATCCCCCACATCGTAAAGGCGGTGTTGGGTGGCTAGCGCATATGCCCGCGCCTCTCCCTCCACCAGGGCCCGCAGGTCCCGCTGCTTCAGCGCTAACCGATGGCGCGCCTCCGCACATGTTGCCGTCGCAGCCTCGCCCTCCATCTGACTGATCTCTTGCTTGAGTTGTCTACATTGCAGGGTCTCTTCTTTTTTCTGTGCCCCAATTAACGCCTGTACTTGCCCCCTCAACACTGTCTTGTATGCCTCCCAGAGCGTGATATGCGATTGTACCGTCCCCTTGTTGTCGTTAAAATACTGCTCGGAGCCTTCCCGGATCTTATCAGTAAGTAACGGATCGCGCAAGCGCCATGGATCTATCCGCGGGAATGCTGGCCTATCAATAGTCGGGCCTTTAAGTGTGGCACACACCGGTGCATGATCAGAGATCCCCCTCGCCATGTGGTACGCGCTGGAGAAGTCCCCCACTCTATCTATGTGCGTGAAAAAATGGTCAAGTCTGGAGAAGGACCCATGCCTGGCTGAGTAGAAAGTGTAGTGCCTTAGTGAAGGGTTATATGCCCGCCATAAATCCACCAGACCCAGCGCCCTCGTGAAGTCCCCAAGGCCACGTTCCCCCTGTGTACTCATTCGAGGGCCAGATCGATCCATTTCCGGATTCATTACTGCATTCGTGTCGCATCACTAGCGTGCGCTTAATCTTATTGCCCAGCCCGTTGACATTCCAGGACCAAAACTTTACCGTAGCTGGGTTGCCCATTGGCATTGTATCTGGCTGTTGGCAATGGAGCCTCCCCGGTCCCCCACCACTTTCTCTGTGACAACCCTCATTCTCTGCGGGATGTATAGGTCTCGAGTATAACTTCCCCTCCCCCTGTAAACAGAAACAATCAACAATCCCAACACCCCCCTCCCTGCATCCCTGCATGGTGAGACCCCAACCTCCCACCTCCCAAACTTGCAGAGTGCCTGTCGCCCATGAAAACCCCAGAAACCCATTCGTAAGGGGTCATGGTCTAGCCTCCAGCTTGAGATATCCGTCTGCTGACTGGAATTTTCAGCCCCACAACTGCGCCCCTCTAGACTAACGGATATAAACCTCCCTCCGCCACACCACCAAGTCGGTCAAAAACACCTGTATACGATACTTGCGTCTGATCTACAAGAGTCCAAGGTGCCTGCCCTGGTGGCCAGGTACCATCATTGGAGTCCCCCCTCCCTGCACGGAACCCCCCCCCCCCCTGTATAGAACCACGCATCAGTCTTGACCCGCTGAAGGGTGTCTCAATGTTTACTCAGCTGTCCGTTGTCGTCGGAGCTATCCGCTGGGGGAGCTCCCAGCCCCCGGGCCCGACTCCTCACCACTCCGGTTCGTCTCCAATCGCCTCTGTCCTCCTTTGCGGCTCACTGTGCGCCAGCCCTCCAGCCAGTCGCTCGCTTCCTCCGGCCTGTCAAAGAAATACGCCTTTCCATTGTCGAGGATTTTGAGTCGGGCTGGGAAGAGCATCATATACTTCACGCCTTGCTCCCATAGGGCTCATTTCACCCCATCGAAGGAGCGTCGCTGGCGTTGTACATGCAGCGTGAAGTCTGGGAAAAACCGGATTGTAGCATTCTCGTGCCTGAGGTCGCCATGCATCCGCGCCGCCTGCAGAATGGCGTCACGATCCCTGAAGTTCACGATGCGAGCGATGATGGTGCGCGGAGGTGCCCCCGGTCTGGGCTTACCCCCCAGCGCTCTATGGGCCCGCTCTATGGAAAAAAACTGCGAGAGACGTTTCGGCTTTAGGTGGTTTAGAATTAGGTCTTCCAGAAAGAGGTCCACGGCTGGCCCCTCCATGCCTTCCGGTACCCCCACCACCCGGAGGTTGTTGCGCCGGGCCCTACCTTCTTGATCTTCGAGCCGGGCGTAAATGTCTGCCTGATTTTTCGTGAGAGTCAACACCTGTTCCTCCAAGCGTTTCGTTTTGGCTTGAACGCCCCCAATGTCCGCCTCCACTGTAGCTACCTTATCGGACATCTTGCGGAAGTCTGCCCGCAGGAGGTTTACCTCCTCAGTAACTGAGTCCAGTTTCGGCTCCAGCGTGCCTTTCAACACACAGATCGCCCTCATAATGTCTTTCAGGGTCGGATCTGGGTCTTGGTCGTCTCCGTCCTCATGCGAGTCCCTTCCGACCGCTCCGTCATCCCGCCCCATGGCAACCGTATATTTATCAATGTGATTGGTCTGCCCGGGCCCCGTTCCCCTGGTGCGACCCATGACACAGTCTGTGGAAGAATGGGGCCACAGGCCACCGGCCACGGCCAGGTCTGCTATAGCCGGCGCCGTCTAGGGAGGGGGTGTTCTCGCTCTTGCCTTCCTGCTGACACTGGCAAGGATCAGTCCGGGTGCGGCCCAGCCTCTAGGAGGACCACACCAGTGCCACTGCACCAAGCCGTGGCCCACCACTGCTGTCAGGTAGTTGTTGTTCCCGCTCTCCACTTGTTGCACTAGCAGGTCCTGGCAGCCTCCACAAGCCCACTAGGGCCAAGAACCCTCAGCCCCAAGGGCCACTCTCCACTCGCCAATCCGTGGTGGGAGGCGGGAGTGGGGGGAAAGTACAGGCCTCTTCGTCGGCCAGTGCGGTCAGCCGTATAGTTACAGTCCGGTCATCCAGGGGGACCCCACCTAGATGATGATCGTAGGCCCAGCGCTCCACTCACTCCACTGTCCGGCAGCACCCTGCCAGTTTCAACGCACCCCCGGGGGCCAGGATCTCACTTCCCTGGGAGCCACGCTCCAGACACCAATCTGTGGGGGGGGGTCACTCCTCCAATCTCCCTCAAAGTCACTTAGCTGAAGCAGGCGCACCGTGCGTGTCCTCGCACCACCCGGCGGACGGCTCCAGCTGCTGGGACGGATCTCGGCACTGCTGCTCCGCGCGGCCGCCTCCACACTGGACTGGGACAGCCGCCTGGGTGCTTCTGTCTGCCGCCCTCACACCACGGTCCGCCGCACTCGCTCCGCCGATGCAGGCGCCTTCACCACGGGATCCCGCCGCCTCGGCACCTCCACACCGGCAGGGCGCAGTCAGTCGCCTCTCCTGCGGCGCAACGCTGGGTTCGCAGCGGCGATTCCCCTTATGACCTCCGGAGGGCCGCCATCTTGCCTGCACTCGCATCCCTCCGCCGAGCGTTTCACGGCTCCGTTTCGGCCGATCTTCACCCAGATCACGGTGAGATTCAGGCTCCGCTGCTTCCCCAGCCGCTCGCCGCTCAGAACGGGCGCTCAAATCCAGGATTATGACGGATATATGGGGCAATTTCACTGTAGGCTAGCGCAGCTCACTTAGCCTGCAGCCATCTTCTCCGGCTGCTAGCCACGCCCCGAGTAAACTTAAAATGCAATGCATATCCTTTAGGATGAAAAATAAAGTTTGTCACAGCAGTTAAAATGTTCATAATTTTGTCCTTTTGCACGGTTTCAGCCCATTACCAATCTGATTGACAGCTCCGCTTATGTATCTTCTCTTGTTGCTTTATTTTAAACAGTTCATTGTTAATTCACAGCTGCATTTCTGGTTCTCACACATTCTTGCTGAATGCCTCTTGGCACACGCTTTGACGATGGGTCATGCTGACCTTGATCCCCTTTTCATTCTGGGCTCTATAAGCAACCACGTGGTATATTTCTACAGCTTTTCTTCCGCTTGGAAGCCATTTTGCATCTGCGCACTAAGTTCATCTGTCTCGGCAGCCATTTTTACAGCGTGGCCTAGCAGGCCCGAGCGAACTATTATGAAAACAAACACAATAATAGTTAAGAATAAAGAAAATAAGCCTTTTCGTCTCCCACCCCTCATTCTACGTACCCCAATTAGGTGTTACCTAGCAAAAGCGACATATAAAGCTAGTTTTACTTACCATCCGTATTTATTTTGCCACAATACAATTCACTACTTAGCACAAATCATGCAAAATCACTCTGATTAGTACGCAAACCATTTTATTTACTATTATTTCACCTTTACAATTGTAAGTAGGTTAGTTTGCAGATAAATTGCAAGTTTAGCAAGAAATATAAGAAAACGTAAAATGTTGATTAGTTTTCAAATCAATTAATGACGTTAGTAATGAATTATTAATATTAGGGAGTTCAGTTACCTTGCTCCATCACAGTTCTTTTGAAGAAGTGTCTGCAAAGCGCTATGCTTCTGTTGGGATCTGTGTGAGGTGTCACTATTTTGAACAAAATTTAACCTCAAGCTCCATAGGGGCATTGTCGGTGTGAAGTGCAGCTCTTTAGGCAGGAATGGGTGTGGAGACTATGCATGCGTGTGTATGCAATGGTGTCAACATGGGGTGTGCATATTTGAAGCCACTTCTCTTGGGCTAGCAACTGGAGAAGTATCTCTTTGGGATCAAACTAATTGGCTTGTCATTGAAGGACGAAAAGGAGCAATGAAATCAGCACAGACAAACTTTAAAGTTGAATAAAGTTCATGTTATTATTGAGACAAGAAAAAACTAAAAGTAATTCCCTACCCCTTTTAGTTTTTAAACTAATAGAATGGTCAAT
Source organism: Calotriton arnoldi (assembly GCA_963921515.1). Lineage (NCBI taxonomy): Eukaryota > Metazoa > Chordata > Amphibia > Caudata > Salamandridae > Calotriton > Calotriton arnoldi. Next base: position 1,325,881 of record CAWUFW010003726.1, on the reverse strand, counting down.
GGAAAAACTAATACATCATACCATTACCATCTACTATGCAATAACCTAGCCTGTATTTGACTCTCGACTATCTCTCTCACCACTTTACCTAGTTCTTTGGGTTCTAGGCCCTGTCCACTTTGCATTGGCATATTGGTCTCCTCTTAGACCTACCAGACACCTTCTTCACACTGATCTTTTAGTCCATTCTCAAACTTACTGGTATCAGGCCAGCACTGCCATATCTCCGTGATTCCAGGTTATATTATGTCTGACCCGGACCCTCTAGACCAATTAAGAGGTAGAATGTTCACTTGACTGGTTACCCCACCCCCTTTTTCTTAAAACTAGAAGTATTCGTCTATCTCCACCTTTGGTCATCTCTCATCAATCCCCAGCAAGTCTTACTTGATATGATTTATTGCTTCCGGACCTGCCTCTTTAGCAGATTACTTTTCTCCTAAATGTATCTGTTAACCTTGGACATCTGTGTCCTAGCTTTAGCAACACCAGAAAGAGCTGGGGCTACCTCATAACCCCTCCCCCCCCCCCCCATCTACAGTACTTTTTTACTCTCACCACATCACCTTTTTATTAAGTGACCTCAAAACACAGTTTCTTCTCTAGAATGGTCAAGGCCCCTGAATAACGTAAAATATGGCATCAAGCTCGTCCTCCATTTTCTTGCCCCCCTACTCCTAGCTGAATGTAACTCCCAAGTCTGTCAGAACTCCATCTGAGGCTGATCCTACTAGCTCTTGAATTTGACACAATCGTCCACTGTATCATCAATGAAAGGTTTGCTGATGTGGATCTCTCTAAAACCACATGAATCTGATTTAGGGATTTTGTTTTCAGGCCATTTTTAGTTTTTTCCTCTGTTTCATTGTAGTTGCCAGGTCATCTGCTGTGGCGCCTCACAAGATTTTTCTCTCTCCCCTTCCCCCCCCCCCCCCCCATGGGTTTCTTTTCTTTGTTTATTTAACCCCTTCGGCGCTGTGCACATTTTCGCCCTGTGCGGGCGATTTAAATAGTGGGCAGGATTCGGACGGCCCCCGGCCGTCCTCCGCACACGCCCACCGTGACGCATGATGGCTGGGGGCCGTCATGCGCACCGAAGGGGTTAAGCTCTTTGTATTAGATTTTTTATATATTTATTTAATACTTGTGCTCAATCATGTCTGAGGATGGTGATGAAGTAAAAGTTTTACCCCCTCCCCCCCCCCGGAAAAATTTCTGCGGACGCCCATGTTCATGGGATACCGCACTATAACTTTTACTTTACTCCGCTGCGGGTCGGCACACCCTCTTTCATAAGCAGTAACGTGTATAACTTTTACTTTACTCCGCTGCGGGTCCGCACACCCTCTTTCATAAGCAGTAACGTGTATAACTTTTACTTTACTCCGCTGCAGGTCGGCACACCCTCTTTCATAAGCAGTAACGTGTATAACTTTTACTTTACTCCGCTGCGGGTCGGCACACCCTCTTTCATAAGCAGTAACGTGTATAACTTTTACTTTACTCCGCTGCGGGTCGGCACACCCTCTTTCATAAGCAGTAACGTGTATAACTTTTACTTTACTCCGCTGCGGGTCGGCACACCCTCTTTCATAAGCAGTAACGTGTATAACTTTTACTTTACTCCGCTGCGGGTCGGCACACCCTCTTTCATAAGCAGTAACGTGTATAACTTTTATTTTACTCCGCTGCGGGTCCGCACACCCTCTTTCATAAGCAGTAATGTGTATAACTTTTATTTTACTCCGCTGCGGGTCCGCACACCCTCTTTCATAAGCAGTAATGTGTATAACTTTTATTTTACTCCGCTGCGGGTCCGCACACCCTCTTTCATAAGCAGTAATGTGTATAACTTTTATTTTACTCCGCTGCGGGTCCGCACACACTCTTTCATAAGCAGTAATGTGTATAACTTTTATTTTACTCCGCTGCGGGTCCGCACACCCTCTTTCATAAGCAGTAATGTGTATAACTTTTATTTTACTCCGCTGCGGGTCCGCACACCCTCTTTCATAATCCGGAACGTGTATAACTTTTATCTTACTCCGCTGCCAGTCTGGACTGCACACCCTCTTTCATAAGCAATGTAGGAAAGTAGTATCTGCTTTCCTGATTACCCCCACTTTTTGCTGGTGGCAGTGTGTTTTTTTGACAAGTCTAACTGGGATCCTGCTAATCAGGACCCCAGTCACTGTGCTTCCTCCCTAAATTTGATTATGGCAAGTACTTTGGTACCTTCCCAATTGGCTACTGGTGTACCCTTGTAAGTCCCTAGTATATGGTACTAAGGTACCCAGGGCATAGGTACACCAGGGGTCTCCATGGGCTCCAGCATGTATTTTGCCACCCATTGGAGACCACTCAAACTGTGACTACAGGCCTGCCATTGCAGCCTGTGAGCTGGTGCTAGCACCACTTATGACAGGTATGTTTTCTTATATCAGAGGTCACTACACTTAAAACCTATGTCACCCCTATAGTAGGCTCTTCAGTCTTGAGGTCAGGCTGTTTTATTGTAAGTGTGAGGGTGCCACTGCATGAGCAGGACACCCCTACAAACCACAGAGTCGATTCTCCAGGCTTTGTAAGTGTGGTCAGCCATTTTGAAACTTATAGTGAACATCACTCATTACGAGATGTCTCACTATATAGTGGCTACACCCGGTCATGTAGTAATCATACCCCCACACCGATTCCGGTGTTGGAAGTATGATCCCATGTACTAGGGGGCCTCCATTGGGGGTATTTTCCCCCTCCCTCCCACCCCCTGTACTACCGGTTACAGCCTTTCAGGGTCTGACAATAAGCTAGTGCTGCTGCCAACCATAGACTCGATTCTGCCCTCCTGCTGGTGAACCAAGCTTGAGCACGGGAAGGCAGGACAATAGGTTTCCTGTCACAGGGAGGTGTGACCACCTCCCAGACAGGACTTAGTGTATTGGGCTGGGGTGGGGGCGCTTGCCAGCGCCACCAGACTGCTTTGAAGGGCACATTTGGGTCCCTCCTTGCATACACCAGTTCAGGCAGCCCTTGGCTCCTGCTCTGGTGCGAAACTAGACAAAGGATGTGGGAGTATTCTCCACTCTGTCCAGCCCCTTCTCTGGGAGGAACCCCTGAATCATCCCAACCCTTTCCCTAGGGTACTTAAGGGCTTACCTGTGGGTGGCTCTTCAGATTCGTCGTGGGACAGGATTCAGATCCGAAACCACTTTAACTTCAACCGCCTGGGCACCTTCGCTGGATTTTGCCTGGAACCGAGATTGCACCTAGGAAGACTCCTGCTGCTAGTGGTCTCGCTGTTCTGCAAGCTTCTTCGTCATCTGTGCCTGCGCCTCTTCCAGGTTCCTCTCCAGGCCTTTTGGCATTAAGGACACCCAAAGTAATCTCCCTTTGGAGTGAAGGAGTCACTCGCCTGCATCTGCATTCACCACAACAAAGCTGACCAGTCTGCTGCTCCTGATGTCCTACGGACTCAGAAAGGCCCCACAACACAGGTGGTGGTTCTGCAACTCCTTTGAGGCCTGCCCTGTCCTCCCAGCCAGTTTGAGGCCAGCATTCCTCGTCAGAACCGCTGGAGCCGAACCCCTGAGCACCGTGTCGACTTGCCGTTGCCAAGGCTTGTTGGCACTTACTCCAGAGATCTTCGGGCTACAAGAAGCTCCTGCCTCCAGCATCTCTTCCTGTCAAGATCTTTGTCCTCGCCGCATCCTTTGCACCGTGGGCCTGCATCTATAGTGAGCTGCTTGAGGTCCTCTTGCGACTCCCGTGCCTTCGGCCTGTGGGTCCTCTTGAGCATCTTATTTGCCTTCAATGGACTCCCTGCTTACTCGGGGGGGGGGTGGGGGGAGAGGCCTGCTCTCACACTCCTGCAGTTGGTGAGTCCGTTGCACCTTGCTGGTCCCAACGTTGCTCCTTGTTTGCTTTCCACATAGTAGCTTTTTTCTGTCCACTGGTGTGCAGTTTTTCAATTATATGCTGCATGTGTGCATCTTTTGCAGTGAGGACTAATTTATTAGTTTACTTTACCTGAAGTCCAACCCTGTGCGGCTGTAGCTGAGAGCAGTAAGACTCGGATAAGGAACTATGTGTAAGCATTTCAATAGCACCAAACAATGAAATAAGAAATCAACATACGGAAGAAGATACCAATTTATAAAAATAGATTATATTTTTATTTATTTTTAGAGACCTTGATGTATGAAATACCCTGGAGGGTTCCGGAGATACAGATTTAAGAAGATATCACTTTTAAACGCACCTGCAAACAAGCGTTCACCAACAAAAAATTTTGAAGACTTCTGATCAGTTTGAAACTGTTAGTTCGGCTACTCCAGTCTGGGTTGGGTGACCAGTTCCAGCTGGGCAGAGGTGTAGGGAGCTAGAATGGACCCTCTGCACAGTTACCTGGTCCCAGGAGCATTTTTGAATCAAAATCCAAACTTTACAGGACAACCATCATAGACCTCAGTGGAGTGGTCCTGATGCTGAGGGATGCTTGAAGGATGCTCCGGTTGTGGTGTGGTCGACGGGGATGTCTTTGTGGGTGCTCCTTGGTCCATTGGTGGGGTGGGGCAAACTTGGTCACAGCGATCCGGGTCCCTCGAAGACCTCTATGTTGCAGGCCAGCAGATGCTGGGGTACTGGTCAGTCTGCACCACAGTTTGGGTGAAATCCTTTAGTGGGTGCTAGCGTCCCTCAAGATTGCATCCTTCGTGGCAGTGTGAGACTCTACCACCTCTTCCTCAAGTATCAGTAGTCTCCCACCCTCTTTTTCTCTCCCTCTTTTTCTTTCTCTCTCTCTTTTTCCCACAGTAAGGACCCCCAATGTTGTGCACCACCCATCTAATCCTAAGAGCTCTCTCATAGGATGGCAGCCACTTATCAAGGCCAACTCCCCCCTACATATTTGGGCACAATTCTCTTAGGCTGCCTGGGGTCATAGGCACCCTCTGCAGTTGCCTCTTTACAGTTGCCACCATGTCCATGGGGTTTGATCCCCAGCTTGACCCTATTCTCCTCCAGGGCCAGCTTTGTCTCCTAAATCTCCACGAGGGTAAGCTGAGCCTCTAGGTTTCTTGGTCTCCTCACCACTAAGGAGCTCCTTTCACTCCTAGGCAGAGAGTTGTTTCATGATACTAAACACATACATACATGCAAGCAGGTCTCCACTGGTGGTCATTCCCTTGAACATATTAAAAAGAGATTTTGGAATAGGAGTAAGAGTGGCTCAGCCATCCTGATCAAATTGCCAACATGTTTCCGCCTTCATTTAAAGCCCATTCGAGTTTGAACCCTTCATCAGGGCTAAATGCATCCCTGCCTGTAACTGATTCATACTGTGCATGACAATGAATCCAAAGGCACTCACCTAATGTAAGTCTCTTCTTGTGTGAATCCCTATAGTGAAGTTAAGATACAGATGGAGACATCGTTAGAAAACATTATGACCACATATAATTGTCATTCAATAATATTTTTTAGATTTTTATCTCTTAATTAAAAAATGTCATCTACCCTTAAATAGCATCTCTATCTCAGTCGCAACATCTAACAATAAATAAAATAAAATGTTTGAATGTGGCAGACTTTTTTGTGACACAGCAAACTACTGCAAACTTATACTGCACGTATGGGCATGCATGTGTGTGAGTAATCATGCAAGATATCCATTCATACTGCTTATCCATACTTGGGGGTAATCCAGAAGTCATGAAAGTCATTTGATGAGGCACACCCCTGTAGTCACACACTTTACACAAGATAAAGGAATACGGCTATCTTGGGTTACCCGTGCATACGGCTATTTGTGTTGTATGGGAGAGAGCAGTGAGTTATATTATAGCCATTGGTATTAGGGCAAGGAAATATGTTGACATTAAGTGGAAGAGTGCACTCTGCATAGCTTCGCAATTGGCCGATATTGATGTACTGGTTACAATATCAAGGGCCAAGGTAAATCGAGAGACCTTTGCTTTTAAGTGGTGTAAGTGAGCCAGCCCTTCCCCACCACGTCTTCACGTACTTCATCAAGGTGGCCGTGCCTGCCTTCAAACCTGAATGCTCCCTCGCGTACCCGCAGCAATAAAGTTCGTGTTCATGCGTTCAGGTTTTTTTTAATGGGGACTGTTGATACTGCTGTGTAATTTTGAGATGTGTCAGTATCCACTCAATTAGTGTACTATACATCAGAACGTATGGGATGATAATTTGTCAATCACAGTCCATGTGAAGTAATTTTCAGAGTGTCTCATTCCAAGAAAGTGACGCATTAGTTTCATGAGTTTTTTTTTTTTTTTGCACCTGAAGGTAGTTTTGTGCTCATTGATTCGGGTACGAATCTTCCTTGTTGTCATGCCGACATACCTCAATCCACAAGGCCAGAGCAGCATGTGGACTACATTCATTGAGTCAAAATTGGTACGTTGCTTCAGTCTCCAGGGTGTTTTTAGTCTTAGATCAAAGTCTTTTGCCTGCTTAGTGAGGGGGCAGATGTTGCAATGGCCACAAGGGTAGTGTCCCAAAACTGGGGGCAGATTCCATATATACCTTATGGTGTTTTTTTTTTGGTTGGTTAAGGTTTTGGTCTTGTGTGCATAAGTGAATCCCTTAATGATCCACCATGTTAAAGGAAAACATTGGTTTCTGCAAATTAAGGGGACCCGACGTGAGGATTCTCCAGTGCTTAATAATTTTTTTATTTGGTTGGAGTGTGTGTCGTACATGGAGATACAAATGAGGCGTTCATTTTTTGGTTTCTCAAAAAGTTTGTAGAAGAGATTGTTTGACGTCATTACCTGCTCTTTTTAAGACCTTCTTTATAAGGCTCACAGGATATATTTTTTTTTTTTTGCCTCTAATTTGCTGGTCAATCATCTTGCATGCTGTTCATAGCATTCTTCTTGGTGCAGTTCCTCCTTAATCTTAGGAACTGGCCTACTCGTAAATTATCCCTCAGTGATTTGGGTTGGAAACTATCATCCCTTAGAAGGTTGTTCCAGTCTGTCGGTTTATAATAGACATAGAGTGGGTGTAACTCACGGAGTTTCACACCGCAGAATTCTGCGGAGTTACATAAAATCTCAGCGTTATTCCATGGAGTTATGCAAGCAAAAGAATTCAGCACATAGCTTGTTCCACGCTGTAAAATCAGTGCGACTGGCACTACATGGTGTTTCAGATGGCGCTGCTGCTTTCTGCCGCTTGAATAGATTTTCTTTTTCAGTGGCTGCAAACACCTGCGTTAAAAATTCTCACCCGGAGGTGTTCTAGTGTTCAATTTTCTCGCGGACGAAGTATAGAATCAACGCTTCATAGATGTGGAGTCAAAGCGCAGCTCCAGCTACTGTGAAACAGTTGAAGACTACAAAAACTGTCAAAGAATTTACACGTTGACTGAGAACCTGTTGGTCCGACTATACTTAAAGGTACGCCGCTGCCATGCAAGATAGAATTGCTCATTATATAGAGTTGTGCAGCTGAAGGCAGATTCAAGCAGGTTTGCAAAGCGCAATTGATAACAATCATAACTTGCAAAAAAAACACTGTTCTTGACAGATGCTTGTCAGATTCATTCAGACAACGGATGCTGAGAGTAACTCTTAGTCTGGAGCGAATGCTGATGGCTGCCAGACAAAGACAAGCTACTGACATGGAAGTGGGAGGTCCCCTGAATAAACAGTCATGTGTAAAAAGTAAGCCAAAGCAAAAGACAGAAGGACACAAAGTGATGTCTACACTTAAAAAGAAGTTGTGCTTTAGATGTCAATTTTCGTTTCCACACAAAGGTGAATGTCCTGCCATTGGACAGATATGTAAAGACTGTGGGAAAGAGAACTATTTTGTGACAGCTTGTAAAGTGAAGAAAACAGTAATTGTATCACGGTGCAAAGACAAAATAGCCGCTAGAACCTTACAAATGCAAGGTTTGACGCACACCCAGAAGGCCAAGCGGTGGCATCAGTTGAGGCAAATCGACACAAAACCAAGAAGATCGGCATCTAAATCATTGTCAAACTGTTAATCAGCCTAAATATTGAGTGAAAGTGAAGAAGATGGTTGTGCCATGTCGATGTTTACTTCAGAGAAATGTGTGCATGCTGGACTGGCTGCATGTGAGGAAAAATGTCAGTCGAGGAAAAGTTGGCATGCCAAAACACAAACCTCATACAAACATTGTTCAAAGATTACGTTGAAAAAATATGGATGTTCGATACCTTTTATCATCGACAGTGGTGTGTCAATAAACATAATGCCTGAAGAGAAATATAATCAGGGCAACTGGAATTATGCAGCAGGAGAGGGCCAAATTGTGGCATGGTTGAGTAAATTATACTTGAATCGTTACTTAAACACGACATTATTGAGCGTTCTACTGGTCCTATGCCATGGGTTTCTCCCATAGTGGTATTGCCCAGAAAAGACCATCAAGGAACTGTACGCTTAAGTGTTGATATGCGTCGGGCAAACAAAGCAACTAGATGGTGCAAACGTTTTCTCTCACCTTGATTTTAAATAAAGGTTATCATCAATTGGAACTCGAAGACAATTGCAGGTATATTACAACCTTTTCTACCCATGTTGGTCTGTTTTGATACAAAAGACTCAGTTTTGGGATGTCATCGGCTGCAGAACTTTTTCAAGACGTCATTTGATGTATCATACAGCCTGTTGTAAATGCATTCAATTAGAGCGATGGCATATTGGTTTTCGGAGCTACACAGAAGGAGCATGATAAGGCTCTCATACAAGTATGCTTTTTACTTACTGATGCAGGTTTGACATTGAACGCAGACAAAGGGATAGGCTGGCTTTGCCATTGGTGTGAATGGTTTAGTCAAACTCGCAGAGAAAGCACTGTCCTGGCAGACTGGGAGCCCCTTTGTACCTTGTCACACACAGGGTGGCACAATCTGCTCTGCAGCCCTCAGTGGACACTTGGCCTTACATGCCCTGGTTACCATATAATAGGGATTTATAAGTATTTCGGTCCTTGTCAATTGGGGGTATCCAATTCGACATGCAGTTTGTATAGGGTCAGAACACTGGCGTCTAGTTAGCAGGCCTCAGTGCGCTGTCATAGTCAACAAACCAGCAGCATCAGTCCAAAAATGTGGGTGTGAACTTGCAAAAAGAGGTATTTCCTTTCAGACACTTATGACAATCAATGGGAACAGCGACGTAGTAACTGAATGTAAGTGACAGGCAGTGAACAGACCCTCTGGGTGCAAGCAATGAGAACATGAGTGAGGTATGAGTGCAAAAGATGACACGAGAGCCGCTAGACAGAATTCATGGGTACTTCTGAGGGTCCCTTGCACTCTGCTGTGACTCGCCACTAACAGAGCTAGTGTCACTTTACCTTCAGAAGCACATAGGACACATGTCTTGTACACTGCACCTAAGACAAAACTCTCTACTGTAAAGCCACAGCTATAAAGAGTCCAGATCTCACACTTAATAGTGTCAAATTCTCAGTAGATGTAGGATGCTGGCTCTCTATATAGTGTATTCAAAAAAGTATCTAGTTGCTTGAATCCACTAAACAATTACAAAAAACGAACTAGTGTTGTGAATCCACAAGCTCGTGTGATTTATTCCACTTTTCTTTAAACTTTTTAGAAAAATGTTAAATGCATTTGCATCATCATGTCATAGAAGGACAACCAAACATTTAAACGAATTGATGACATAAACATTACACAAATATATTGAACTTCAACAGATAGTACGAAAAATTATACAACGTTCAAAACATGACATAGAACACCAGTCCTTGACTGGGAAATGATAATGGTCACACTAAGGCGGAGAGTTTACAAAATATACGACCATTCAATGTATGTTCTCTCCTGCCTCTGTGTGCAGCTCTGGGACCTGTAATTCACAGTGTTGTCAAAAGGAGAGCAATTAGTTATGAGCGCTCAGGGAGACTGGTGTTCTACGTCATGTTTTGAACGTTATGTAATTTCTGTCTCTGAAATGACAAAATAAGGCCTGTAATTTGCAATTAGAGCAGTTAATTTTACTTGGTGACTCAGAATTTTAGATACAGCACCCGTTAGCGTAAAGGCAATCAATTTATTGATCAGGACCACTTTGCACTGAGATTCTCAAATCTGTGTTAGTGGACTGCTGTGGGGCCAGAGTTTAAAAGAATAACTCAATCCTATTGGATGAGGGAGCTATTTTCGTGGTGTCCATATTTGGTTCTGGAAATCGTCTGTAAATCTGATTGTCTGGCTACAACAAGAGAAAAATGTTACAGCGGTCATTATAGGAATCAGCCACTCACTTCCCAAGTCCTGAAAAAAAATTGCATACTAATGAAAGGTGGGTAAACCCTGACTCCCAGGCCATGTTGGGGCCCCCAAAATGTTCTCATTCAAAGAACAAACTTTTTAAAGGTATATTTTGTTGTGGAATTTTCAGACCGCAGTGCAGGAATAGCATGCTTAAGCACAACTCCCGAGGTATGCAAACGTGCAGCAGAGGTCCTAGTTCTCTGTTGGACCTCCTGCTGTTTTGCGAACCCCCTGGAAGGTAGAACAAGGGACCAGAACCCGGCAAGAGTTTGCAAATGCTTGACTAGAGTCCACGAACATCAGAAACCTTTTTAAAGAACCCCAGATATTCACTGAAAAAGAAAAAAGTTTAAAGTGAGGTCATGATTTGCGTTTGGTTATAAGATCTTAATATATGTTACAATATTTTTTTTTTTAAGATTACTGATGGACCATGTAGGACGGGCTACGGTCCGTCACGGTGGTGGAGAACTTATTGCTTGAAACCCGGACAGACCGTAGTTCATCCTGTATGGAGATGACAGCTGACCAGCGGGCAGCTCTGTATGTTGAAGGAACCTCCATCACAGCGGTTCCTTCACTATACAAAAAGTTTCTTAGCCAGCTGTTGGTTTTGATTTGCATCAGCCAAACATATAATATTGTTGTTCAAACACAAACTCCATATGTAGTTATTGAAAAAACTAATGACCCCCTGTTTGAAATGAGGGTCTCTAGTTGGCAATGGTTTGCACCTTTGTCGAAATAGGGACCCTTCCTTCTTGTCAGGATAAGGGGGATACACTCCTAAATAACCCCTGCTCACCCCATTGGTAGCTTGGCACAAGCAGTCCGGCTTATCTTGGGGGCAGTGTGTGAAGCATTTGCATAAAACCAACAGTAATACAGTGAAAACACTACACAAAAACATCACACCAGTTTTAGAAAAATTACCAATATTTATCTGTGCAACCAAGACCACAACGATGCAAGACCAGCATACAGTAATAAAAAAATATGCAGTTTGCAAGTATGACCTAAAAATGCAGTTCCTTGAAGTTGGTAGCTCCATCCGGTGCTGAAAATAACAGAATGCAACTGTTCTGGCCGACCGCATCGGTGCAAATCGGCGTTCGGGTCAGCAGACTTGTAAACAGTACCTTTTGGTTCCAGCCGGTTGTGGTTGCCGTGTGAAGCGTAGCAGTGCCCTCAAGTCTCGGTGCAGGCAACGGCTTGGTGACAGTCGTCCAGCACCGTCGGTAAGACCAGGGCTACAGTGCGGAGTGAGGCGGTGCTTGTCGCGGTGCTAACAGGTCACGGTGCAAGCGACAGTGCTGGTTGAGGTGAGCTGGCGTCAGTCGGCCCAGACTGCGGTATGGGACGGGGTGGCACATAGTGTAACTTACGAGCGGTGCCCCCAAACCACGGTGCGGTGACGGCTGTCACGGGCAGCGGCGTCGGTGAGACCAGGGTGGCACAGTTAAACGATGCAGTGTGGAGTGGTGCCCACAGGTCGCGGTGCAAGCAGCGGCTTGGTGGCGGAGGCAGTCGTGGGTGAGACCAGTGTTGCAGTACAAAGTGCGTGGGTGCCCTCTGTGGTGCCTTCACGACATGGAGTCCACAGCAGTGTCGGTGTCTGCTGCTTCCCCTCTGTGGCAACTGAAACTGCGGTTCCAGAGGCGGTACCCAGAGGTAGGTGAATGCTTTGCTGTACCTGAGACATTGTGAACAGGAGGCAAGCTCTATTTCAAGCCCTTGGAGATACTCGGCAACAAGTAAAGTCAGTTCAGTCCATTCCTTTCACTCCCAAAGGCAGAAGCAGCAATTGCAGGCCAACCCAACAAAGCAACTACACAGCAATGGGGCAGTACTCCTCCTAGCAGTTCTTCCAGCTCTTCTTCTTGGTAGGTTCCTTGATCCAAGCAAGTTCTGGGGTCTGGGCCCCAATATTTATACTGCATTTCTCTTTGTTCTCTTTGGCAGAGAGTGTCTGTGCTTAGTCCAAACCAGTTCTATCCTCCCTGGCCCAGCTTCCCAGCAGGAGATGGAGACTTCATTGTCCAAGGCAGACCTGGCCCATTCAGGTGCAAGGAAATCTCCTCTCGCTACTCTAAATGCAGCCCAAGCCTATTCAGCCCAGCCCTGACTCATCCAGGAAAGGCAGGACACACCTCGACCCCTCCCCCCTTTAGTGGCTGTCTGAAGAGAATGTACATCCCCAGCCCCTGTCACTCCAAAGCCAGATAGTCAATCCACAACCCAGCAGAGGCACATAGGACGGCAAAGCAAGAAAATACCTACTTTCTAAATGTGGTATTTTCAAACACAGAACATAAAAATCATCTTCACTAAAAGATGCATTTCTACATTCTGATTACAGGCATACTAAACTCCATTTCTCCATCTTGTCCCAATGGGAAGATATACTCGTAAAATATTACAGAGTATTCCCCATTCTATCCTATGGTGCAGATAGCCTTTCAACGGTGAAAAACAAATACACTGTAGTTCACTATCGGGGCATGTCACACACACCAGTACATGTAGTAACTTTCAAATACACTGCTCCCTGCCCAAAGGGGTACCTTGGGCCTACCTTAGGGGTGACATATGTAATAAAAGGGAAGGTTGGGGCTTGGCAAGTGGGTGCACTTGCAAAGTCGACATGGTAGTAAGAACTGCGCGCAGACTGTGTTGTCAGGTCTGAGAACCCTTTGAAAGGTTGCTCGTGTGGGTGGCACAATCAGTGCTGCAGGCCCACTAGCAGCATTTGATTTACCTGCCCTGGCACTCTCAGTGCACTTTACTAGGGACTTACCAGTAAATCAAATATGCCAATCATGGAAACACCAATCTTTAGTCCAACTTACAATAGGAGCACTTTCACTTTACCACTGAACAGTAGTGAGAAAGTGCGCAGAGACACTAAATCAGCAAAAACAGCATCAAAACCTGGAGGTCAGAAAGCAAAAAGATTGGGGAAACACGCCAAAAGATGCCAGGTCTAACAACCCGCCACCCCCAAACACCCTGGGATTTCTGTTCCAGGGTGTGGGGTTCCATATAGGTGTGTGTATGTGTATTTTTTTTCCATTTTCTCTTTCCGTTGTCACTCCTAACCAGGCTACAAAGGCAGGCCGTATTTTTGTTGTCCATATAAATGCTGCAGTTCGAGCCAACAGATCCGGTGTTGGGCCCCAGCCTTTTGACTTTGGCAATTCTGATTTGTTCTGTCTTAATTTTGCAAAACATTATAGTTGTGAAGCTGCCAGGCCCTGTCCAATCTACAAAATGTTGAGTAAAGGAAAAAATACTAAAATGTGAATGACGCAACAGACTTATGGATGACGTCTGACTGAAAACCATTAGAAGTAACTGTTTTACACATACATTTGTTAAGATCAAACTAATACCCAACCTAAAAAAGCCAATTGATCTGGTGGTGGCTGCCAACCTTTTGCCTTTGCTAATGCTTTTTTTGTAATGTTTTTGTAAGTCTTTATTACAAATGGTACAGATGGTTGAAAGGTTAGCGAAATAGAGAGGCTTGCAAAACAAATAAAGTCTTATAAAGACACATGAACAGGGTTGGAAAAACAGATTGATAAAGATAACCTTTCAGATAGAGCTAGATCAACTTGAAAAGATAGATACATTGATAGAATGATAATTTACAAAGATAGATAGAATTCAAAAAGATTGATAAATTTGCAAAGATAAGTCGCATGGATAGAATGACAGTAAATAGGTTGATAGACAGGTAGATAGGTTTATAGACAGGTAGATACATACATGGAAGGACAGGTAGATAGACTGGTTGATGGACACACAGAGATAGATAGGGTTCCAAAGACAGACCACACAGCACAGATTCAATTAGTAAAGTAATAATTAAATACCTATATAAGCACAGCAAACGAGCACTGAAAGCAAATTAAAAAGACCTACAAGCAGGACATACAGACTAAGTTGGTTTACAAGCATAGCTGTAGACCTCAACTAAAATACATACAGGAGTGCAATTATAAATGCATTTCATTGCATGCTGTCACTTAACGGGCAAATAACCACAGATACTAAGGAAGTTAAGTGAGGGTTTTATTTATGAGTTCGCTATTTAAGCCAGTTGACCACTTAGTCTGGACGACTTAAGTTCAGTTTGATTATACAAAGTCAAAAAAAGCAAAAAAGGTCTTTAACTCGTCTATTTTTCTTTTCTAGGTCCTGGCGGAGTCCTCGGCCTGTTTTCTTGATGCCCTCGGAAAAGAAAAGATTGCCAGGGTAAGTCACTCTTCTTTCTAATACTAGGTACAAGAGAGGATAGGCTGGTTCCCAGAGAGCAAAACACCCGTGCTCCTGATTTAGCCAACAAAAAGGGTGGACTTATCAAATGAATGAGAAGTCTTTGTCTTTGGTTTGTGCAACTTAAGGAAAGGAAGATTGAAAGAAACACGTTTTTAAACATTTTTTTAAAATTTATTGCGATTTTAAATAGCGCGAACATTACCCGAAGGTGTCAGAGCGCTTTACAAAAGAACCAGTTGCGTTAAATAAGGACTTTGGATTACATGAGTTACATACAAGATACAAACAGAAAAAATTGCAAATGTACAAGTTGTAAAGTCACTCAGGGAGAGATACAAACGGAAAACTCTAAAATCACATAGGAATGGTAGTAAGTACAAAGGTCTACTACATATACTAGCGGTTAGAGGAGTTCTATATATACAAATAGTAAGTTCACTCAGGATTACATTTTAACAGCGATTAGGCTTGGACAATATATATATATATATATATATATATATATATATATGCTCCAGAAGCATGGCTCAGGCGTAGGGAAAAAAGCAGGCAAGGAGAGAGGAAAGGAATAAGGGAGGTAGAAAGAGTGAGGGATGGAAGAGGTAGGGGAGGGGGTGATGGGTTCTGCTCTGTCCACGCCGGGCCCCCCCGCCCTGACCCACCGCAGTGCAAGGCCCGCTCCTCAAAGCCAACCCGGGCCAGGCCCATAAAGCCACCATCTTGAGTGCGACAGGCTGGGGGGAAGATCGTTCCAGGGAGCACACCTCGCTGAGATAAGGTCCCCAGAGCCGTCGCTTTATGATCGGAATACGTTCCGCCGCATGAAAAATGTTTTATGTGGCTTCAGAAGTCGTCTGGGCCAGCCGACATGATGGAGGCTCAATGGAGCTTAAAGAGACGCCGCCATCTTCTTTATCGCGTCAAGCCACGCCATATACAACAAGGGCCCATATACCACCGCGATCCCTAGGGCCTGCTCCTTGCTGAGGCTTTTCAATCCTCCCACCCGTGCTGCACACTCACCGCCTCCTGCGTGTGACCCGTGAGGTGAGCGCAGGGGGCACTAAAGCACGTTACCGGCTGCTCTTGCCCGCATCACCCGGTCAGCGGTCTCTGCCCCAACACCGTAGTCAGTTCTGTGCTCTCTACTCGGGGAAGGGCCTCACCGCAGAATCCACCCGCCTGGGCCCCCGGGCTATTCTCTGTAGTTCCGTACCGGCCAACAGCTCCTTGTCCTCCCTCACTTCTGCACAGATGTCCGCATGCTCACCTCTTCGACGTCCGCCTGCATATCGTTATGCGGGAGATCGAGAATTCCTTCTGTCTCCGGCGGGCCTCGTGCTGCTGCCCCACGGACCCTCATGTCTCTGCGTCACCGTCTGCTGGAAAAACGAAGGTCACATTTCACTTATTGTGTCAACTGACTATTTATACAAGGCTTATAGACATTTAATATTTTAAGCCCTAAGAGTGGAGCGAGGAAAAAGGGAAAAAAGAAAGAGGGAAATACAAAACATAAGAACACAACCCGAGAGATTGCCGCTGTGCTTTTTACACCTAAGGTTTCACCCGTCTCCCCAAGATCCTGCCCCTTACCTGGTTTAGCCTCGTTTCTCCTGATACGTGGCGGGGTGTTGTGTCGGGTCCGGGACTCGGCCGCGCTCTGCCGTTGCAAGGTCACTGCCAGTAATGAAAGAATTCTGGAAGGTGGCGGCAGGGAATTCGGTTACTGCTTCTCCTCCAGTCCTTTCACAAGGAAGTGTGGAGGTCCAAGCAGCTGGGATGACGGGGTTATTAAACCCTCACTGGTTTTCTCGCTTCCAGCCTCTGGCGAGGAAACATGTTGGTTTTGGCTCCGAAAAATCTTCACAGTGTAGCTCTTTCTGGCATCTGCACCAGTGCTGCTTTTCCCTCCGGTGTTTTCTGTTAAGCCACCTTCTTCCGTATTCCGGGGATTAAAAGGTCCTCCCCGCTCTCTGATTGGTTCTGCGGTGACCACGTGACCGGCACCATCCGGTTCTCCTGAGGTTGCGGTTTCCTTTTCTGTCTGACCCTCGTGATGACTATCGGGCTGCAGAGGAAGAGAAGAGTGTTCAGGTAAGCAGAGAACATGCCAGGGAATGGTACGCTCTTCTTCTGATTCCTGTTCCTTCTCCCTTTAACAAATGCATTCTAAAAAGTGAATTACTTTATAAAGAAACTATTCAAATGGACACCATCTGCTATACTCTGATAAAGCAGAAATCGTGTAAACAAAGGCAGCTCCAGAAGGAATTTACATCATTAGCAGGAGGCAGGAACTGATAAAGCTGGAATCTGTGTTGTGCTGTGAAGATCTGGCAGAAAGTATCCTGCTACAACATGAAGCTCTAAACACACAGAAAACAACGCTAACTTAATTATTAAGTACAAACAGAAACATTGGCACCACAGGAAACTTCCTCCTTGTGAATGAGTAAACTGCAGTCACTGAGGTTAGCCAGTAGCTGAAGTAGGCTGGCCCACTGCCCCATGCTGTATTCTGTAGTGGGCGGAATCAAAATGTGAATGGCACAGCAAACGACCAATGGATGGAGAGCTAAAACCCTTAAGTATATCAATTATGTAATTTTTGTAAAATACAAGTTCTTGGCTAACACCAGACTAAACAGAAAATGGTGCATGTGTAATTCTGTAGGTGTGCCTGTTTGTGGAGGAAAAATGTGCATGCCTACCGAGTGATGCAACAGACGCAACCTCATTGGACTTTTGTTTTTCTTTCTTTTTTCTGATGTTTTGCAGCATTGGGAAAGCCTATACGTCTAAAAGGTGAGACTTATTGATGTTGTCATTATCTGTTTAAAATGTTTGTAAACCCCTTTTCCTTGTGTAGATCTGGTCAGAGACTCGGATCTCTGGAGTTACACTATGTGGTAGAAGCTCATATCACCAGTCCGGATCCTGTCCCAGGGTCTTATTGTATAAATTACTCCCTTGCAGCAATTGCTTATGTTTCCTGCCATTATTGGAATGCTCTGCGTTGCATGGTCCATCTTGTATTATTTGTTAGGTTGTGTGATAATAGGAG
Organism: Calotriton arnoldi; assembly: GCA_963921515.1. Taxonomy (NCBI): domain Eukaryota; kingdom Metazoa; phylum Chordata; class Amphibia; order Caudata; family Salamandridae; genus Calotriton; species Calotriton arnoldi. The sequence continues at coordinate 1,308,229 of CAWUFW010003726.1, read as the reverse complement.
CATTCCCTGGATATGAAGGGGGCATCTTGTCGCTGTGGATTTAACATTGTAGTGTGTCATGGGTGGACGGTCTGACTCATTGAATAAGGATCCTTCTCTGGTGTCTTGGTTACTCCTTGAGTCCACACTCCTTGATAGAAGGGGATCGCGGAAGGATCGTATGCCCTTAAACTGCCTACTGTATCTTTACATTGAAAGTGTAATCTAGAATTTCTTCAGCGCACTGGTCTATATGGGCTGTGTATTTAAGTTTATTCAGTGTTTCTTTTTCTCAATCTAACAGGTGACACAAATGCAGTGATAAATTAACAAAGTAAAGGCATTAACTATGACCGGTGTGGGCAGTGATGTAAAAATCAGTATACCACTAAATCTCTTCCCTTGAGGGCTAATGCCTCGCCAAATCTTTCTACAGCAAAAAACCCAAACTGCACAACGAGGTCTGTACTTGGCTCTTAGGCATCAGCTGATATACATAGAAGACATAACACACTGACATACTGAAGCAAGTCCGATGATGTACTCATTACGAAGAAAGAGCTACCCTGGTATCAGAAAGAAGACGCAGAAGAGAAACCGTATAGATATCTAGAATGTGGCACAACATTTATTAGGCAGAGAAAGAGCAAGTGCAACATCATAAATTCATACTGGAGAAAAACCATATTGGTGGACTAAATGTGGAAAAGTGCTCTTTGCAATGAAAGACCTAATGCAGCTTCAGAGTGTCCACGTAGAGGAGAACCCATATAAATGTACAGAATGTAATAAAATGTTCCATAGGAAGAAAAATCTAAGGCGGCATTACAAAATCCACAATGGTGAGCAACCATATGAATGTACAGAATATAACAAGGGATTTATTAGAAAGGCACAACTGTTACATCAGAAGGTCCACACTGGTGAGAAAAAGTATGAATGTACAGACTGTGACAAGGCCTTTATTAGAAAGTCAAATCTAATGCAACATCAGAAAGTCCACACCGGGAGACACCCTATAAATGCACTGAATGTGACAAAGCATTTATAACAAATAGAGAGCTAAAGCAACATCAGAAAATCCACACTGGGGAAGAAAGACCATATAAATGTACTGAATGTGATAAAGTATTCAGATGGAAGAATACTCTAAAGCGACATCAGAAAGTCCACACCGGAGAGAAAACGTATGAATGTACAGAATGTTCCAAGGTATTTAGAACAAATGGAGAGCTAAAGCACCATCAGAAAATCCACACTGGGGAGAAACCATATCATTGTGTAGAATGTAACAAGGCATTTATTGCAAAGCAAAGTTTAAAAATACATCAGCAAGTTCACACAGGAGAGAAACCATATCAATGTACGGAATGTGACCAGGCATTTAGAACAAATAGAGAGCTAAAGCAACATCAAAAGGTCCACACTGGGGAGAAACCATATCAATGTACAGAATGTGACAAGGCATTTGGAACAAATGGAGAGCTAAAGCAACATCAGAAAATCCACACTGGGGAGAAACCATATCAATGTACAGAATGTAAAAAAGTGTTCAGAAGGAGGACGCTTCTAAAGCAGCATCAAAAAATCCACACTGGGGAGAAACCATATGAATGTACGGAATGTGACAAAGCATTTATAACAAATGGAATGCTTAAACAACATCAGAAAATCCACACTGGAGAGAGACCATATCAATGTACAGAATGTGACAAAGCATTTATAACAAATGGAGACCTGAAGCAACATCAAAATGTCCACATTGGAGTGAGACCATTCAACTGCACTGAATGTGAGAAGGCATTTTTATTAAGCGCATCCTAAAGCGGCATCAAAAGATCCACTCTGGGGAGAAACCGTATGAATGTACAGAATGTGACCAGGCATTTATTAGAAAGTCAAACCTAATGCGACATCAGAAAGTCCACACCGGGGAGAAACCCTATGAATGCACTGAATGTGATAAGGCATTTATTAGAAAGTCCCATCTAATGCGACATCAGAAAGTCCACACCGGGGAGAGACCCTATAAATGCACTGAATGTGATAAGGCATTTATTAGAAAGTCACATCTAATGCAACATCAGAAAGTCCACACCGGGGAGAGACCCTATGAATGTACTGAATGTGACAAAGCATTTATAACAATTAGACCGCTAAAGCAACATCAGAAAGTTCACACTGGGGAGAGACCCTATGAATGCACTGAATGTGACAAAGCATTTATAACAAATGGAGAGCTAAAGCAACATCAGAAAATCCACACCGGGGAGAAACCATTTCAATGCACAGAATGTGACAAAGCATTTATAACAAATAGACAGCTAAAGCAACATCAGAAAGTCCACACTGGGGAGAAACCATTTCAATGCACAGAATGTGACAAAGCATTTATAACAAATGGACAGCTAAAGCAACATCAGAAAATCCACACTGGGGAGGAACCATCTAAATGTCCTGAATGTAATAAAGTGTTCAGATGGAAGAAGAATCTAAGGCAACATCAGATATTCCACACTGCAGAGAAACCCATATGAATGTACGAGATGTAATAAATTATTTCAAAGCAAGACAAACCTAAAGCAGCATCAACAAATCCTCACTGAGGAGAAACCATATAAATGTACAGAATGTGACCAGGGATTGATTTGTAAGCAAAAATTAATTCAACATTGAAAGTTCACACAGGAGAGAAACCATATCAATGTATTGAATGTCACAAGGCATTTATAACAAATGAAAAACTGAAGCAACATCAGAAACCCCTCATGGAGAGAAATCCTATGTACGTACAAAATGTAATAAAGTCTTCCACAGGAAGAATAACTAAAGGCAGCATCAATAAATCCACACTAGGGAGAAACCATATTAATGGACAGAAAGGGACTTAATACAAAACCACATTTAATATGACATCGGAATGTTCAAACAGGAGATAAACCATATAAATGTATTGAATGTGACAAAGCATTCATAAGAAATGGAGAGCTTATGCAACATCAAAGGTCCACACTGAAGACTGCACTGAATGTGGCACAGCATTCATAAGAAACAGAGAGCTAACGCAGCATCAAAGGTCCACACTGAAGACTACACTGAATGTGGCACAGCATTCATAAGAAACAGAGAGCTAACGCAACATCAAAGGTCCACACTGAAGACTACACTGAATGTAGCAATGCATTCATTAGAAATAGAGAGCTAAGGCAACATCAAGGGTCCACACTGAAGACTGCACTGAATGTGGCAAAGCATTCATAAGAAATGGAGAGCTAATGCAACATCAAAGGTCCACACTGAAGACTGCACTGAATGTGGCAATGCATTCATTAGAAATAGAGAGATAACGCAACATCAAAGGTCCACACTGAAGACTGCACTGAATGTGGCAATGCATTCATAAGAAACAGAGAGCTAACGCAACATCAAAGGTCCACACTGAAGACTGCACTGAATGTGGCAATGCATTCATTAGAAACAGACTGCACTAAATGTGGCAATGCATTCATTAGAAATGGAGAGCTAACGCAACATCAAAGCTCCACACTGAAGACTGCACTGAATGTGGCAATGCATTCATTAGAAATGGAGAGCTAACGCAACATCAAAGGTCCACACTGAAGACTGCACTGAATGTGGCAATGCATTCATTAGAAATGGAGAGCTAACGCAACATCAAAGGTCCACGCTGAAGACTGCACTGAATGTGGCAATGCATTCATAAGAAACAGAGAGCTAACGCAACATCAAAGGTCCACACTGAAGACTGCACTGAATGTGGCACAGTATTCATTGGAAACGGAGAGCTAACGCAACATCAAAGGTCCACCCTGAAGACTGCACTGAATGTGGTAAGGCATTCATCAGAAATAGAGAGCTAACGCAACATCAAAGGTCCACACTGAAGACTGCACTGAATGTGGCAATGCATTAATTAGAAATGGAGAGCTAACGCAACATCAAAGGTCCACACTGAAGACTGCACTGAATGTGGCAATGCATTTATTAGAAATGGAGAGCTAACGCAACATCAAAGGTCCACACTGAAGACTGCACTGAATGTGGCAATGCATTCATAAGAAACAGAGAGCTAACGCAACATCAAAGGTCCACACTGAAGACTACACTGAATGTGGCAAGGCTATTATTAGAAAGGGAGAGTTAAAACAACATCAGAAAGTCCCCACTGGGAAACATCTGTATGAATGTACAGAATGTGACAAAGTGTTCTTAACGAAGCAACTGCATGAGTGTACAGCAAGTAAAAAGGCATTTATTAGGAGGGTACAGCACAGCCAATGTACCATCAGAAAGTTCACACATGGGAGAAACCATATCAGTGCACTTACTGTACGAAGGCATTTGTAAAAAAAAAAAACTACATCAGAAAGTTCACATGGGAGAGAAATTACATGATTGCAACAAAGCATTTATTAGAAAGGCATAGCTAATGTACCATCAAAGTCTACATAGAGAAGAACGCATCTGTCAGACTCAGGAGTTGATTAAAAAGGTCCCTCTCAGGATCGGTTCTTATCTCAATATGGTCGACCTCTCGACACCCTCAATCTCTGAAGACTTTTATAGTACAGAGCTTGGAGGTGATCAAGTGGGGGAAGGGAAGGATGGGAACAGCGGGGAAGGAGACCTGTAACACATAGAACCATGAGTAAGATCCAATAATTAACCAAACTTTATTGCAATATACCTTAGTCTAGTGTGTGTGTGTGTGTGTGTGTGTGTGTGTGTGTGTATATATATATATATATATATATGTCAAAGCTCCAAAGGTTGCCCTCGAATGAGTCGCACTCCAACTGCAGCATGCTCTAAAGCCTTTATTTGGTACAGACATGCTCCCACAAGCAGAATCCATGCGCAGCTTAAATGCCGATCAGCCTGATGCGTTTCGGGGATTAGTTCTCCTTTTTCAAAGGCTCGGCAGTTAAGTGATGTGCCTGTGTGGATACACCCCAAACTTTATAAACAATTAGACGCCCTCTGATGAGCTCCTCATATGAGGCTGACGCAATGAATTTTGGGTTTTGTAGTTCGTGTCCTCATGTACAGCCCCCTATGGGTGTACCATATTTACTGCTGGTAAGTTCCAAGCCTTAAAATAGGCCTTTGCAAATGGGCACGTCATTAATCCAATGTCACAGTTTTCACATCCGAAGCCGGGTGAATCCCAGCCCCGTGGCCCCCTTCATGCCGGGGTGGTGCATACTCAGCAGCTGGGCTTGCCGCGTATAGATCAAAGCTCCAAAGGTTGCCCTCGAATGAGTCGCACTCCAACTGCAGCATGCTCTAAAGCCTTTATTTGGTACAGACTTGCTCCCACAAGCAGAATCCATGAGCAGCTTAAATGCCGATCAGCCTGACGCATTTTGGGGATTAGTTCTCCTTTTCAAAGGCTCGGCAGTTAAGTGATGTGCCTGCGTGGACACGCCCCAAACTTTATAAACAGTGCGTGTGTGTATAGACCTTGAAATACCTGTATCAAAAAATAACTTCTGCATACTGAATGTTCAATTCTCATCTCATCTTGGTTATTTCTCAAGTTTAATGAGATTCATCACACTAAAAGAAAATCAGGATGTAATAATTAAAATGTAAGCAATAAGTTATCATAGCACTGTGAAAACACCTACCTAGGCCATTTACCATTCACACACCACAGGGGGGAAGATTCCTCACTCAAAACTCTAGTAGCCCCTGTTAGAAATGGCCAGAAAATATCATCAGAAAACATACATTGATAGGCATTCTTTTTTTTTTTTTATCATCATACTTCTAATTTCATTACCAGGTAGAAGTTCATTCAGTGTTTCCTTAACATTTTATTCTCCATCAGAAGAAAAGACTAAATAACTCTTTGATATGCTAGTAGAGCGATTCCTTCTCTATAATGAGAAGTGTAAATTAAGCAACTTATCCACATATGGCATTTCCTTTCGGAACTGTATTAAAAGATATTCAGAGTAACTTTCCTCGAGAGCCAAGGGACAGTTTCCAACAGTTGAAAGTGTTCGATGGAGAAGTTATACCATATCGGTTTGAAGACTACATATAACAAGAAACAATGGTAGATCCTACGAGGAATCGGTTCCTTAAATAAACATACGAGGGCTCTAACAAAAGGAGGGAACTTCCCTCTTATCAGACCGGAACATGCCATATACTGCATTCGGGACTCTGGAACTCCGTCTGTAGGTGACGAATAATCTGCCCCAAAATGCGGGCAGGTTCTGATTTATCTCTTCCGCTAACAAAAGAAAGGGGGGGAAAAAATGGAAGTACCACATAATCCGAAGCAGGCATACAAAACCACATTCCTTCATGCGAAATGCAGTGCGGTCTTCACAAGGTTTGTTTTTCTACCTAGTTTCGCACCGCCCGCGACTCTGTTAAGACTGAATGCGTTTGCCTACATTACTTGTATCTGTCTTCCCAGTGACTGTTCTCCTTCTCCTGAGAACCACCCAAACAAGTGGCAGCGTTCCTTTGTCTTCTGGAAGAGTGTCTCAATCGAGTGGTAAAAGCATGACAAGAACACATATCGCAACAAATGTGTACTGGCATTTGTAAAAAAAGAAAGACCGAACATAACATCAAAAAGCCAACCCTGGGGAGAAACTATATGAATGTCCTGAATGTGACAATTCATTTTCGGCAGCGCAAAGCTACTACAATAATAATAAGTCGAAACGGAGGAGAAAGTCATGACAGTGGAGTATGCATTACAGTGCACTCAAAGCAGCAAGACATCCTTTACAACAGAAGTTCCTGAACTTATTTGGCTTACCCCACTTACCTTTTTATTTTCTCTTCTTTCTTAATGCTTCCACTGCCCCTTTCTTGTTTTCAACACCCCCCAATTGCACCAGAGGCTACTACCTCCCCCTGGATCATTCCTGTGCCCCCGGGGGGGAGGCAGTATTGCCCACTTTGAGAACCACTGCTTTACAAGGACAAAGCTAATGCAACATCAGAAAGCCGTTACTTGAGGGACACCTGTCCTGCACACAGGAGCGACACCATAGGAATATACTGAATGTGACAAAGCCATCATTACAAAGGGACTATTTATGCAACATCTGAAAATCCACAGTGGGAAGTAATTGAAGCAATAAATGTGACCAGGTGCTGAGCAGATAGTTCATATTGGCAGAAACAACATTTTATTGCAAACCGTTTTTTCACAGGATGAACCTCATGTGTCAACATGCATTCCAGGGAGAAATTTTATGTCTTCATTGTGACAAGACATTCATTACAAAGGAATAGCTAACGCTTGATCAGAAGTTATACACTGCGGGGACGGCATTTGAATATTATAAATATGAAAGCGCATTCCCTTCAAGCGCTCTCTGATGGGGCATCAAAAAGGCCACCTGCGTGTAAGATGTACTGATTGTGAAGTCTTCAGTTTCTACATCAAAAAATCCACACCTGCTCACAGATATAGGGGATGAAATACCTGAACAAAATGTGGAACAAAGGAACAGAAATAGTGTCAGTCATCATAGGTGCCGAAGGATTTGTCAAGAAAAGGCTCTTTTCCATGGAGGTGACTATGTACAAACTCCAGAGAGCATCACACTTTCTCAGAATGCAAATGTTACAGAAAGCAACAGCTAGATTTCTTTCCCTGCTCCCAGCCTACTGTGGTATAACGGTTATTTTGGCCACCTAGTGATAAGACCTGGCTCTGCCTATTTACCCAGTTATGTGAGATTTGTTCTGCAGGGCCTTCTACGGCTCGTATCCTCAGTTTTGATTGACATTTCTGATAATAAGATCCTAACTAACAAACTCGGAATTTTATGTTCATGCTGTTTCCGTTTACATTTTGTTTCTTTCATTAACAATACAGCCCGGTAGAGCACAAGTGGAGTTTTGGGGTCGGTTGAAAGTCCGATGCCACTGGCCTTAGGGTTTTGCAGCCCCCGAAGTATGTGTACATCAGGTTTATGGTCTCATGTGGGACAGGAGCTGCCACCATTTGTACAGACATTGCAGGACAGTTTGCTGGACAAGCAGTGAATGAGAGACCTCTGCTTATAGCAGTGATTACCATCTCCTATATCCTGTGTAGACAACAATTGTATTCTTTCTACTTCTGTACAGTGTATGTTATTTAACATGCTGATCAGTAATAAAATGAGCATTTGCTGAAAGGGCTGACTGCAATTTTAAATTTGAACACTGTAATCTTTCTTCTCCGTACAGTGTATGTAGTTATTTACTTTTCTAAAGTGCTCTAATGTCCATTCAGGCTATGCCTGTGCAATAGAAAAGAAAAAGAAATCTGTTTGCCTGAACAGGGAAAGACCAAGCAATGGACATCTCTCTCCATGAACCTTGCTCCAAAAGGATAAACTCTGTGGCCACCATAGGGGAAAAATAGGAGGGGGTTAATGAGGAGACTAAAACAGAGGATTTATGTTTAGAGTCCATGGAGACGGACTCGAAATTTCACCAATGTGTACCGCTCACCTCACCTCAGTCTTATAAAATGTGAACACCTGGTCGATGGACCCCTTAGTTTTTTCCAATGTGAGTAAATGGTCTAGCAGCCCCTGCCCCCGATTTTGAGGGAGGAGGTGGAATTTATTCAATCCCGATCCTGGAAGTGGGCAAAATGGTGCATCCTGGGATAGCCAGATGTTGCACTTTGCAGGAAGTGGTTATCAGGAGGTAGGGAACCTGGTAGCCCACTGCCTACCAACCGCAACCTACCTTGAGGGCATTTTATGAAGATAAATAGGGCACCTCTGGCACCCTGGCCTACGATATTGTTCTGGACTGGAAGCAGGACTGCCCCGCTGCACCAAGTTTCAGGCGCAGAGAGGGTGCACCAACATGGGCTGCACCTGGTGACTCGCAAAGAAGAAGGATCTGTACCTTAGAGCAAGCCACAATCCAGAGAAGGATTTGGCTCTGACCGAGACACTGGATGACTGGCCGTCCAGTGACAACTGGACTATTGCCAGGCCCGAGAGGACCTTGAGGGACGTCGACATTTGTGGCCAGGATCACCTCACCAAGCCCAAGGACTGAGGAGCAGCTGCAGGAAGACACCCGTCAATCATGTTGCATCCACAGCATCTTTTAAACATCTTCAACATCCGGCATCCCTAGCATCAGGACCACTTCCATAGGACTCCATTGAACGAGAATAAAGTGCCTGGAGACTTCTTCTTCTGTGGAGGGAACTACTGCTAATGGTGTTGCTGGTCCACCTGACTGGCTCCCAACTGGAGTTTGTCACCCCATGTAACTGTAACTCACCGCATTACAACTAGCCCAACCTTTTGATGAAAACGTTTCTAAGTGAAAATTCATTAAATTTGCCAATGCTTGTTCGCAGTTGAGTGAAATTCCAGATCTCCATTTCTCTGTCTCACTCACGCACAGCAGTCATGTGCTACACTGGGCATACATGTTAACACAGGTAAGACACACTCAGGATGTTAGCGTCAAGGACTGGGTAAACACACAGAAGGGTAACTTTACATGGGTGGGCCATTAGGCCCTCGAAGGAAATCCACCTTTTCTTGTTGATCACCCTGGATTTCTTTTACCTTTTTGGCTGACTTTACATCTTTGCTGGCTTTAGAACTCTGTGCACAATACCCCTGCTAACCAGTATGCTTCCCCTTTTAACTGTAGTTAAATTGGCTTATTCCTGACTGGCACATTTAACTTGCCTGTAAGTCGCTAATGTATGGTGTAGAAAATAGCATCCAAGGCCTGGAAGTTAAAAGGCATATGTGGACTGCAGCGCCCATTGTGCCATCTACTAAAGTGGCAGTAAACATGCCTGCAGGCCTACCCTGTGTAGCTTGACTGCTGCAGTGTAAACCTGCAGTGCGACCTGTTGTTTTAACAGCACAGTGTCAAAAATCCTGCTCGACAGGTCTGTTGTGCCATGTGCAACACTTGGAGTGCACTTCAACGTAAAAGAACTGGATGCTAAGACAATTTTTTTCGAGCCCCTGATTGGTTGCTGAAGAACCCTGCTTTTGTCCTACCAGATTTCTTTCTCTAGATTTGTTGTGGGTGCAATGTCTGCTTCAAACTGAATTTTAGTGTTAGGTGTGGGACGATACTAGAATTACCACAGTATATTCCCTAGTTACACCCCCAGCCTCCGGGCCCAGGTTTAGGGGTACTGAAGAGTTTCACCATCTTGGAAATGCCTTGACACATGGCATTTTGGCCCTGTTTACAGTGATGCAGACATGAACATGTGAGAGTGTATTGTAATGATTTAAAGACAAATAAAAATAACAGATTTTAGTTTTCTTGTTCTTTGTTGTGAATCTCAAAACACCCTAGCGCATTGTGGACACTGCAATTGACTTTAAGGTTGTCCCCCCCCCCCCTATGGAAAGTGGACTATGTTTCACTACAACACAGGAAATGTGGGAATGCAAGTGTAGAACACTCTTCATTCATCTCCTACTTACCCTCCCTTTAAGAGTGATGAAGTATTCCGGTCATGACAAGGGGACTTCCCTGTAGTTTCAAACTTGCGAAAGCAAAGTAATAATAATGGAATTTATGTATCTCAATCGGGTACAGTAATATTGGACAAGACACAACACAAGCATAATGATATGTTCCATGGTTGACAACACATAGTGATGATAAACATTACCTACAGGTGGTTTTTCAGCATCAAATCCCGCTGATTGAACCAGAGGTTCCATTGGCAATGACCTATTGTATCTAAAAAAAAAAAGCACTTACTATTCATTGGCATCCTTATCCCTCTTCTTGGATGACTCCTAAATTGGTAGCACTTGCGAGGCGTCACTTACTGCGTGACTTCCTTGCGTTTGTGTTGTTCATGGTCGAACTACAGAGTTAACTTAATTAGTGTCTGTCCACTGTTTCCGCTGCAAATTACGCAAGTTCACATTTATTTTTGTTTATACCAGGAGATTGAGTGATTTACTTAGAATCACAGGATGTAGAGGTAACACTGCTTGTGTTTTTTTCAGCTGAGTCCCTCGAATGTTGCAACTGTTGAGCCATTAATGCACCACTGTGGGTGGGCTTTAGGCGTTGCTGTTTTCATTCGGCAGCAGTAAACAAGCAGCACCTGTACTTTCACTGTTCTCATTACCAGGGTTGGACTGGGACTAAAAATAGGCCTGGGACAGGAAAAAAAAGCGGCCCTGATTAGTGATTCAAGTAGCTACAAAGGTGGCCCACATTTGCAAGATAGAACAGTTTTGAACTTGTAAAGACGCTCTGTATGGGTATTTCGCCAGGTATGAGCGACTGAATGCATTTGTGTGTGTTGCAGGCAAAGCTTTTATAAATATCAAGGAAGTCATCAGTGAAAACTGGCCAAAAAAGCAGCCCCTACAGTTTCCTGCCAGAATAGCTTATCGAACACTGCCTGATTGCCCTACAGGCCATTCCGGCCCTCACCATTACAAATCCTGTCATTGAAACACTGTTTTACTCGCTGGAAAACAACATGGTTGTTGAAAGTCACCCCTGTTGTAGGACCAGTTGCATCTATGTGACCTGGCCAAAATTATTATCAAGAATGCCGCCCGTTTGTTCCTCCGTGACCTCTGCTGCTTTGTAATGTACTCCACTCCACTACTATATACCTCAGTCTACCCCAATCTACCCCACTCCACCATGCTCCAATCTACAGCACTCTATTTTGCCACACTGTACCCCAGTCTACTGCACTCCACCCTACCCCAATCTACCACACCCTACCTCACTCCACCCTACCACATTCTACCCCACTCCACCCCAATCTCCACCGTTCCAATCCACCCTATTCCATTCTACCCCACTCCCACCTATTTCCTGCCAATCTACCCCACTCCATTCTACCAAACTCTAATCTACCCCACTCCACTGCATCCTGCCCCATTGTATCCCTCCACCCCACTCTACTCTAACACACTCCACTCTACACCGATCTACTTCACTCTACCCCTTTCTACCCCACTCCAATCTACCCTACTCCAATCTACACCACTCCATTAGAAACCACCCCGATGTACACCACTTCGATCTACCCCAATCTTCCTCACTCCACTTTACCCCACTCCACCCCAATTTACCCCACTCCATCCCACACCAATCAATTCCACTTTACCCCAATCTATTCCACTCTACCTCAATATATCCCACTCTACCACACTGTATACTAGTCTATCCCACCCCACCAATGTTTACCCATGCTGAACAACTTCCACACTAGTTTACAACATGGCTAAAATACTGTCCCAAAACCAATAGCTCTCGCATAGGTGTGACCTATTGGCTTTGCCAATGTTTGTATTAAATTATGGCACCTACTTCAGGGATCAACTAATTGTATAGCGATTCATTGTAATAGACTATGCTCTTAAGTATTATTTGCATGTCTTCATTGTAGCTTTTCTTGCCAACTTTTGATTGGTACTGTCAGAGCTACCCCTTACACAGCATAGCTCCACCATACAGCGCATAGCTCCTCCAAGCACAGCATAGCTCCTCCATCCCACTACGGAGCTCCCTCCCCACAGACTTGAACCCACCTGGGTCTGTGAGTTGTACAAAAGAGCTCGAGAAGCTGTCCATAAAGAGGTGAGTTGAGCACATACCATAAACTGTCACCTGCATGTTACACAGTCCAGTCCCACTGAGAGAGGTCAGGAAGTCCAGTGCCTGCTGGGGTGGTCTGTGGATAACAAGCAGGTCACCTGCTTTAAAGCCAGTAAGACAGCTTGGTTGGTTTATGCACCTGCTGAACATGTGTATGGGGGAGTCTGGTTGAAATCACATTACGCAAATTGCTTTACCTTTAAAAAATGGATAATTTGAAGTACATGGAAATGTAACATCTCACCCACAATCACATGATGACGTGAGGCTACCTCCACTATTTTCAGCACAGGGAGTGAGAGAAGCAAACCTTTAAAATGTGAATGGTTCTGGGCATCAGTGGGTTACACAGCCATCAGGTCTCAATCACTGCTGGGTCTTCAGTTCTTACAGTGGGGGGGGTCATACCCGATGGTGCCAACATACTGCACGCCTAGTTGTTCTGAGCGACCCCTGAATCACTGCGACAGAACAGTGAACAAGCCATCATTGACAGCCCCTTCTATTTCATTATTCTAAACATGAGTGTGTAATTAATCACTTAAAAAAAAATCTTTTTTCCCAAATGCAGGACTTTAAACCAATGTGGCTGAAAGTTAAAGGGATACTGTGAGGATTTGGGTGTACTATATGATATGGCTGTGGGGCTTTATCGTGCAGTACACTCACAAATACCATCTGGGGTCCAGTCAGGCTCGTTTACTTAACCTCAAGCCCAACCCTGGGCAGCTGTGGCTGAGAGTAGTAAGACCCAGAAAAGGAACTATGTGTAAAGCATTGAACAGCACCGAACAATAAAATAAAGGAATAACACACGAAAGAAAGAAGACACCAATTTATAAAAATAATGATATTTTTATGAATTTCTAAAGAACTTGTTGAATGAAATCCACCGGAGGGTTCTGGAGATTCAGATTTTTGAAGATAGTATCACGTTTAGATGCAATGGCAAACAAGCGCTGGTCAACAAAAACTTTGAAGACCTTTGAAAACTTTGAAACAGTTAGTTTGGCCACTCCGGCTTGGGGTGAGCGACCAATTCCAGCATGACAGAGGTCTAGGGGACAACAGTGAATACATTGGACAGTTACCAATCTTTTTTTACCAGTTTTTTTTTTTTTTTGTTGTAAAATCCGAACTTTACAGGACAGCCATCATAGACCTCAATAGAGTGGTTCTCACGCTGAGGGATGCAAGAAAAAAGAATCTCAAAGGATGATCCAGTTGTGGTGCGGTTGACGGGAGGTGGGTCTTTGTGGGCCCTCCTCGGTCCACTGGTGGAGTGGGACAAACTTGGCCACAGAGATTGGGATCCCTCAAAGACCTCTATGGTGCAGTAGCAGGCCAGCCAATGCAGGGCTACTGGTCAGTCTGCACCATGGTTGGATCGAAATCCTTAGGTGGGGGCTAGTGCCGCGTGGGTGTGACAAATCCAGACTCGGATAGCACTCCCGGGTCAAGCAGACTCCGGTGCAACGTTTGGCTATCTTGGATTTGTCCTCTTGGGTGTCTGGCGACTGGTAGTAGCAAACCTTTTGCGGTGGCAACCAATTTGTCGGTTTGGGCTACTTCAGCTCTTAATTCCCTGGAGCTCATTTCAGGAGATCAGCGGACTCATGTTTGGAGCCACTGCTGTAGGTTAGGGCTGGGAATAAACTTTTCCCCAGCCCAGAGCCCAAGGCACAGTTAAATTAATTGTCATGGGAATGAGGCAGGGCTGCCCCATGTCCCCATTACTTTTTGTCATAGCTATGGACCCTCTTGTTTTCCACATGCAGGCCAGACATCTTCATGAAGGACTCCAACTCAAGCAGGGACCACTACTTCTTTCCCTATTTGCAGATGACATAGTCCTCTTCATTAGACATCCTACAGACAACCTCCCACCCCCCCCCCCTTAGTGGAAGAGATACCACGTTTTGGGAGTCTCTCAGGGTTGCAGAATAATTGGGCCAAGTTTGAGTTATTTCCGAATACAGACGCTACTCATCCAGCACCGATTAGATACCCCCTCAAATGGACAGACGTCCACACTTGATACCTTGGCATTCAAATACACAAAGACGAGCACCAAGTACTACAATTAAATTATGGCCCTGCAATGGCGAACCTCTGTACTCATCACCTTTGCTAAAGATGTCTAGAACAGTGCAGCTCTCCTGTACCTTCTGCTGCCCGCCCATGTTTTCATTCCAATATTCATCAGGAGACAGTGACTGCCACCAGCACCCAGGTGCAAGCTGGGTAGCTAATTGGCAAGAAATATTCAGCGATTGAACGATTCTATGTTAACGACTGCACCAATCACAAAATCAGTGTATGTTTGTGCTGTGCAAACACTCACTCACACCTGTGCCTTCCATTGTGAGCAAGTGAAGTACATCAATGTTTACCTGTGGCACACATGGCTTCCGAGGCCTACGTCTATGGGTTTCTTTTCGGCAACAAAAAGTTATGAGTTGAAACGCTTGAGCCAACATGTCTTGACCACCCGGAATCCCTCTGGGGAACATTCCATTTCACTGTTTTCAGCTCATCTGTGACATCACATGAGAAAAGTAACTATTTTCGGATCAATATTGACCGCACCACAAAGAGTTCAGCCTGAAGTGCCTCGATCAAGCAACCCCCAACCAGTCATAAGGCCAGACATCACATGTTCATCGAAAACATCCTAAAACAACCAACTTCGGCAAGAAACACACTGTTACATACACAGCAAATTCAGGGTATTTATGGAAAACATATAACAATTCTAGTATGTTGTAACTTCTAATCTTTTACCCTCCCCGCTCACAAGGCACGGCAGCACCCCATCAACCACCCAAGCATGTGGCACTTGTTTCAGCCTCACTGGGCCTTGGCCTGGGATGAAGGGGAGATCTTGCCCCTTAGAGCACTCTTTGGAATCTCTACGATGTCAAACCTCTTTGCGGTAGCCATGGCCTTTTCCAACAAAATGGAGGTCTGTGACTGAACGGTGCCCCCTATCCGGTCCCTCCACGCCTCCCTACCAGCTTCGACATCAGGTCCAGCTCAGATCAAACCAACTGTAAAAAGGGGGAGGGCTGACAGTGCCAGCTGAGGAGTCAAACCCTGCAGACTATACCATCCAATCAAAAGGGGGTTGAAAATTATCGAAATCTCGCACAAAATGTGGACCTCTCGCCTTCCTCACTGGATCAAAGCAAATGTCCCACTGTTCCTTAGAAACCCAAAAAAGGTAACTTTCACGAGCAATAACTCAGAGCCACTATGACACCGATCGCCTGGAGGCGGTAGAAAAACCTGAAACTCCTGTTTTTTTTGCAGTTTTTTTATGTAGCGCGAACTCAACATTATTGGAGCGCTTTAGATAAGCACCAGTTTATTACATTACACAAAGATACATTCATTTTTGTAGGCATGAGGATATTAAGTTATTTGCCCAGAATCACAGGGTTTGGAGCCGATGTCGAGACTCGAGCCTTGTTTCCTAGTTCCAAAGTCGGCAACTCTGATCCTTACACCACATCCTTCACAATACTAGAAGAAGCTGAGTCCGTGCTTGTGCGCCTGAGGGTTTAGGCGCTACAGAGATGTGAAAAATAAATACTAATACCTACGCGGGGAGGGTGAATAGGACTCTCATCAATCTGTGAGTTTTAAAGACAGTTCAGTTGCAAAAGGTGGAAAACGAGAAGCAGTGTTCGGGGCGGGTGGGGGGTAAAAGCTTACGTGTAGTCTGCCAGTGCCAGCTGCCGTGAATTGTAGTTGGCAAAGACGGAGGGGGCCATGGCGAAGTGCCTCAAACAAGGACTGAAAACTCAATGAAAGAAACGACAGCTACAAGTCCATCTTCCAAAGGGAGCAGAAGGGGCTGAGAGTAACGCAAGCAGGTGCCGGGGTTCTTAAAGAAGCAAAGTGGCATCAAAAGGCGAGGAGGTAAGGGAGGCAAAAGAACTAGCTCCGAGGAGGGGTGAGGAACTCCGTGCAGAAGGAACAAGCAAGGATAGCGGCAATTTAGATGTCTTGTGGAGGAGGCGGGGCTTTAGGTCTAGTTGGTGGGGGGGAGAAACAGACACGAGGGTGACGGAGCAAGATTAAGCAGCGACGGGGTGGGAGGTGGATTGAGATAATGCCGGGCGCCCGGGTTAAAGTGAAAGCGGGCGCCCATGTGGTTGTTGAAAGCAGGCGCCCATGTGCTGCCTGCAGTAAGAGAAACTCATTAATGAAAGTAGTGCTCACAGACTAAAGAAGGCGTACTGTGTAACAACCGAAGTAAAAGGGCCAGTCGCCATGGGAGATTACAAATGAAGACAAGGTGGTACTAAGGAGGGACTAACAAGTCTCTTTACTAATCAAAGTCAGCATTTACGAAGGACAATGACACAAGTCAATGAAAAATATGGGCGAAGAGTGGGCGGGGCTTCTATTTCATACTCCACTACAACAAGTCTCGCAGAGCAGCGCATGCGCGCTGGCTCGACCTAAAAAAAACAAATTAATAGATCTGTTTGCTTATATAGGGAAAGAGCAAGCAAAGGCTTTATCTCCCCACAAGCCTTGTTCCAAAAGGATAAACTCTGTGGCCACCATTGGGAAACAATGGGAAGGGGTTAATGAGGAGAATCAAGCAGAGGATTTATGTTTAGAGGCCATGGAGAGGGGCTAGAGATGTCAGCAATGTGTACCCTCCACTCCCCTTAGTCTCATAAATTGTGAGTACCTGGTCAATGAACCCCCTTAGTTTCTTCTAATGTGAGGAAATGGTCTAGCACCCCCTCCCTTCCTTTGGTGTCTTCAATGATGTGGATGTGGCTGAAATTCATTCTATCTTGATCTTTTCTATAATTATTTGTTTATTTTTATTTAGAGGGTTTTATAAAGCACGAACATGACCCAAATGAATCAGAGACCTGTACATAGGAAAAGATTGTTTTGGTTACAAATATAAGCACAATACAACTTTTAAGCCATCAACACAATGCGAGGGAGACATTGAATCAATTTTACTAACTCTGTGCCCATGTACTTAGATTGAGGTGGTCTACGATGTCACTGCTGGTTGTGGTGTTGGGCTAATGCATCCAGTGATGTGTCCCCACCCAGATGTTGCATTTGACCCCTTCCCCGCGGCCCGCATCTCGAAACTTTGACTTGCGGGCTGGCCCCCCTGGGGAGATAACTCTGCATCGTGATTTTTGTTTACCTGCGCCGTTCCAGAGGTTCAGGTGCGGCTGGAGGGGGAGGGGCCTGTGGGCCCGACCTGCGACGTCCCCCGAGACGGGGCCTTCATCGGGGACTGAGTCCATGACTAGGAGATACGCAAGACATTTGCAGCAGCTGCGCATCGTCCCTCTGCAGGCAAAACACCCCTCTGAGCGAGAAGACCCCTTACCATTCACCTCCAGGGAACTTTTCCTATGCCCCAGCGATCTCCCCCTTCGTCCTCTGGGAGCTCTGAGACCCTGGTTCCTGGTGGAGGCAAGGAGGCTTTAACGGCGGCCTACCTCTTTCCGGGTAGCGGCAACACTATTTGACCCTGAAGCGCCCAGGGCCCCCCTACCACTGGGATCCTGCTCAAATGCCCAACACTCACTACTGCTACTGGAAATGGGGAAGATCTGTGGACTTTGGAACTGTCCCTTCCACCTCTCCTCTCACCACTCTTGACCTGGGGGCGAGCTGGAGGATAAGGCGGACGGCGTTTCCCAGCAGCACCGTAAGCGATGCTCTTGATGGAACTTTGACGATGCCCCATGGGCAGAAACCATAACTGTCTGTACCTTCCGTGATGCCCGAGCAACCTTGGCTGATACCCGGTGGAGCTGTCCTATGCAGCTATAGAGGAGTTTGGCTCTGGTTCACCCCTCAGCCGGCACCTACCCAGCCGGACATCTGACATTGTTTTCCTCACCTTCCCGTTGTGTTTCCTACCTGCATTCCTTACCCCTGTTTACCATTCCCCCTCTACCTTTTCACTCCCCATAAGACGTGTGAACGCACTAATCACTCACATTATTGTGTAATCTCATGTTTTTTTTCTCCTATGTCTATACTTGGCTATGTAATTATGTAACCTGCAACTCGCTGATCCTCATGTAAAGCGCTCTGATACCTCCGGGTCTAGCCAG
This sequence comes from Calotriton arnoldi, assembly GCA_963921515.1. Classification (NCBI taxonomy): domain Eukaryota; kingdom Metazoa; phylum Chordata; class Amphibia; order Caudata; family Salamandridae; genus Calotriton; species Calotriton arnoldi. The sequence continues at coordinate 1,289,504 of CAWUFW010003726.1, read as the reverse complement.
CGCTATATAAAACTTTGCAAATAAATAAAATAAATAAATAAATATAAAGCCGATTGGTGACTGAGGAGCTGGACGAAGCCCATTTCCTGTTTCCTGTTCCAAGAGGCTACTATAATGATCTGTCATGACAAATGCAACATCTCTGTACCACACTCCCGGCCAACCTGATCTGTGACTGGGCTCCCACCTAGTAAAAAACATAATATTACTGAACTGTATTGGGTCCATTTGGTAACCGAATAGTCACAGCGGGAAGAATATGAAGATGAATTCTCAGTCCTTTAGGTCTTGTGCCCTGAAAAAAACTTATGGAAAAAAACTGGCAATGTTGGGCATCCCAAACAACCTGTTGAATGCCATTAAAGAACTGTACACAGATACCTGGTCCCAGGTGATAATAGGTGATGGCAGTTGTGTAACAAAGAAAATAGACACCCACAATGGATTAAAACAGGGGTGTGTGTTGGCTCCAAGCCTCTTCAATTTGTCTTTATCCGATCTTGAAGAAGCACTCAGTGAAGCTAACAGCCATCCTCCAACGCTAGCCAAAGAGGAAATCAGGTGCCTGCAGTACACTGATGACATAGTGCTTTTAGCAAAACCCCAATTCGGCTTCAAAGCAGCATGAGTATATTAGCTAAGTACATGGATCGGCACAGGTTAGAACTAAATTTATCTAAAACAAAAGTAGCACTTTTAGTGGATGCCAAATACAAAAAACATGCATGGTTTTTGGACGGAAAAAAAGTTGTGCCGTCGCCTCATACAAATATCTAAGATTTAAAATCAAGAGAAAACCGAGTTATAAGCATCAGCTCCTACCAATGAGGGCCAAAGCCAAAAATCTCATTTATGGTTTCAAATTATTAAAAAGGAAATTAAGCTGTCCATCCTACAGCCACTTACTACCTGTCCTGGCTGCACAAAAATGCCTTCTGTCACATATGGTTGCAAAATTATGAGGGGTCACGAAATCTCAATTATAAATAACATCCAAACAAAGGTTTATAAGAACATCTTCCTCATTCAGCAATCAGCATCACCAGCTCAAGTCCGACTCGAGTTTGGTTTGACCAATCAAATATTCCGGAGTATAAGTGCTTTTATTAAACTATGTGGAAGGCTCAGAGCATCCACAACCGACTCTACAAGCACCTGTGCTGAAAAGAAATAGAAGCTCAAAGAGAAAATGAAATACAGGGTTCCTGCGGCTGCTATTTAGCACAGATTATAGAGGATCTTTCTGCTCAAGAAATTCGGAACTCCGGCATGGGGAAACTGGCCCTAAACAAAGCAATTAATCTGTCAACAAAACTTCTGTCTAACATAATAGATGAAAACAACTTATTACAAAGACTTAATGCCTGGACGGTGATTAAGGCATATGGTACCAGGAAACCTCAGGCCTATCTATCATCTCATTTCTCAATCATTTTAAAAAATCAATTCAGGAATTTATGCTTTGGTGTGTGGGAAACAAAGGATCTGACCCCCTCCTGGAAAGACCAGCACCAAAATCAAGACTGCAGATTGTGCAACTACAAACACGAATCCCTAGCACATATTCTCTGTGCATGTCCGAAGTTATTAAAAGAAAGAAAGACACTTTTGAAAGAAACATTTATTAATATGAACATACGAACATGCAGAGAAGCTGTAACCACCTGGTTAGGTGGGCCTTCGATTCCTCTGGTCTGCAGGGCGGTAACATTTATAAATCTGTATCTAAAGGAAATGGGTCGTGTTCCCGAAGAAAAGCAATCAATCTAAGAGACTGTTTTTATGATGAAGATTGATTTCATGATGAGGTAGATTGTCAGGGTTGCAGCACTTTATGGACAATGTAATCTGGTCTTGATTTTATTGAGTGTAGAACAATGACCAAAGATTTTTACTAATGTTTTTCATAGGACGTTTTAAATAATGTAAATGAAATTATATGGTGTAATGGTTTTGAAAGACCAAACATTTAAATAAATTTGACTATGACAGTCCTTGAATGGACAAAAGGGGCAATTACTAGGTCATTATTTCACCATCCTGAAGACACTGATAATTGGATAGACTATTAAAAACAATTCAAGCTTCTCCTCACTTGTTTATTAAAGGCTACCTGTTGTTAATTCCACAGTGAACACTTGCTCTCATGCTTTAAAGATTCTAAAAGAGGGAGGCACTCAGTGTGTGAGTTAGAAAGGTCTCCCCCGCCCACCATTCACCAGCTACTTGTCCTTGAATAACGACTGACCATCTCAAGACAAGTTACATCTCTCATTGATATGGAAGAAGGACAGGCTTCTAACACTACAGTTCTATCTAACACTGCAGAGCATCATATGAGTCTGGGCAACAAGGTGATAGATGCTAGTTTAGCCACCCTGAGGCTAGACTGTAAAGCTCTGGTAAGGTTACTCATGCAATGTGGGTAGGGGTTTGTTGGGAGGGCTGTTTGGGCGACTATTAGTAGATCACATGTGACACAGGGTTTTGATAGCCAAAATACTTCTGATCTGACAGAAAAGCTTAGTGGAAAGAGGAGGGTCAAACTGCAGACACAACACATTTGACTGGGGTAAGCACGGGATGTAAGATTAGGTGCCCCCCCCCCCCCCGGAATGTGAGATGGGTGAAGAACCGTCACAAGGCCCGACTGGTGATTGCATAACTCAATAAGAATAAGGTGGATATTGAATTAATTCAGGCGGTGCATGCTGCTTCTGTTGCGGTTAATCATTTTTCCAAAATTTGGAGCCCATACCTCTATTTCTATTCCTCAGTCTCTAGGGAAATGGCCATATTGGTTAAATGAGGCTTACGGTTCAGGTCTCTGGACACGTTCTGTGATGGAGAGGGCCGGTGCGTGGTTGTGCAGGGGTTGTTGGGTTCAGCACGCATTACATTGGTCAACACATATGGGCCGAACTCTGCTGTTACTGCTTTTTTTTTCTTTTTCTTCACTAAAGTTAGAAACAGGCTTGTACCCTCTCCCTCTCGCTCTGTAATATGTGGAGAATACTTTAATGCTACAAGCTGATTTGGATAGCACTGGCAGCGGGTCCAGCCAACACACCCAAGTGCAGGAAGATCTACGGAATATAATGCTAGACTTGTACCGTGTTAAATGCCCCAAATCCAGAGTGTATAAATTCCATTCTGTAGTACATGGAATATCTTCCAGGATTGATTACTGGTTAGGATCTAGAGATGCGATGGGCTAGGGTGAAACTATAGTACATTTACCTAGGACTTTGTCTGATCATTCTCTGCTTCTGATGGTTTTGACCTTCGCCAACTATGCAAGGATACATAGAATGTAGCGGCTGCGACCATCTGAGCTGTCAGACCCAGTCTTTAACAGAAGCCCACCAAGTGATTTGAACTCTGTGGCTACGCTGTGGGAAGTGTTTAAATAGTGATATGGGGTGAATACATTTCTAAAAGTCATTGGATATTAAGTTTTCTGCGAGATAGAATGTCATGAGCTACAGATATCATTGCTAGAGTGAGAATATGGGAGTTCTTCAGCCCACTGTGTTGCTTTTAATCCCCTGAGCCCTTAACAGTGGCACATCAGTTCTTGTCATTGAGTCAGTCTTCTGCTTTTCTGGGGAGACGTGTTAACAACTCCCAGGAAAGGATACAATAGGGGTCTTCACTAGAAGGAGGTGTTTTCTCCCTCCTTCAGGAAGCCTCATGGGTGTTGGCCCAAAAGTCAAGTTTCAAAGCAGAAGCCGCCTTTGAAGGGAAAATGGGAAACACTTGGGAGAGGGACTGCTGTATTGTCTGGGGAGAGAGGCTGGCACTAGTGACAGAAAAAGGGGAAAACAGTTGTCAAACCAGATTTCCAGGGGAGTGTAGCCACAACTCTAGGTTGAGCCAAGAAGTGCTGGGATACAAGAGGGGGGTTCTGCCATATTGGGAGTGGGCAGAATGGTGCGCCCTAGGGTAGCCAGATGCCACACTTCCCAGAAAGTGGTTTTCAGAGAGTAGGGAACCTGGTAGCCCATTGGCTACCAACAAATTCCGACCCTGAGGGAATTTTCTGCAGATAATTAGGGCACCCCACAGCACACTCCACTCAGATTGCGACTGGATGGGAAGAAGGATTGCCCTGCTGCACCCAGTTTCCGGCGAAGATATGCTGTACCGATGCAGACTGTACCTGCTGACCTTGGTGGCTAGCAAAGGAGAAAGGACTGTACCTGCTGTGTCCTACTCATGGAGAAGTTGTTTTCTGGGCCCAGCCAAAGCAAGAGGCTCCAAGGGTCAGTCGGCTGACCTCCTATTCACAACACAGGGACACAACAGATAAAGTCTACTAAGGGTAAGTGATAGCCCAGATCCTCAGACTGCTGTGCCTCATCACAGTGGAGAAGGACCCCACTGTAAGAAGTTGCACCCGAGTCTGCTGGACCCGAGAAGGTTGTCAGGGTGCAGCTTGGTCACCCAGAAGTCAAGCAACAGCCTCAAGAAGGATCTGGCTGTGACAGTGACACCTGATGACTGGCAGTTCAGAAGACCTCGAGGGACGTTGACCCCTGTGGCCAGGATCACATCGCCAAGCCTGTGTTCCGAGAAGCAGCTGCAGGAAGACCTCCTTCGACCATATCCCGTACACAGCATCTTTGCGCATCTTCAGCATCCTATCACCTCAGCATCAGGACCACTTCCATAGGAATCCATTGCAATGAGGATAAAGTGCCTGGAACTGTAGGAAGACTGCTTCTGTGCAGGTAACTATTTCTGAGGGCCTTGTGGGTCCCCCTTACTGGCTCCCTGCTGGAGTTGGTTGCTCAAAGTAACTCTGACCACATTACAACCAGTCCAACTTTCTGGTGAAGTTAATTCTAAGTGCTAAATTCATTAAATTTGCCATTGCTTGTTCGCGGTTAAGTGAATAGTTCTGATTTACTATACCTTGTAAATTCCAGATCTCCGGAACCCTCTAGAGGATCTTTTTCAATATGGTTTGTAGAAATACATAAAATCTTTCTTTTTTTTATAAACTGGTGTCAGATTTCTTGTGTTTCAGTTATTTCTTATCCAATTGTTTTGGTGCTTTTTTAAATGCTTTACACGTGTTCCTTTGTGTAATCTTTGCTGTTCAGAGCCACAGCTACCCAGGCCTGAGCTAGCATTTAACAAATGAAACCTATTGGTCCTAAAAGGGGTTGGTTAGTGTGTTACATGGCGAGGTTGCACAATCATACCATATAATACAACCCATTTTCTCACAACCACACAGCAACATTCTATTACATCCTTCACTGTCAGCATTCCAGACACCAGCTCAGACATACAGGGAATGGGAACACAGGATACAACACACATTCCAGACACCGGCACAGACACACAGGGAATGGGAGGTTAGGATACTAAAAACAGGATCAGCGGCAGTCTGGGCAGTACGTCTTGTGACAACAGGATGGTCCCTCTGCCAGACACGCATGATCCCCAAAAAAAAGAATAGTTAGGGTACCCCTGAAATACAGAAGGATCCAAGTTCAGGTGAGACGCATGGAACGCATGCAAAAAGGGCAGAGGCACTTACATACAGCCCCGAAGAAGGCCCCAGATGTTTATGGGCTCTTTGTGAAGGCTGAAACATGTTGGCAAGAATCCGAAGTGATTGAGACGATAATGCTCAATTTGAACCCAGTACCTCTATTTTAATAGACCCACGGTACCCTACTAATAAATAGCAATTCAGAACGGGTATGCCCATGAGTTTTTTTTAACCTTTTCTTCTTTCAACTGGATTCCTGCTTTATCTAGATGGATGTTTTATATAAGAACTTCCATTAGTGGTTCAGTCTGCTCTGGTGGTATTATACCTACCAGGGTGAGGACAGGCTCAGATGAAGAAGCATGCCACTATTTAGTGGGTGAGGCATCTATTTTAAAATCTTTGGATTTCCCGGTAGGATCTCTAAGTGGTTTCCTTGTATTTTTCTTCTTTGGAGCCTGGTTGCTGTTTTGTGTACAGATATGACTTTGGGAGATTGCAACTAGGTTGGTCTTCTCTCACTCTCCCTGTGTGAAGTGAGCACAAGATACAACAAACATTCCAGACACCAGCTCAGACATGCAGGAAATGGGAGTAATTCTAATTGCATTTATTTAGCGCTTACTATCTCTGACGAGGCATCGAAGTGTTTTTTGGCGAGTAGCACGCTACCTCGGAACCCAAAAAGGATTAGTGGTGAAGTAGTATAGGGAAATAGGAAATTCATTTTAGCGGTAGGCATGTGACTCTGTTAGTTGGATTGAAAAGGATAGTGGAGGGATAGAAGAGGGAAGGGTCTAGAAAGTGTTTGTTTATTTGGAGATCATAGCAGTAGAAGCCCGTTTGGGATGAGTAATGGAGAGATGGCGGGGGGAAGAGTCTTGAAGTGGATTAGGGAGAAAGATGAGGTATCAGATGAGTCTAGGAGGGATACATGAGGAAAGGGTTTAGAAAGGCTTGTGTGGGAGATCTGAATAGTAAAAGAGAGATGATGCAACGGGGTAGAGGAGGGAAGAGTCTAGAAAGGGTTATTTTGGGGATCATAGTAATAGAATGGGGGTTGGGATGAGTCATGGAGTGGAGGTGGAAGATATATTGAGAGAGGTATAGGGTGAGAAATAGGGTAGTGCATTGGAGATACTGAATTAAGAGTAAAGTAATAAATATAAAGATAAATAAGTACATAGAAGGTATATATGTGTAAGAAAGGTAATATATCCAGATTCTAGGTTATATTTAATAAATTCAAGCGTTGATGCTAAATTCTAACAATTTTAGATAAATAGTCCCGATAAAAATGTACTTATTTGTGCATTGACCTACATACAAGTTAAACTTGAATAGAGAGGGATGTGCCACCTATTTTTTTTCTTGTATGGTGGGATTTTGAGGCGAGGTGCCAATCTAGAGCGGAGGTTCCTTTGTTGAATGTATTTATTTATCGAGTTTTGTATAGCGCAAACTTGACCCATAGTCATTGAAACGCTTTACATAGTAGACGAAATAGTGGTAATACCAGTTACATATGGAATAAATACAGTTTCATTAAATAGTTACAGGTACATAGTCACAGTGTATACAAAGAGTATGGGTTAAGTAGTGGGATATGTGAACCATAGCTGCCAAGGTTTCAGATTGCTTGCATGCGACATTTTCATAATTTCAGTGTAATTATGAGTAACATTCAACAACTATGAGAGACACTTTCTTGCGAGCAAAGTTTAAGCTTTGAAGATGAGAGAAACATATAAATATCAGAAATGACACCCATTTGAGCAACGTGAAACGCTAAAAAGATCTTAAAACTGATGTAAAGCACCAGAAATGGAAGGGCAATAACAGGAGTCTCATAGCTGTAAAGTTTTCATATTGCTTATGTGCGACATTTGCATGGTTTTAGTGTACTTATGAATTACATTGTGCTGACACAAGTGACACTTTCCTGCCAGGAAAACTAGACAATGAAGTCCCAATAAAAAGCTAAATATCCCAAATTGCCACCTTTTGAGCAATAAGAAGCACCCATTCGAAGTAGCCCCTTCCAACGCAGTCGAATCCTAACTCCATTGACAGCATCAGGTCTTTCAGCATCAGAAACAGCTAGTCCAACCCAGTATTCAAACCATACACAATTTCAGCAGGTTTACCCCTCCTCAATGCACTGTGACCCTTTACGTCATCCTTCAGAGCCAGCCCATCCAGTTTAAAGCAATTCTAGACACATTCACCAAATCCAGTGTGGCCCTGCCAGGTACATTCTAGCCCCAATAACCCCAAACAGAACCAGCCTGGTCCTGTCCAGTCCTTTTACCCGCCTGAACCATCCAGCCCTGTGCAGTTCTGTTCAAACGCCATTAATATTCACACAACCCAGCCAGATCAAGCCATTCTAGCTACATGTACATCGACGAGAACCAGTCAATAAGGTTGCTAACAGGGTGTTCTTTTATTGGCCTGACTAGAATATTAATGTCCCAGCATACATTTTTTAAATCCCTTAAAGCCTGTATTTTTACCTATCGGCGCATATTTAAAACTGATAACATAAGAGTAAAGAACTTTAAAATGTGTTCCATGGGGCGTGTCCAAGATGGTGGTCGGCTAAGACGTCTTTCGTGGTCTCTCTGAAGCGCCGCAGACATAAGCTTGTCAATTTGTCTGCCGGACCCTCGCCCGCGACCCTAAGATGGCTTCATTGGAAGCAGAGGACGAAGTTCTCTCTTGCGGTGGGTGAGGTAGCCTGGGACACCGGCTGCTGATCGAGACGGAGCGGGAGGACCAGAGACGCATGAGCGGCCCACTGTGAAGCAGACTTCCGGAGCGGGCTCGACCTCCTCAGAGGCAGCTGCCGCGAGAACGCCAGGAGTCTGTGGCCCTGAGGGGGAAGTGCCGCTTTGGCCCAGGAAGGTACAGACTGCGACACGGGGGGCTCTCCTTGTTGATGCATGGAGATGCGGAGACTGGTCAAGGCCTCCCCGTGAGCGGGAGCTCTGGTGAAGATGGCCTAGCGGGTTCCTCCGCCTTCGGAGAGACGGCGCGGCGGGTGTGACAACTGCCCTGGGACCTGGAAGGTGAGAGCGCAGGGAGTCACACCGCGCCGTGAATTGGCCCAGGATCTTACCCTTCTTCCATTGTGCCGAGGAGAAGCCCCCACCACAAAAGACTTACACTGAGTCCCTGCAGCCTGCGAGGAGGCACTAACGCGCTCACGGGACCTTCAGTAAGAAGGAAGGCGCAAAGGGACAGTGTGGGCCCACCTCGAGCCCCCTCAAGTCTTCACTCCCCAGAACCGGGGGAGGAAAAAGGAGGCCCGCGCCTCTGGGTCCAGCAATGAGGGACCCACGGCCTGCAAGGAGGCCTAGCCGCAGAGGGGGACGAAAGCCTTGAGTCCTCATCAAAGCCACGGCTGAGCAACGTGGCCCTTCCCTGTGTTTCATCGTGCCAATACTACCTACGGATTGGACATTAATAGCTAAGCACCCTCCCAGTGCCCCATGAAAAGGAGGGAGCCCTTTACCGCACTAGGGGTTCGAATGCGGAGAGAGAAGGAAGGGGTAATCACACTATGTCCCCCCCCAACCCTAGCACTGAAGCACTAGCTGCATTGGAGAGCAATTTACAACCCTATAGAAAAAACAAAATATGCACAAGCACTGGCAGACTATAAGAAATTGACACTGGAAGAAAAAAGTAAATACTTTTCATTAAAAATCTCACAGGCAAGAAACTCTAGCAAGGAGCTTTTTTCAAAGCGTAGCTAAACTACCAGAACCACCTAGGGTGGAAAGCAGCATTGAATTCTGCAAGTTACTGGCACAGCCTTTTAAGGACAAAGTAGAGACTGTGTATAAATGCTTTAGGGACTGTGTTAATACCGTTTCTGGGAACTCTATAGCAGTCACATATCTTCTTCCATCCAATCTGCTTACCTTCTTTTCCTCTCCTCCCGTAGACCAGATCGTTCAGGTGGTAAAAATATCCAAATCGGGGGCTCCTTTCGACCCTTGTCCTCCCAAAATACTGCACCTGATTCCCAAAATCATTAGTGAACAACTAGGTGTAGTATCCAATGAGATAATTTGCTCAGGCACCTTCCCTGATGACTGGAAAACATAAATTCTTCCACTCTTAAAGAAACCTAATCTCGATACAGCAGATCCTAACGACCCTTTCCAGCTAAGGTGCTGGAGAAAATATTAAATGCACAGCTCACGGCATTCATCTCTTCCATGGACCTCCTAGATCCCTCACAATACGGGTTCTGTGAGGGGCATAGCACTGAGACAGCTCTGGTCGTGGCGGCAGAAGAATTAGGAGCAATGCTGGACACTGGGGTAAGGCCGCCCTGATTTTCTTAGCTCTATCAGCGGCCTTTGACACAGTAAACCACAAAATATTAGCCAACAGGTTATCTGAGCTAGGGATCAGAGGCACCGCCCTTAAGCTGCTGACATCATTTCTCTCCAATAGGACTCTTTCAGTAGAGTACTGAGTTTTTTCGTCCGAGCAATTTAAACTCCCCTGTGTTGTGCCACAGTTCTCGTCCCTGAGCCACACGTTTTTCAATCTATATGTCACCCCGCTGGCTACAATCATCAGATAGTTCGGCTTCTCAGTGGTCTCAGATGCTGACGACACCCAGTTATTGATGTCAGTTTCAAGCAACGTTGAAGAGACAGCTGATCGTTTTAATAGCTGCATGACACAGGTAAATCTGTGGATGAGAGCCAACTGCCTCAAATTGAACGGCGGAAAGACAAAGGTTCTTTTGCTAGGTACTGACACCTCCTTTTGGTCACCTAGATGGTGGTCCCCCAGCTTGGGCGACTTCCCAGTTCCAGTGCAAAAGGTGAAAAACATAGGGTTCATTTTTTATGACAAACTGACATTCAAAAATCAGATCAGTATCCTCACCTCAACTATTTTTTTTCATCCTAAAATGAATCAGGAAAGTTCGCCCTTTTATCCGCCAGATTCCCTAAAAACCCTGGTAACTGCATTATCCCTGTCCAGATTGGACTATGGTAACGCTTTGTACATGGGCATCCAATCGCAGCATCTACAGAAGTTTGAGCATCTTCAAAATGCGGCAGCTAGGTTACTGCTGGATATTCCTAGGTACCAGCCTGTCTTCCACCAGGGGCAGCTAATCCACTAGGGCAGAGGAGCGTCGGCCCACTGCTTTCTCACAGGGCGAGAAAGCCAAAACATAAAATGGTAATAACTTTTGGCTATTACCATTTTATGTTTCTTTCCGCATTGCGGGCGGGCAGGGCAGGAGTGGTTTGCCTACTCCTGAGTACGCATGACTGGTTTGGTCGGCCCTCTAGGGCCGCCCAAACCAGTCATGCGTACTCTGCACTTCTCCATGCAGGCTGCATTGCAATCTACATGGAGAACATGCAATCCCCTACAGCCCCTGGCTGAGCGGAGTCACAACCAATCCCAATGCTCCACTGGAGTGTTGTGATTGGCTTAGGGGAGGGGAGGGAGGCTGCCTGCTACCTGTTCCTGGAGGCAGGAAAGCAGGAGTAGACCGAGCAGTGAAGACGCGGGACCCGGGCCGGCAGAAAGGTAGTTTTTAAAAATAAAATTATTATTGAACCTCCCCTCCCCTCTTCTCCCCTTCCCCCCCCACGCGTTCCCCTGCCCGTATCCCCCCACACTCATCCCCCCACCAGCCACGAGCCCTGCACTGGCTTCCAGTGGACAAGAGGATCAAATTTAAATCCCAATGCCTAGCTTTCAAAGCGCTGCACGGTGCTGGTCCTCAATTCCTGAAGAAACATCTGAACTGGTACGTGCCTTCCAGAAGTCTAAGATCTGCACATAGTAAACTTCTACAAACGCCCAGGTTCAAGAAAGCTCGTTGGGGCCGAAGAAGCTTTCTGTTAGGGACAGCCAAGACATGGAACTCGCTCCCGGTCAGCATAAAGAACAGCCCTACGCTGCTATCTTTCAGGAAATCGATAGAAACCTGGCTCTTCTCCAACTAACATGTCATCTACATTCACATCAGCAACCTTACTGGACTCTCTGGTATCAGCGCCTAGACGCCCCCGGCATTCATGTGCTTTATAAATGCACAAATTATATCAAATCAAATCATCACTCAGACAGCGTAGGCACATCCTGGGAGTACAGAGGGGCCACAGGAAGAGTGAGAGGAGAACATCCAGGCCCTACACCCCTACCGAGGAACATAGAGCAAACCAGGCAGGCAGTTCCCCGCCAAGGAGATCAGCATTAACAGGTCTGCTAGGCCCTCCTGCCGACACCTGCAAAGCCCTGGCCCGGACCGAGAGGGCTGAAGAGAATGAAACACAGGAGTGACTGTATTGCTCCCCACTTGGGGCTGTGCCGCAGCGACGGCAACACTGCTGGTACTGGAGCTCGAAAGCCCCGATCTGCTCCACACTCGGGCCCCCAGAAATAAGGTGAAGTTAAGAATACGGTAGAGACCACTAAGCCGGCTCCCGCGGCAAGTGCGGCCCCTCCTGCAGAGCCTTCCTATGGAGCAGTAAAATGACAGTGGATAGAGCAAAAACAGACTGCTCATCAAAGGACATGTTTGGAATGCAGGTAGGCACAGCACCAGAGGATAAACAAGCAGAGACGGGGGCGACAGAGCAGATTCGGATGACAGGGATGGCCCAGTAACTAAGTCCTTCCTAGAATCCCTTTTTGCTTCCCTACGGGGAGACCTCCAGGCTATGAAAGCGTAGCTAGCAACGGACCTCCAGGAGGTCCGGTGCGATATTGAGGAGGTTGGCGACAGGGTAGCCGCTCTGGAGGACAGGGAAACAAGCTGAGAAGTATATTTGGAGTGGCTGCAGCTAGAGGTACTGTGACTCACGGAACAACACATAGATCTCCAGGGGCATGACGAGGATCTGGGGAATCGCCCCCCTAGGAACAACATTTGCATCAGGGGTGTGCCGTAGAAAGCGGAGGGATCTAACCTCTGGGACTATGTCACAGATCTCTTCCGCTACATCCTGGGACAAGCAAGTGAGGCTACCCTGCAGGTAGACCAGGTCCATCGGATCGGACCCCCCAGAACGTAAAAGAACTCCCCCGTTGACATCCTGGTATGTGTGCACGATTTCCAAACAAAGGACGACTTTCTCAGAAAAGCTAGGGAGGCGCAACCACTTCAATTCCGATGTCACTCTCCGGTGCTGTACCAGGATCTCTCCTGGATCACTCTACAGAAACGCAGGGAATTTTGCCAGTGACAGAACACCTGTGGAAAACCAACCTTCCGTACTCATGAGGCCTCCCATTTTGTATCATTTTCACCTCGAAGGAACCCTACACCAAATATGATCCCTCAAGGAAGCTTGCACCCTGCTCCAAATGGAAACGCCCGGTGGACCACAGGATTAGTCCCTTTCCCCAAGCAACAAAAGGCTGAAACAGCAAGGGTGGCGGCAAATCAAGAACGTCCCGATCCGAACAAAGCCAGATCTAGACACCATGTACAAGGAGAGACAAGCAGTGCTCCACGCACTATCAGGGGAATCCGCCCTTTCAGAGGCATCATGAAGCTTCGACAGCCCAGCTGAGGCCAGTCGCAGGAGAAGGTCTAGTGGTGGTCATAGCAGCGGCCATGGGGGACTACGAGACTGAAGATGGTATCCCCCATGCCTCGTTCACTTGGGGGCTGCGCCACCGCGGAGGACTCTCCTGCAGCAGAGGTACACCACGGCTGGATGCTGACCCGCGCCAACCATGTTGATATGATGAACTATGGTCATATGTTATTTCCTATGTCACATTCATTTTTGGGGGATTCTTTCTGTCATCTTTCCTTTCACTGTCCTCCGCACCATCCTTTTCATCCAGCACTAGTCTATGGCGCTTCGATGAGGCCTAATACACATGCACCAACTCCCCCTTCCGGGAACCCTAAGACAGACCTAATAGCGCTATGCAAGCCCCAACCCTACGACTCAGACTTTACGCATCATTAGCCTCAATGTCAGAGGTCTAAATAGCCCAGTAAAGCGTGCAGTGGGTTTGTCTCTCTTGGAGCGGCCAGGCTACGATATCTGCTTGCTACAGGAGACACACCTATTGGCTAAAGATACCACCCACATGCGATCACGCTGGTTCCCCGGCAGGTCAGGTCATCTGGCCCGACAAAAAAAAAAGAGGTAGCTATCCTTCTTGCCCAAAAGTTCTATGGGAAAGTCATCTCCACATTCATGGAAGTTAAGGAAAGAGCCCTAGGGCTTAGGATTCAATGGGGGGATACTCACTTCACGATAGCTACTCTATACGCTCCCAATGACAAGCAAGAACATTTCATAATCAACACACTGGCGACAGTCCTAGCTTCCCCAGATCCGGCCATACTAATAGGGGGGACTTTAACCTAGTGATGGACTCAGACTTGGATCGTTCTAGCCAGCGCTCTTCCCAGACAGGGGCTTTCTCACCTGCTGGGCTACAATGGTTGGCAGATGGTACGCTTAGCGACATTTGGAGACTCCTCCACCCCACCGCCAGGGTCTATACATTCTATTCAGCAGCCCACAAGTCTTATGCCCGAATTGACCACTTTCTCACGACAGCGGCCCTGACTGTGTGTGCAGGGGAGGCAGGCATTGAGCCCTGTTCTTTGTCTGACCACGCCCTGATCACACTGACACTGAACCTGCGGGCCATGCACTTTCGCCCTTCTCGATGGCACCTATGGGACGCCATGTTACAGTCCGAACAGATGCTGAAGTCGATCCGCGTGGCTATAGGGTATTACCTCGGCATGAATGATCGCGAGGAAACCCGTCTTGCATCAGTTTGGGAGGTGCTGAAACTAGTCCTCAGAGGAAAATTTATAGCTGTCGCGGCAGCAGAGAATAAATTGCGTAAAGAAAAGCGACAACAGATTAAGACAACTGTCTCCGAGCTTGAGTCGATTCACAAATGCACAGATGCCCCACAAGTGTGGAAGGAACTTGAAAAACAGCTCCTCCTGCGATGCCTGGATGTCGACTGGGCAGAATCCGCCCTTTTGCGACTTAAATATAAGTTCATTGTCAGTGGCGACCGCTCGGGCTGCATGCTAGCGCACAGGCCGCACAGCAGAGCATTGTCCGGGTCAATCGACGCGATCCGCACCACTAATGGAGAAGAAGTGCACTCAGATCTTGAGAGAGCTGGGGCCTTTCAGTCCTTCTATAGAAAGCTATATGCGGGAGAGGACGCCCTGTCTGGAGCTATTGAGGCCTATCTGCAGGACGTCCAGTTGACACTGCTCCCGCCAGAGGTTGCTTCCCAGCTGAATTGGCCCATTCAAATAGACGAGGTGGTGTCAGCGATTGCACGTCTTCAACCCTCCAAGGCACCAGGCCCAGATGGCTTTACCCCCTGTTTTATAGGACTTTCTGCCAGGATCTGGCCCCCCTGTTGGCCCAGCTGTTCAACTCATTTCTGGATTCAGGGTCCCTGTCCGATACAATTTTGTAGGCATCCATCTCTGTGATCCTTAAGCCCCATACAGATCCCAAGGAGTGTGTGTCATATCGACCCATCTGCTTGCTCAACACAGATCCTAAATTGTTCATGGTCATCTTGGCAACGCTTCTCAATCATAATTCTAAGTGTTCAAAATTGAGTTTGTTCCATGGTCGATAGGTGGATACATGTAATGGGTTTTAGATGTGTTGCTTTTTGTTGTTTTATGTTGGAAAGCAAGCAAATGGCGGTCTGACCATGTTAGTGGAATCATTGTTTGGAAGGTAACTAGTTCTGTATTTGCAAAAATGACATCTACGATGTGTCCAGAAATGTGTGTGGATTTGTGGATGATCTGATGTAGGTTCAGTCCATCTAGGCCATTGATGGTTGTTTTCAGATGGGGCAGGCATTTTGGGTTTGTCAAACCAAATGTTTAGGTCACCAATAATGCATAGGTTGGAGTGTAGTGTTTTGAAACTGCGTCTAGAAGTGTATTTAGGAATGTTGCATTGCTAGGTGGAGGTCTGCAAAGGAGCAGGAAGTTACAGGAGGAAATTGGTGTAGGGCTGCATCTGGTGAAGAGGGCCTCACAACCTCGTATGGAGACGTTGTCAGCTTTAGTGATATTTGATGTTTGCTGGAATAAAACAGCTAGTCCACCTGTTCTTTTGCCAATTCGATTTTGTGTGTTAGTTTGATAGCCTAGAGGAACAGCTTCATGCAACACAGGAGCCATCTCATCTCTCAACCATAATATGCATATTAAATGTACTGCTTATGCTTATGCTTTTACTTTATGTTTCTGACCCTCTGTTTCTGACCCTCTTACCTCTATCCCTGAGTTCTTTCGTCTATTGTCTCACTAATTTTCTATGTCCGGGGATCCACTAAATATTGATAAATCTGAAATCATCAGAGTGGGTGTGTCGTAACGGTTAGAACGGTCAACCTTGAAGCTGGGGAACAGGGTTTGAGTCTCGTCAGGGACGCTCAACATCCTGTGATTCTGGCCAAATCACTTAATCTCCCCATGCCTAACAAAATGAATGTGCCCATCTGTAACGCAACTGGTGCTCATGTAAAGTGCTCTGATACCTTCGGGTCGAATTCGTGCAATACAAAAACCCCCCCAAAAATATTACTATATCGAATAAAGTTCTTAAATGGTCCTGCTTCTGGCATCACATCCATTTCCCAACTCATCTCTAATAATGAATTAATATCCTTTGAGGAATTACGTAATTGCTTTCATATCCTTCTCTCATAGACACAAATATTCACTCCTTCAAGATATTCTTCAACATAACATTATTGATTCCTCTCCCGTTTCTCATACATCCCTTGGTGATTCTATACCTTCTCCTAACTTCTTTACAGAAGTTAAAGTAGCCTTTATATAGAAACAGCTTTCTATTCAAGATTCAGATAGAGCCCAAACAGACTGTTTTTAACACCTTCTATGTTATTTAAAATGAAACTTCTACCTAATAATAACTATTGGTCTTGTGGTTCCTCTAATGGTGATTTTCTTCATATGTTTTTTTCCTGCCCTAAACTCTTGACTTCCCTTTCATCTTGCTAATATTTTTCTTGGCTGTTCTTTGGATATATAGGGGCCGATTCCGATGTCGGACGGACTCAGGTCCGTCCGACATCATCCAGGAGCCGTAACCGACCGACCTGCTGTCGTCGGTTACGGCCCTGCAAGTACGATGCGACCGAACCCTGTTCGGTCGCACTCGTATACTACACAATGGGAGCATGCATTCTGAGCGGAATGCATGCTTGCATTGTGGAAAGCAGGGTGCAGTTCATCCCTGCACCCTGTGGCCGGCACCCCAAGGTGCCTGCCACCGGGTGCAGGGATCAACAGAGGAGCACCATAGGTGCTCCCAGGCCGCCATTCGGCGGCCTCGCACCCATGGGGGCCCTACTGGGGGCCCCCAAAGACAGTTACCGACTGCCTTTTCGTGCCGGAAAAACCGGCACGAAAAGGCAGTGAAATACTGCCATCGTACTCCCTCGGTCGTGAAGAGGCGGCGGGGGAGTACTGAAGGATTTCCGGACGGCGGACGGGCTCTCCGAGCCCGTCGTAAGCCATCCGGAAATCCCAGTGGGATTCCTTTCCGACTGAGCCCATCGGAATGGCTCGGTCGGAAAGGAATCCGGCCGGCACGTTCCGATTCGGTCGGAAGGGCTCCGACCATCCTTCGGTGCCCTTCCGGCCGAAATCGGAATCGGCCCCATAGTCGGGAATTGGGGCCAGGAGCGGTTTGATGGATCCTCTTCTGGCGGTTGCCGTTCAGATTATTACTTCCAATTGGAAGAATATTGACAAGGTTTCCTATATGGCGTGGTGGAACTTGTTATGTCATAATCCTAGATTGGATACCTCCCATACTTCCTCATTACATATGCATCAAATGAGATTTACTCTGGCTCCCCTTGGCTCAGTGGCGTAGCTAGACCTTTTGCTGCCCGTGGCAGTCGGGCATTTGCTGCCCTGCAATGGCCACAGGTAAGAGCGCGGTGGGTGGGTGGCGTCGGTCCCTGTGTTTGCTGCCCCGCGACAGCCGCATGTAAAAGCTGCCGCCCCCAAAACTCATGCCGCCCCTCAACAACCCCCCCCCTTTTGCAATGCCATTGCTTCCCTTGGCTTCCTATCTCTCTCACCCTTTCTTCACTAGTGTTGAAAATGATGAAGTAACGAAACCTCCTTGAATTTATTGATTTTTGCTTTATCCGTGTGTTTATTCTCCATTCCATTACATAACTTATTGTATACATCTACTTATCACATTACCTTTCCCTCATTGCCATCCTCCCTCTTTCTTTATAACTCATATACTTTTTAGTTTTCGTCCCCCTCTTTTTTCTTTATCCTTTACCCCATTAAAAATACGTAAAGTGTATACAATGCTATTTGTATTATATTGCAACATGGTTTTCTATATTTACTTAATGAGAGCTGTCATGTATCCTATATTTGTTATAATGAGATTTTGTGTATATTTGATCCTTTTTCTAGTATTGATATAAATTTCTATATGACATATCTCAATGATGCTATTCTCATACATGTTGCTGTATTTCCTTTGAATATTTTTCACTAAAGCATTTTTAAACTTAAAAAAAAGAAGTGGATGTTAAGAACATTTTAGTGGAGCTCCTGATTGTTTGCTGAAGAACCCTGCTTTTGTCCTACTGGACTTCTGTTTCTAGGTTTGTTGTGGGTACAGTGCCTGCTTCAAACTGGATTTTAGTGTTAGATGTGGGAAGACAATAGAATTACCACAGTACATTCCCCAGTCACACCCCCAGCCTCGGGGCCCAGCTTTAGGCTGAAGACCTTTGCATCTTGAACATGCCTTGACACACGGCATTTTGGGCCTGTTTACAGTGAGGCAAACACGAAATATTGAAAAAGCGGGAGGGGGTGGCCTGGAAATGATTTCAGGACAAATAAAAATACCAGATTTTAGTTTTCTTGTTCTTTGTTTGATGTGAATCTCAATAAAACCTAAACACATTGTGGACACTGCAATTCACTTTAAGGTTGTGTCCCACGTGGAAAGTGGACTGTGTCTCACTACAGCACAGCAAACATGGGCATGCAAGTGTAGAACACTCTTCATTCATCTACTACTTACCCTCACATTAAGGGTAATTAAGTATTCCGGTCACGACAGTGATGCAGCGGATACAATGAAAACTATTTCTCCTAGGTCACTTATCGGTCATCCAGGCGCGACTTATATTTCTCACATCCACATGACGATGGGGCCCATGACATCGCCTAACAAACACACACACACACTCACCTGGATTTCCTCTACACCTTTACGAATCTATACTCCTAGGAGAAAGAAAATCTAAATGAAAATCATCATGATGTACCGCTGGAAGGAGCCGGGATACCTTATTACCTTAACCTATCGCTTTCTTAGTTATTTCTTAAGATATTCCTGCTCATTGTTTTGTCGATGGATCATCTAGTGAAAATCAGTTGATAGTGATCAAGACCAGCTAAATCACAATAACTAATTACTAATTTCACAACCATTTAGTAAATAATCACTGAGTCGTTTGATTTAAGAATTTCAAAATTTATATAATTTTAAAGGCATGGAAAAGAATTTAGACTTTTATTATTCAATTATTCATACATTATCAAATCAAATATTTATTAAGCAAAAATCAATTTTATTGCAGAAAGGAAATTTTGTCATGAGGAAAATCCTAGTTAACCTGCCTATCTTCCTAATTTAACCTAATGATTTCTAACCTAAGTTTAAAGTTGAAAAATAACCTGATTCTCATACTCAACTGGAAAAATAAAACCGCAACAGAAACTTCAGCTCGTTAGCATCAGCTACCGCAACCCGTCTCATCTAACAGTCTCTCAGCATCTCCCGCTCAGTAAATGGATCGATCTGGAACTCCAAGTACTGGAAGCTACCCCTCCCACTAAGAGTAGGCCTACTTATACCCTAATTCTAACTTTGCTAACTAAATTGTTACAACATTAATATCGCGCTTTTCTTTCATTGGTCCACTCAGTTCATTATTCAGTTTTAATCAAATTCTCCCGGATCCAGCTTGTTCTTCTGGAATGCATATGTTCATTTCCTTTCTCACAGTTCATGACATGTTTCCATCCGCTTCGATCAGTACATTTGTAACTTCTTTCGATACATTCGAGAACTCTGCAGGCATTGTCCTTTCTCTTAAAACTGTTTCCCACGATTCTCTGCTGATCACCACCGCACATTATCAGTTCAAATAGGTCACATCAGCCTTGACCATTCTTGCATCCTAGCCTTTCAGCACCATCACGTGGTCAGTCTTTCTCCAACTTTTTCTCCCTTGTCATGTGTATTCTCAGCGCATGCGTACTCTAATAAACGGCAGCCATTTTATATCGCCACTCGATTAGACTTAGAAGCACTATTTAGAAATAAACAAAACATAATTAAAATAGAGAAACATAGCCTTTTCGTTTCCCTCCCGTCATCTACGTACCCCAATTAGTTATTACCTAGCAGAAAGCAACATTTAACATGTTACTTACCATCACTATTGTTTTTGCAACGTCACGTTTTATATTCTATGAAGCACGAATCATGCATTTATTATTTATTTAGTACGCAATTATTTTTATGTTATAATTAGACACACAGACATTTGTAAATAGATTATTCAGCACACATACTTGCGTGTTACCCTTCCCTCACATACATTGTTGATTAATACATTTAAACGAACATATTTATTAATTATTTATAAAATTTGTTAGGGGTTACATTTTTTCATTTACTCTGCTCCATCAACTCCCCCTTTGGTGATTTTTAAATCACCACATAAAACCCAAGTTATACTTCTTTTCAGGCAGCATATGTCTTTCATCCTTTTGCTTTTTGTTAGTTATACATCTGTTTCCATTTCATCTTGTCTTCTTGTCTCTTTATACATATTTTCTTTCATTTTCTCTAACTCAATTTCACCCATTTCTCTCTCTCTCTCTTTCATTATTCTGTTATTTCTTTTTATCTTATTTTGTCTTCTTTTTCTTTTTATACACGTTATTACAATTTTCAACACCATGGCTAACAATATTGCTACAGTTGCTATTATTATAACTTTCCCTATCACTAGTCTACTCATTCTTGTTAACCAATTTGCTACTGAAGAAAACCCTTTACCAAGTTTTCCAAGGACACTTTCAACCTCCAGTGGAACTAGTTCTTTGTGCAAATTTGTAATATTTGTGATATACTTCTGTATATTTTCACTTTTATCAGGAATGTAAGTGCAACAATGTTGGACTTTCAGCATTCCACAAACTCCACCCTCTTTTGCCAAAAGAATATCAAGGGCAAGCCGATTTTGCATCACCATAGCTCTCATGGCAACCATTTCGGTATTTACCATCAAGAACCCTCCCGCAGTATCTGTAGACAAACGATCTACTACTGTGGATAATTTCCGAATTTTAAATGCATTCAAAGATATTCCCACTGCTGGTATTAATGCTCCAAAAATATCACCTACAATTTCTGAAAAACTTTCCCTCTTTCTACGTGTAAAGCTATTAATCATCTTGTATGTTCCTTTTTCTTCTCTGTCCATATGAAAGATTTTTGTAAAGACCAGGCCTACATAACAAGTTCCATACCAATGGTCCGGTAACCTGTAATAAGCTCTATTCCCACAAATATAATAGATACCTGGAAATATTGGATCTTTTCCACCTTTGAATCCCCAACCTCCCAAAATTTGATAATTGTCATGGCAGATACTGGAACCTACAAAATAATTGTCATAGACTGTCTTATTTCTCCTAATACACAACTTTCCAGTTTGCGGCCAATCTAATGTCATTGCTGCATTTATCTTTTTCCCTTCATGATTTTCCTCCTCAAACGTCCATAGATGTGTTCTTTTCTCTTTTATTGCTTCTCTTTGAAATTTCATTCTTCTTTCTTCAACCATTTCTAAAAATACCTTTTCTTCTTTCTTTAACTCACATGTAAGGTTGTTTTTAGCTATTTCTTCTAATGTTAAAATTCTATGCTCTAAGAAGAATTCTCCTAAAACTTTTGCTTGTTTTACTTTGTTAAGTTCTGGAACTACAGGAACATTTGCAAAAATCTTATCTACATCAGTGTAATAAAATTCTAATCTACCTGTTTTATAAAATAAACTTGCTATGACACTACATGTTATTCCATAAGTTAAAGGTAGGTGATGATAAGTCACACCTTCTGTCACTGATGCAGGCAACTGCATACAAACATAACAATCTCTCACATCCATTGTCTCTACATATTCGTACAACAATTTTGTAAAAACATTTTTAGAAAAATCTGCTACTGACTTATCCTTATGTAATTCTGCACTACTTCTTAAAATAACTGGTTCTTTAATATTAGTTTCTTTTTCTTGTTTAGTATCATTCTTTGCTTCTACTACAGCTATACTAATAGGAATTGTGATTGCCAAAACTATCCATACTGTCATTAATAATCCTGTACAAAAGCAGCACATTTTACACCATCTTTTTAAAAACTCCCATTTATCTCTTCTATCTCTAGTATTCTCCATTTTTATTTTTATCGTTTGTTAAATCTCAGAAAATTGTGTCACTACACCTCAGAAATGACTTAGATGCCACTCTGCATTCAAAAGTCTTTGCTTGGTACTTTCTTTTAATTCTTTTCAGAATTCTTTCGTTGTCACATCCGGTGATTTGTCATATCCAGTAAAATTGTCACATCCAGTAAAATTGTCACATCCGGCAGAAGCACTTTAAGTCTTCACTTCAGGTTTGTTGCACCTCACCTTTACCCATTTGGTTTCTTAGTCTCGGGTTCTCGTGAGTGTTTCTTTCTTCTTTGTAATCAGTTAGAGCGATGTACAACCACTCAGGTGACTTGTATTTCGAATTCACTTTCTTTATTCTTTTAGACTTTTGCAATCGTTTTCCACTTGGCTTTTCTTGTTCTTTTTGACTTGTTACTTCATTCACCTGTTCAGCACTTTTTTCTCCTGTTCTGATTATTCTGTATCTCAATTTTCTTATATAGTTGCTGGGCCAATTGTCTCCTTTTCTTGGCCTTTTTGCTTCACCTTCTTTTTCTCCTCTTTCTGATTTCCAGTTTCTTTTTCTTGATTCAGTTCTTGTTTTCTCTTCTTCTCCGCTTTCTTCAGATTCTGTTTCAATTTTCTCACAATTGTCTCTTATTTTGAAACTTATGATCTCATTTTCTTTTACTGGTGGTTCTATTTTCTCCTTCTTGTGTTCACCTATTACTGTCCCTCCTCGATGTTCTTCCGAATTGGTATTTATCTCACTCTCTGCTTCTAATTTTCCCTGTTCTTTTGTTTCACTATCTGTCCCTATTGCTCCTCGGGGTTCTTCTCGATTTTCTAGCTTTTTAATTGTCTCTTTCCCTTCTTTGTCTATTATATATTACTTTTGAAGGATTTCCACCATAACTTGTACTTGGTTGCTCATTTAGATCATTTTCTTGTTCATTCTCTTCTCTAATTGGTTCAAATTTCCAAGTTTTCCTTCGAAATTCTTCACAGTTTTCAACTGAATCATCAGATCCTGAACTCGTGTCAGATATTTCCAGATGTCGACTTACAGGTTGATCTTCAAGTTCTGGAATTTCTGCAATTTCTCCTTCTTCTTCTTCTTCCTCTATAGAGGTACTTGCAGTTGGGTTTTCCAGATGTCGACTTTCAGGTCGATCTTCAAGTTCTGGCACCCTTTTTCTTCTTCTTTCTGTCTCAGACGCTGAACTCTCATCACACACTTCCAGATGTCGACTCACATGTCGATCTTCAGGTTCTGAAACTCTGATTGTGTGGCTGGCATGGACCCAGTTTTTCACTCCTGCACACTTGATTGCAGTCGTTGTCACCAGGATTACCTGTCGTGGCTCGTCCCAGTGAGGAACTAGACAGTTTCTTCTCCTGTGGACTTTTATGCGGACCCAATCTCCTGGATTCAAGTTGTGAGCTGGTTTTCTTTCAAGAGTGGTCGCATCCGGTCCAACCTGATGAAACACAGAACGCACCACATCAGCCAGTCCTTTGCAATAATCCAGTACTAGAACATCAGTTATAGTCAGTAACTTGTTGACAGGTACTTGTGCTTGTCTCATTGCTCGTCCCATGATCACTTCATGAGGACTAAGTCCAGTTTTCTTTTCAGGAATACTTCTGATGGTCATCAGGACAAGGGGCAGTGCATCGGGCCATTTGAGTCCTGTAGCTTGACACATTTTTCCTAACCTGTTTTTAATTGTTCCATTTATTTTCTCTACTACCCCAGAAGCCTCTGGTCTGTATGCACAATGCAGTTTTTGTTTAATACTTAATGCTTCACAAATCAATTGAATCAACTCATTTTGAAAATGTGTTCCTCTATCTGTCTCAATCGTGACTGGAAAACCATACCTTGGAATGAACTCTCGCAGCATAAGTTTTGCTACCGTTATTCCATCATTCCTACTAGTCGGGTATGCCTCCACCCAATGAGAAAACAAACAGACAACCACTAGAACATATTTTAGTCTGTTACAAGGGGGCATTTCAATGAAATCCAATTGCATTCTAGTGAACGGACCTCCTTCTCGTCCTATTGTTCCTAAACTCACTATTGTCTTTCTTCCTGGATTAAACTGCTGACAAATAAGACATCTTTGACAAAGACTTTCAGCTATGGCTCTGAATTTTGGGTTATACCATGTTTGTCTAAAAAGTCTGATCATTGCATCTCTCCCAATATGAGCTTGTCCATGGTACATCCGTGCCATGTCTGAAATCATGCTATCAGGCATAACTGGTCTTTCATCTCTGTAAACCCACACACCATTGTTTTCTTGTCTTCTACATCCTGCTTTTATCCAGTAATCTTTTTCCTCATCATTTGCAACTTCCTGTAACTGTCTCACCTCATCCCATGTCTCGACAGTGTTAGTAAAAAGCAAAGGAGAAGAGATATGCTCCCTTTCGCGATTCTTATTCAGGGATACCATGTTCTCTGCACAATATCTGGCTATCTCGTCGGCATAATTATTTCCGACAGTTATGTAATCTTCATTTTTCTTATGTGCTTTGCATTTCACTACAGCTATCTGCCTAGGCAGCTGTATCGCCTCAAGCAGTTTCTTTACAAAATCTCCATTTCTGATAGGTGTTCCTGCAGACGTCAAGAAACCTCTTTGTGACCAAATCTGACCGAAATCATGTACTATACCGAAACCGTACTGGCTATCGGTCACAATCGTAACTCGTACATTTCTTCCCAACTTACATGCTTGAATCAAAGCAATCAGTTCTGCAACTTGGGCAGACCTTATTCCTTTCAGACAAGACGCTTCCATCACAGTCGCCACTGTGCACACTGCGTAAGCTGCGCTTAAAACTCCTTCTCTCGTTCTCAAGCATGAGCCATCCACAAACATGACATCATCTGATTCTTTTAAAGGCTCATCTTTTATGTCAGCTCTTGGTTTTGTGCAATATTCCAGCACATTCAGACAATCATGATCTACTTCATCTTGTTCAATTATACTCTCTTCATCTGGCAATGATGTCGAAGGATTCACATTCATACATCTATCTATGGTCACATTTTCTGCACTCAATATTACTTTTTCGTACTTAGCCGACTATGTGTCATGTACTGTGTTTTTGTTCTTGTCAAAAGTATCTCTACTGAATGGGGAACATATACTCTCAGTGGATACCCCATCACTATACCTTCACTTTGTTCCAGACTTACACAAGTAGCAGCAACAGCTTTCAGACATCCAGGCAACGCTTTTGCTATAGGATCTAAAACAGCTGAAAAATAAGCAATTGGTCTCTTCATTGTTCCATGTTTTTGTACCAGTACTGAAAATGCACATCCATCTCTTTCACTGCAGTACAATTCAAAATCCTTTTCGTAGTCAGGCATTCCTAAAGCAGGGGCCTCACACAATTTCTTTTTCAACTCTTTGAAAGATTTCATTTCTTTGTCATTCAATTCAAAAGGGTCTCTTACATCCTTCTTGGTCAGTTTTTGTAATGGCTTAGCAATCAAGGAAAAACCACTTATCCATTGTCGGCAATATCCAACCATTCCCAGAAACATTCTTACCTCTCTTTGCGTCATTGGTGCTCTCATTCCTTGAATCATTTTTATTCTCTCAGTCGTTATCTTTCGCACTCCTTTCTCAATTTTATGCCCTAAATATTGGACTTCTTTTTGACAAAACTGCAATTTCGAAGGGGACACTTTATGTCCTCTTTTCTCTAGATGGTTCAGTAAAGCAATTGTATCGCTTACACATGCTTCTTTTGTTTTCGATGCCACCAACAGGTCATCGATATACTGCACCATCACTGACTTTTCTGGCATTTTCAAATCTTCCAGGGATTTCTTTAAAATCTGATTAAAGATTGAGGGGCTTTCTGTATACCCCTAAGGAATTCGGCACCATGCCAAAATACGCTCTCCGAACCGGAACGCAAATAATGGCTGGCTATCTGGATGTAAAGGAATAGAGAAAAATGCGTGACACAAATCTATCACAGTGTACCACTCAGCTTCATGTGGAATTTGGTATAGAATTACTGCAGGGTTTGGCACTATTGGACAACAAGGCACAACTATTTTATTGACCTTTCTCAAATCCTGTACTATTCTATATGTTCCGTTTGGCTTTTTCAGTCCCATTATAGGTGAATTACATGGACTGCTCATTATTTCTTTTAGAATTCCCTGTTCAATCATTTTATTTATTACAGGAGTTATTCCTTCAATTATTTCTGGAGTCAATTTATACTGTGGCGTATTTGGGTAAGTTGTTCCTTCTTTTACTGTTACTTTTACGGGATCTACTTCTTTCATCAATCCAATATCTTCTCCTGTAAAATCCCACACATTCTCTTTCACTGTCTCTTTCAGTTCTTTTGGAAGTTTTTCTGCATCAAATGCAGGAAACAAACCATTCATTTCTGGTTCCTGATTCATCAATGTCACTTTATACAATACATCTTCATCTGGGGTCTGAAATCCAATTCCATCTGGCGTACAATAAATTGTGCAGTTCATCTTACACAAAAGGTCACGACCTAAAAGATTTACGGGACTACAATCACACACTACGAATTTATGCATTTTGCTAAAAGAACCAATTTTTACTTCCACTTATTCAGTAAGTGGTGTTTTAATCTGCTGATTCGCTACTCCAACTACTTGGATATATTCACCTGAGAGAGGAAGGTTTGGAATTTCCACTGACCTAACAGTAGAACGGGTAGCTCCAGTATCGACAAGGAATGTTACATTTGCACCATTCACTTCTCCATCCACAAAGGGACCAGACTGATCTACCTCTAGAGTTGCGCCACGTACGCACTGTTTTCCCTCTCCTAGGCACCGTCAGAAACTTTCATCCGACTCATCCTCACTCTGACGCAACCAATACTGAGAAATGTTAGCTGCTCGCGGCAACTGTGTTACCTGCTCTCCTCCGTAGAATCCTGTTTCTGTACTGTATCTTTGCTGGTTAACTTTGTTGGGAAGTGGTGGTTGTGGCACCTGACCTTGTTGAACAACTACCTCATTCTGCACCTGTGGATTTAATGATTGATTTTCCGGATTAGGATTAGGTGGGAACGTACACTCGTTTCTCCAATGCCCTAATTTTCCGCAATTATGACATGGCCATTTTTTCTTTGCCTCTTCTAGACTCATTTGACCTTTCCCTTTACCTATGTTAGGTCGGGATTTATTCTGTCCTGTTTCATTCCCACTATTATTCAATTGAGCTTCTTGTTTCTCTGCCACTTCTACCTGTGCCCACATTGCCTTCTCTTTCAATTTACGCTGTCTACTCTCAATATCATCACTACAATACTTAGCATACCTCAGTACCTCATCTACGGTGCCGTTTTGCCAGTTAATCATATGTTGTTTAATCATTTCACTAATCTCTGGTTTCAGTCCAAACACAAATCTATATACAAAATGACTCCTATCCTTTTCACTCAACTCCTCATACCCACTATACTGCTTGAAAACCAACAACAATCTTTCATAATAGACATGTATGGACTCCTTACTTTCCTGTGTAGTTCTGTCTATTTTTACCCAATCTGTTTCTTTAGGAGGAATCTTATTTTTCAAAAAGGTAATCACCTTATCATATTTCCTCATTACCTCAGGACCTGGAGCTCCTGTCTTAGGATCTCTTGGATATTCTGTAGTTGGCCAGTCAACTGTAATTTTACATTCAGACCACAAATCAGTTGGCACCACTATGTCAAACAATCCATCTAAATCTATCCACAACACCTTTGAAACCTTCACAAACCTCTCCACTTGTCGGTACCATTCAACTGGTTTCTCTCTCAGCTTCGGGAATTCGTTTGTAAATGACAGTATATCCTGTCTAGTCCAGGGAACATGCACATAACTACCACCTGGAGTTTCTCTCATAGGGTATTCTCTTGCAACAGGTTCCTTTTCAGTTATCATAAAAGCCAAAGAAGCTTTGTCTGCAGTTTTCTCATACTTTTTTGTCCATCTGACTTTCCATCTATCCACATCACCCCATTTTCTCAGTAAAACAATTAACTCTTTTATCTGTGTCAGCCTTCCTGCTGTGTTCAAATTTTCAATATCTTTCTCACAAAAGTCTACTCTGTACGGTTTCTGCAATGTTTTCACTTTCGCAAAATCTACTCCAATTTCACTTGCTATCTCTTCCAGTTTGTCATGTAAATTTTTAGCTCTCCATGTAATACTTTTGCACAGAAACATAATCTCATCATCCTGGTAATTTTTCAGCTTTTCTGTACCAATCGTCCCTAAAATTAATTCTTCCATGTCAATCTTTAACCTAATTACATCTAATGGTTTTTCTTCTAGTTCTTTTAATTTAAATGCCTTCATCCACTCATTTAACTCATCAGGAGTCGGACCTATAGGCGTATTATTTTGTTCTATCCAATTACCACTCTTTTCAGGTGTCACTGTTGCAGATTCTGTTACCATAGGCATTTTCCTACCATTACACTCATTCACTGTCAAATTTGTAGGTGGACTTGGTCTGTAGGCACTAGCCAAATTACTTGTACTTGCACTTGGTTCCATCCTTTCTTTTTCTCTCTGAAATTGTGAATTCATAAGAATCACTAAAGATCGTTCATCAATTTTCTGATTCTCAAAAACTGGTATTACTGGACCTATTGTTACGGGTACAGTTACAGCTTCCATGTTTTTCGTTAATTCCCTAATTTTCTCAGTCAGCTCTTTTGTTGTTCTTGCTAATTCAGATGCATTGTCACTTTCTACTCCTTCATTTTGTGAAGTTCTTATTTGATCTTGTGACCTATTTATTTCAATTCTTTTTACGGGACTTTTATTTCGCACAATCTCTATTTGCGGCGCATTAGGTGTCACCACTGTAGAACTCTGCTGATACGGAGGGGGATTTCTATTTAGAATATCTTCCAGCAATTCATCATCCGTTTCACTCTCATGCATATATTTTTCCCTCTCCATATGTTTCTTTTTCTCAGTACGTTTTCTCTTAGTCTCTTCCTCAACTGTAAAAGCCGGAAACAAACCTCCTGTCATGTTAGCACATCTCCATCGTTTTATTCTATCCTCATGATTTATTCCCCACATTCTTCCAGGCATAAGCTCATGATCCCTTAAACCTCTGAATCTCTCTCGCTCATACATCTCATCTTCCCATTCCGTCAACGCTTCAAACTGTGTCGGTCTAGGTCTAGGTTCTAAATTTGTCATCTTTTCTCTCAAATTCCGCAAAACCGCTACACTAAATGAACCATTCTCAGGGAAAGCTAATGCTCCATCATTCTTCGTATACTTTGCCCAATTTTCTAACCATATGCATGTATGATATCCATATTTCAGCATCATATGTGAAGCTGCTGATTTCGGCGGAGGAATTACTTGTCCCGCTCTAGTCACAACCTTTTTGTCTTTCTTAAAGAAATTCTTAATTTTTGTCGTCCATGACGTTCTCTCCCTTTCATACTCATAATACGGCATGTTTTCGATTGGTTTTTCTCTTCAAAACCAGCACTGTTCCGTGTACGGAACTTCAACCAATCACAGCGCGATTCACACCAACACACCAATCAGAACGATTTCCTTCTTCCGCGCACCCACCAATCTTAGCGCGGCACTTTTCCTACGTCACTCCTGTCTTTGCGTTCACGTGACTAGCGCACTATCCAATCCTAGCGCGGCACTTACTGTCACTCTTGCTCTTTTACCCCTCCTTTACAAAAATTATCGGCAATTTTTCTTTTCAATGTTTCTTTGTTAGTTACCACATTTAAAACAATTCCATAGTCTGATTCGCTAAACAAAAGTGACAGCTTTGTCCTTTTACACAAGAATCCTGTATTTCCAGTAGGCAGCGCTTACCTCTACCCTACCACAGAATTATTAACTTTCGCCGATAAAGTAGCACTTCCCTCTACCTTACCCTTCTTTCAAGCAAACAGTAAACCCGTTTCTCTGGGGATAAGACACATGTGGAGACTATGCTCCTGAGAATTAAGGCCAGAGTTTCACAAGAAAACGTGATTTGCTATCTCAGTTACACACGTTTCGTACAGAAAATCCCTAACATAACACAACCTGTGTTATTACCAAAAATGAATTCAGACCATGTACCAAATTCCATGTGACTTCTCTTGCCACACGTGTTCCACTTCCTACATCCCAGAAGCGTGAAAACTCACATATAACATAACGCGACTCAACATATAGTATTAGTCATCAAAATAATCAATAATCAATAATCACCAAACTAATCTATAGAAACCATAACTCTGCTACCAAGAAATCTGATGCAGCGGATACAATGAAAACTATTTCTCCTAGGTCACTTATCGGTCATCCAGGCGCGACTTATATTTCTCACATCCACATGACGATGGGGCCCATGACATCGCCTAACAAACACACACACACACTCACCTGGATTTCCTCTACACCTTTACGAATCTATACTCCTAGGAGAAAGAAAATCTAAATGAAAATCATCATGATGTACCGCTGGAAGGAGCCGGGATACCTTATTACCTTAAACTATCGCTTTCTTAGTTATTTCTTAAGATATTCCTGCTCATTGTTTTGTCGATGGATCATCTAGTGAAAATCAGTTGATAGTGATCAAGACCAGCTAAATCACAATAACTAATTACTAATTTCACAACCATTTAGTAAATAATCACTGAGTCGTTTGATTTAAGAATTTCAAAATTTATATAATTTTAAAGGCATGGAAAAGAATTTAGACTTTTATTATTCAATTATTCATACATTATCAAATCAAATATTTATTAAGCAAAAATCAATTTTATTGCAGAAAGGAAATTTTGTCATGAGGAAAATCCTAGTTAACCTGCCTATCTTCCTAATTTAACCTAATGATTTCTAACCTAAGTTTAAAGTTGAAAAATAACCTGATTCTCATACTCAACTGGAAAAATAAAACCGCAACAGAAACTTCAGCTCGTCAGCATCAGCTAACGCAACCCGTCTCATCTAACAGTCTCTCAGCATCTCCCGCTCAGTAAATGGATCGATCTGGAACTCCAAGTACTGGAAGCTACCCCTCCCACTAAGAGTAGGCCTACTTATACCCTAATTCTAACTTTGCTAACTAAATTGTTACAACATTAATATCGCGCTTTTCTTTCATTGGTCCACTCAGTTCATTATTCAGTTTTAATCAAGTTCTCCCGGATCCAGCTTGTTCTTCTGGAATGCATATGTTCATTTCCTTTCTCACAGTTCATGACATGTTTCCATCCGCTTCGATCAGTACATTTGTAACTTCTTTCGATACATTCGAGAACTCTGCAGGCATTGTCCTTTCTCTTAAAACTGTTTCCCACGATTCTCTGCTGATCACCACGGCACATTATCAGTTCAAATAGGTCACATCAGCCTTGACCATTCTTGCATCCTAGCCTTTCAGCACCATCACGTGGTCAGTCTTTCTCCAACTTTTTCTCCCTTGTCATGTGTATTCTCAGCGCATGCGTACTCTAATAAACGGCAGCCATTTTATATCGCCACTCGATTAGACTTAGAAGCACTATTTAGAAATAAACAAAACATAATTAAAATAGAGAAACATAGCCTTTTCGTTTCCCTCCCGTCATCTACGTACCCCAATTAGTTATTACCTAGCAGAAAGCAACATTTAAGCTGTTCCTTACTTACCATCACTATTGTTTTTGCAAAGTCACGTTTTATATTCTATGAAGCACGAATCATGCATTTATTATTTATTTAGTACGCAATTATTTTTATGTTATAATTAGACACACAGACATTTGTAAATAGATTATTCAGCACACATACTTGCGTGTTACCCTTCCCTCACATACATTGTTGATTAATACATTTAAACGAACATATTTATTAATTATTTATAAAATTTGTTAGGGGTTACATTTTTTCATTTACTCTGCTCCATCAACAGGGAGCGCTTCCCTGTAGCTTCACACTTGCGAAAGCAAACTAGTAATAATGGTATTTATAGATCTAGATCTAGTACTGTATTATTGGACAAGACACAACACAATCATAATGGCATGTGCCATGGTTGACAACATGTAGTGATGATAAACATTACCTACAGGTGATTTTTCAGTATCACATCCTGTTGATTGACCCAGAGGTACCCTTGGGAATGACCTGTAACACTAGCCCTCGGCATAGGCACAGCCTTCAGGCACGCACACGCACTGTCCCTTGGCAACAACCTATTTTAGGTTGAGCCTGCGCACATGTGCTGTTGCTTGGCAATGATGTATTGTATTTAAAAAATGTACTTACCATGCGTTGGCTTCCTTATCACTCTTCTTTGCTGCCTTCTAATTTGGAAACACTTGTGAGGCGTCGCTTACTGCGTGACTTCCTTGTGTTTGTGTGGATCATGGACGAAGTACAGATCTGTATCCGTCTGCCTCTCCCACTGTAAACCTGACTGGAAAATATTGGACACTTTACAAGGGCAACAGTAACATTACAAAAGTTCACATTTATTTTTTTATGCCAGGAGATTAAGTGATTTGCTTAGAATCACAGGCTGTAGCGCCGACATTGCTTGTTTTTTCATCCAAAGCCCTCCAATGATGCAATTGTTGAGCCACTAATGCACCACTGTGCGTGGGCTTCAGGCGGTGCTGTTGTCAGTCAGAAGCAGTAAACACACTACCCGTGTACTTTCACTGTTCTCATTACCAGGGTCGGCCTGGGACAAAAAATAGGCCCAGGCACAGTGTTTAGTGCTCTAAGTAGCTAAAACGTGGCCACCTATTTGCAATTTAGGGCAGTTTTGAACTTGTAAAGACACCCTGTATGGGTATTTTGCAAGGTATGTGCATTTGTGTTTGTTGCAGGCAATACTTGTGGTAATATTGGGGTAGTCATCAGTAAAAGCTGGCCCACAACCAGTAAAAAATATGGCCCCCACAGGTACCTGTGAGACCAGCCCATCGGGCACTGCCTGATTGCCCTAGAGGTCAGTCCAACCCTGCCCATTACAAATCCTGTAATCTAACCCTACTCCAGTGTACCCCACTCCACTGCTTTCTATCCCAATCTACCCCAAACTCCAGTCTATACCAATCTACCCCACTCCAGTCTACCCCTCCCCAATTTACCCCATTCTGCGCTATGCCACTCTGCCCCAATCCAATCTACACTACCCCAATCCACTCTATCCCAATCTACCCCACTCCATCCCAACCTACCCCACTCCACCCTACCCAATCTACCACACCCCAATCAATCCCAAACTACCCCACTCTACCCTACCACAATCTACCCCACTCCACCCAAATCTCCCCCATTCCAATCTACCCAACTCCCATTTACTCCATGCCAATCTACCGACTCCATTCTAACCCAATCTACCCCACTCCACTCTACCTCGCTCCACTCTACACCAATCTATCCCTCCACCTCACTCCACTGTAACGCACTCCACTCTACATCAATCTACTCCACTCTACCCCTTTCTAACCTACTCCAAATTACCCTACACCACTCTAACCCCTCTACCGCACTCCACTCTACTCCAATCTACCTGACCCCACTCTATTCAAATCTACCCAACCCCACTCTACTGCACTCTAACACAACCTACCCCATTGCACTCTACCCCAATCTACCCACTCAACTCTACCTAACTCCACCCTACTCTACTACACTTCAAACTGCCCCACTCCACCCTACCCAATCTACCCCACACCACTCCACTCTATCCCAATCTACCCCACCACACTCTATCCCACTCCACCCAATCTACCTAACTCCACTTTTCCCCAATTTTCCTCACTCCACTCTACCCCAATCTATACCACTAACCTACACTCTACCCCACTCTGACCCAATGTACACCCCTCTAACCCAATTTACCCCAATCCACCCCAGTCTCCCCCAATCCACTCTACATCACTCTACCCCACTCTACACCACACCAATTTACTCCACTGTACACCAATTTAATTCACTCTACCCCAATCTACTCCACTCTACCCCAATCTACCCCACTGCACTTGATCCCACTCTACCCCACTCTTCACCAATCTACCCAATCTCACACCACCCACCACACCCACCCTACTCCACCCCACCAAAGTTTAGCCATGCTGAATAGCACCCACATTGGTTTGCAAAATGTCTAGAACACTATCCCAAAGCCAATAGGTCTCGCCTGTGCGACAGAGCTCTCTTTCCAAAGACCTGAACCAACCTGATGATGCTCCAACTCTCGTCCCTGATAATGTCTCATTTAAAGCCGGTAGATATATTGCTCGTTCTTCACCCTTCCTCATGAACCTCTCCACACAGCTCACAGATGTCTGCATCTGTTTGTGACATGTGGTGACATCACTTGAAAATATCAGTAAAAGCTCCCCAAAGCAACAGGGCACGTTTATCCTAATCTTTTTGTAATTTATATATCACTTACTACTACTGATGAGGCATTGAAGTGTTTTATGATGAGTGACATGCTACTCCCGAAACCAAGGATTGCGGTTAATCCACTAGTCACTATTGTTGGTGGTCAGAACAAGGCTTGTGCTCCCAGTAAACCATGTCATGTCTTTACTCCAGTTTCTTTGTGGTAGATTAAATTAAAATGAGGTAGATGTCATCATTAGTGGGGGCTATGTGAGTTTATGTAATGGATTTGTCGGATGAAAGATCGGCTGGATGAGATTAAGTATTTGTAGGTTGCAGGCTCATGCATGAGTCAAGCACCAAGGCAGGCTCATGCATGAGTCAAGCACCAAGGCAAGCCCTCTCCCCACCTCTCTGGGCCTCCGATTTGGTCCCCATCATTGCAACATCACTGAACTCGCCCAGATATACAGGAAGTGACATCACTGGATTCCTATCATCCATCTGCACAGGAAGTGACATCACTGGATTTCTCATCCTCCATCTACACAGTAAGTGACATCAATGATTCCCCACCAAATCTGTCTTTAAAAGGAGAAGCCAAGCAAGACAACTAATTTCCATCTTCCAGCTACACAGGAAGTCACTTCACTGGATTTCTCATCATCCATCTGCAGAGGAAGTGACATCAGTGGATTTCCCATTGTTCATCTGCAAAAGATGTGAAATCATTCCTCTCCCCTGCTTAATGATGGACCTGTTTAATGGTCGCTGCAATGTGGATGTGCTGCATGTGCACCAAAGGGAAACCAGTCTGTGCGCAACAACAAAAACTTGTCCTCCCCTTCTCCCTCCAACGCAGCTGTGACCTTCCATGACTTCCAGCCCAGGCTCCATTCTACACACAACTGCCGTGCCGAACCACACAACATTGGGAGACCACTCTCCTGCTCTTCCTGCATGTTTTCATGTACTTATTCACACCCACAACTCACTGCACCTGCACCGTTAGCACCAACACCCCACTCTTGCACTCACACAGTCCTGCAAACACCTGCACAACACCCTTCACTCACATGCATGCTCCTCAACCTCCCTTCACTCACCTAATACACCACAGAGATGTGGGGGCTGCTACACAACGGCGCTCCTGAACTGCATTTCCTCATGAAAACCTGTCAGAACCCTACATCAGCATCTGATATCTCCACAGCCACCCCCCCCCTCAGCTATAAGATCAGCAAGCAAGATAGACTTCACAATTCTGGAGAAGGAATCCCTATCATCCACAAGATCGCCATCAGTTGCCCCACCTCAATGTACACATCATCCTCTAACATGGAGCACATGTCTTTCAAGCTCCATGTAAAAGCCAACCTTACCCTATGTGGAACTCTCATCTACAGGCCATTGGGGCCTCTCACCAATCGGAGTCTGACTGCAAACACAAGATGACGCCAGGAGAAGTGGACCCTGCCAGTGTGGTGGCGGTGATGGGGCTATCTCTACGGTGGCTATCTCTACGGTGGCTAAGTGGGACCACGCCCGGACCCGAGTGGTTGCTGGTGATTAAAGGCTTTCCTCTGTTGGGCCGCGAGGAGTCAACCTCACAGTGAAGGCCCTGCAGAGCCGGTAGGAGCTGGCAGTGAACACAACCTGACGGAGTGCTGTGTAACTATGAGGGGGCGCTGAGGAGAGGTTCTCTCTGGGTGAGGGAGGTGCAGTGGTCCTCAGTGACCCCCATGAGCTGCCGGACAATGTTGAGTTGCTCAAGGCTATCCAAACCTCTGGAGTGACTATAGAATCAACAAACAAAGAGGTGCGATTCAACGTATCCCTATTAAGACAGGATTTGCGCAACGTAGTGGAGCGAGTGACAATAGCCGAGGGTAGAATATCTGAACTTGAAGACATGGTCCATACCCTCAAACAAGGAGGTCAAGGCGATTCAGAAGGATCTCGCCTGGCGTGTGGACGATGCCAAAAATAGAGCAAGGAGAAACAATCTGCGGTTTCTGGGATTCCCCAAGGGGGTGGAAAAAAGCAATATGGTTGACTTCCTGGACTAGTGGCTCTGTACCACCTTCTCTACAGACAAATTCTCCACTTGCTTTGTCATTGAACAAGCACATAGAGCAATCAGTGTGAGGCCCCCACCCGGTGCATCCTCCGCGAGCTGTCATCACACACTTTCTGAATTCAAGACCATGACATGATCCTCAACGAATCTAGACAGAATGATATTCCCGGACTACTCTAGACAGGTGCAGAAAAAGATTAGAACTTGTGATGCAATTAAACGTAAGCTACGTGCACTCCAGTTACTAAACATTGCTATTGTTTCCGGCAAATTTGAAAGTGATATTTCGGGACAAGACCTTAATCTTCCAAATGCCAGAGGAGGCATGGCACTGGCTGGAGGAATGGCCCCTGCTTGATATACCTGGAGAGGTGTCCCTGGTGACCACACGCTAGACAGAACTGGGAGCCCGACCCAAACTTTAGAGTTCAGTGAATTGGGGGAGGGGGGCCCAGGGTTTGAATAATAGAGGGGGGGCACAACGAGGAGGAGGCATACTCAAGATTAAAGTGAAGGATCTACAGACTCTGATGGAGGTGCCCCACAGCAGGTGTGCTTGACTCACTTAGCTGACTCCGATGGCGACCCGGTGTACGGCAAGTATGGAGGGTAACAGAGCTCGTATACTGCTACAGTTTATCCTGAAACAGTGGGCAGACTGTCTGAAGACCCGGCTCACTCATAAATGTCAGAAGCTTTTGGATGCGTTCAGGTGGCGGAACTGTAAGGACATCTCAACAAGTCATAGAGTGCACACCCGTTGTTATTTAAAGTTTGACAATTTTTAAAGTTGCTCAAAGGCGTAATTCCTGGCGTGCAGGCTTGATCTATGCTCTGTCCCAAAGCGCGGGCATGGAATTCCCAATATTAAACTGCTGCGCTGTCACGCTTAGTTTCAAGCCACACAGCCACACAAATGTGTGTTGTAGCATCCAACAACGTAATTTCAAGTAAACCATCATAATATATACAGTAATCCATATTTATCCAAAATTATGTAACATTGATCTTTAGGTTTGCAATGGAGGCAATGAGATGCCAAACTTCAAATGCAGAATAAATGCCCATCCAGGTCCTTTATTGCGGCACGTTAGAATCCACTTTTCATCCTAGGTAACCATTCAAGTGTTCTCCCAATGCATTTCGGGCACTGCACCCTTCGTCAGGGGCAGCTGTAGTATGAGAACAAACCATCAGCGTTCTTGAATAATTTCATGGTAATTAACAATATATTAAGGTGACTGTCCCAAAAAATAAAATAAACTCCATGATGTAAATATACGAAGACTCGACTGAAAACACACCATTTAGACACTAACGTCTGTGCCCCGTTATAACTCAAAATTAGCCAGAACTAAGAAATATGTTTAATCTTAAATATAAAGAGTGTGACTTTCATGCAAGGTCTCCCATGTTAGACCGTGTGTGTGCAAACTAAAAAAGTGTCAAGAAGTGCACTTACAAAACAACAGATACAATCCAATTATCCAACATCTAAGCGCCGTGATCAGCACCATGACTCCTTCAACTAATGATCCCGAATGTGCGCAGAAGAGACTAAGGGGCCGATTCCGATCTCGGCCGGTAGCGCACCGAATCGGATTCGGCTTAACCGGATCCGATTCGGAGCCCTCTTTTCCGACCGATTCGAACGCGCGTCCGGCCGAGCGAGTACAATGCGAGCGCACGCGAAATCGCCGACCGACTCGTTCACGGGTCCGAACCACACCGACCAACTCGCTCGGACTCGACTCGCACCGCGCGATGGAGACGTTCGCCGGCCGGGCAAGTACGATGCGCGCCTTGAGCAGTCCGACTGACCCGCACCGTCCGGCTCGAAACAGCTGTCGGAGTCGGACTTTGGGGGTCCGTGTCGGACCCCCCTGTACGCGTAGCCACACGAGTCGCACACAGGGGGGGACCTGTGCGTATGCGGCGCGAACCGCATCGACGCGAACCCGCTGTAGGGGGCGCCCTCTTTCGCCTCGCACCCATTCAGTCAATGGGAGCCCGCGTACGCGTTGTACGACCGGCTCCCATTGACTTCAACGGGAGTCCGACCGAATCGAGTCCGATAGCATACGTGCGCATCGTACTCGTTCGGTCGGACTGCCAGAGTCCGATTCGGTCGGAAATCTCTCGGTGTCCGGCTCGGTCGGAGAGTTTTCCGGCCCGAATCGGAATCGGCCCCTAATTCTTATTACACCCTCAGTGTGCTCCAGGTGCACCCAATCCATTTAGAGCATGCCATGAACTGAAAACTGAACATGTGACCACTAGCCCGATCTCGAAATAAACATAAAAGAAATACTATGTTCAAACCCGTTGTGACAACCTTACTGGCTAAATGCTAAAACTATAACTACATTCTTAAATTATAATCACAAATACATGATTAAAAGAAGATACAAACTCATCAAATGTGCAATCATGAAAAAATAAATGAACATGTGACCACTAGCCCGATCTCGAAATGAACATAAAAAAATACTATGTTCGAACTTGTTGTGACAACCATACTGGCTGAATGCTAAAAATAAAACTGAATTCTTAAATTATAATCACAAATACATGATTAAATGAAGATACAAACTCATCAAATGTGCAACTGTAAGGACAACACGCAACACCTATGGATTCTTCCGCATTCCCAGATTTACAACCTTTCGTAAACCTGGGGCTGCGTAAGAAACCTACGCCTCCTCGTTTGTTTCTCTTTCTATGCGTGCTGCATCCTGGGGCACGCATCGAAAGAGGAAAAGACCTCCCGTGATTGTTTTTGTGCAGGGAGGGACACCTTCCTGCACAAAAACAATCATCCCGCAACGCAGGCACCCTTGCACCATGGTGCAAGGGTGCATGTGTTGGCGCATGGCAGCAGATTGCAGGGATACGTCATATTGTTGTAAATATGATTCATCCCTGTGGTTCTGAAGTAACGCAGCGTGACGCAGCCAAAGGGCTTGCGGCACCACTCTGGGTTACTTCATTGTAAATATGGCCCATAGTATATAAATACGTGCTATGTCATTATAGCTATGCTAATCAACATCATAGGTCTAAAATGAACTGCACAAAACACCTACCAGGTCTTGCTCTTTGGCTGTCTTGAGCTGTACTTGTAGATACGTCTGTAAAAGAGGGAGTTATTCAGCTGAGGTAAAAATTCTTCTGCTTCCTGAGTCTGATGATTACTAGGTCTCAATGAGTAATCCACAGTTCCAAAATGAGTCTTTAATGATTCATGAATGTGCGGGACCTGCCTCGCAACGTAAGTACATTTTGCTGTGTTCAAGAGTTATAATATGCCCCAAACTTCCACAGTACAAATGTCAATTACCACATCAGAGCAAAGTGCTATATTGTGCCCAAAACTGCCACGGTACAAATGTTACTTATCACATTGGAGCAAAACGCTATATTGTGCCCAAATATAGAATCATCAGTGCAACCAGCTCTTACCCCTTTACGATGTGACCAATCTCTACAGGAAAAGGAACCGAATGCTGCTGTACAGGCGACTTTGTTCTTCCGAGTTTGCTTGTTGCACTCCAATAAGATCTGGCCACACTCTGGACGAATGCGGGAGCTGGAGTACGGGCGCAACCGCACTCTCGAAAAGCAAAGAATTGCGAGCGTGAGGTGAAGGGCGGTCCCGTTTATACGCGAGCCCCTCCCAACATGGCTACTGCGCTCGTAGAGTTGGGAAATGCAGTTCCCAGCGAAGAAACAGTTATCTGGTCCTGCAGGCTATAGGATCTTAGTCTGCAGGATCTAAAAACAATAACAAATACAGACAACGTGTCTAGGCATAAACCATACCAGAAAACAATAAAGAATAAAAGCAAAGAAAAATAACACAGAAACAAGGCACTTATTGTGGATACCATGAGAACGGGCAATGCCACCAATGCTTGGTTGAAGCTAGTGATCCATGATACTTGCCAGAGAGCCTACGGGGACATCCTCTGTGGCGACGCATTAGGAGAGCAACAGAAGCATCCCTAGAGCCGCAGGCTGGGATCATGACAGTTCTCCCCTCTGCAGAGCGGTCTCTAGGGGCTGGTTTGTTCAGATGGGAGGCATGGAACCGTGCCACCAATCGTGGAGCATGCACTTTGCTGGCTGCTTCCCAGGAGTCACTCTCTGGCCCATAACCCTTCCAAGATACAAGATACCAAAGTCTGTTCCCCTCTTCCGGGAATCCACAATGTTTTTACTTCATACTCTTCTTGACCGTGAACCATCAGTGGAAGGGGGTGAGTTTTGCAGAGTTGGTTCACTGGTTTCAAAAGGGACGTGGGAAACAAGGGGTGAATTTTTAAATGTACTGGCAAGTCTAAGCTGTATGTCACAGGATTTATTTTTTGTACAATTGTATAAGGGCCAATGTATTTGGGAAGGAAAAAACCTTCTTGTTTTTTAACGTGATATGTCTTGTGGACAACCTTGCTTGATCTCCTGTTTTGTATGTTGGCCTTTTTGGCTTTGTCTAATTGGATCACCCCTTGTGAGTGATATTTTAGAATGTGTTTTCTTCCAGCTGTTACCGTTAGTACAGAATCATCTAATGTACTTAAACTTTGTATTGGCAAGTATGTGGGTTGAAAACCAGAGGTACATAGAAAAGGTGAGATTTGAATAGATGAATGATAGACTGAATTATAGACAATTTCTGCTAACCATAGCATGTCTATCCAGGAGTTGATGGCTGAAGTAGCGTGACACCTGAGATATTGTTTCAGGAATTGATTGAGTTGCTCTGCTTGCCCATCTGTTTGTGGATGATACTTTGTATATAAGGTTGGGGCAACTTGTAGAGCTATATACCAATTGGTCCAAAATGTAGCCGTGAATTGAGTGCCATGGTCTGAGATGATTCTACTAGTAATCCCATGTAAACAAACAATAATATGCAGCAGTAACTATGCTAATTCTCCTGATGTAGGCAATGTCTTACATGCTATGAAATGGCCAAGTTTTGAAAAACTGTCTCTGACAACTAGAATGCAAGTGATTCCATGATGTGGGGGTAGATCTGTAATAAAGTCCAATGAACAATGATCCCACAGTCTTTGTGGGGTTGGCAGCAGTAACAAAAGACCTTTGGTTTTCCACAATCACGTTTTGTTCTGGCACAGACTTCACATTCTGTGGTCACTATACTAATATCTTGATTCATTGTGGGCCACCAAACGTTTTGTTGTGTTGCAATCAATATCCGTTGACGCCTTGGATGCCCTGCACGTGGGTGATTATAATGCCATTAAAACACTACCTTGCATAGTTGTTCGGTAGGGAGGTACGGTAAGCAGACATAATATCGATGTTTTAATATTGATATACTTAAATATCAAGTTTAGTATATCGACAGTAATAAATATCGATGTTATGTATATCGATGTTAAAAAAATCGATTTTAAGCTTTGTTAAAAATATCGATGTATGTAATGTCAGTTGCAAAAATATTGTTGAGTCAAAATCTCGTTATGTTACTATATTTAAGTATTTTTAATGTTTGTTTTGAGTATAATAATAGTTAATGTTATAAAAAATAAAATGTGTATATTAA
This sequence comes from Calotriton arnoldi, assembly GCA_963921515.1. Lineage (NCBI taxonomy): Eukaryota > Metazoa > Chordata > Amphibia > Caudata > Salamandridae > Calotriton > Calotriton arnoldi. The sequence continues at coordinate 1,247,407 of CAWUFW010003726.1, read as the reverse complement.
TTTTTAGGAGTGGGATGTTGGGTTTATAGGGGATAAGGGTGGGGAGTGTTTTAAAATGATTTCAATTCGAAATTTATATTTTTAATTTTTAATTAATTTTTTCCAATTTAGAAAATATTTTTTTAGGAGCGGGATGTTGGGTTTATAGGGGATAAGGGTGGGGAGTGTTTTAAAATAATTGATTTCAATTTGTAATAAATTCGAAATTTATATTTTTAATTTTTAATTAATTTTTTCCAATTTAGAAAATATTGTTTTAGGAGCGGGATGTTGGGTTTATAGGGGATAATGGTGGGGAGTGTTTTACAATAATTGAATTAAAATTGTAATAAATTCAAAATTTAAAATTAAAATGTAAATTTTTTTTTTTTATTTAGAAAATAATTGTTTTAGGAGTGGGATGTTGGGTCTTTAGGGGATAAGGGTGGGGAGTGTTTTAAAATAATTTATTTAAATTGGTAATAAAATCTAAATAAAATATTATAAATTAGATAGATTATTTACAAATTGGGAAAAACTTATTTTAGGAGTGGGGGAGTTTGGGTTTATAGGGGATAATGGTGGGGAGTGATTATAAAAAAATGGGAAAAATATTTAATAAATCAGAATTCAAATCTAGAAATTACAATTTTTTTTTAATTTTGAAATTCATGTTTGTATTTGTGAAATGTGTTTATAGTGTATAATTTTGGTGAGTGTTCTATAATAAATGTTAATATATTTTTATATTTTAAAAATAAAAATGGAAAAAATACATTTTAATATGATGTTTGTAGTATATATTTTAAATTAATAAGATTTAGGGGGCCATTAGCATAGCGGGCGGATCACCACCGCCGGGCCTGCGGTGGCGATCTGCCCGCCTAATGACCCATCTTCTCCCCCCGCCATATTAGCATGGCGAGGGGCTCCGCAGCGGACGGAAAGACTGTCCGCCGCTTTTCCGCCGGTCGGATTCCCGGCAGGGCGGAAAAGGCCTTCAATATGGTGGCGGTGCCTGCATTTAGGATGTACCATTTTCAGGGCCTTTCCAATGGACGGAGACTCCGCCATGGAAAGGCATGCGGAGTTCACTGTGGGGGCCCGTTGCGGGCCCCTAGAGGGTGGGGGGCTGCACTTGGGGGGTACCCATGGTACCCCCCAACATTGGCATACACAAGGTGGCAGGCACCGCGCGGTACCTGTCACGTTGTGCATGCCAATGCACAACATGCATATATTGCATTGTGGCGGGTGCTGCTTACAGCACCGCCCGCCACAATGCAATATATGCGGGATGCCACCCCCACTGTGGCGGTGGCATCCTAATTGCCATGGTGGGACCGCCGCACTCTGGCGGTCGGTCCCGTGTACCGTTACGGTGGCGGGCAGACAAAGTGCGCCCGCCATCGTAATGGACCCCATAATGTTTAATTTTTTTGTATGAATAATTAAACCATACAATGTACAAAAAAAAATATTGATAATGTGCAATATTAATTAATGTAAAAAATTGAAATATGATAGAACTAAGGATCAATATGTAAAAATGTGTAATATTTAATATGAAAAAAACACATTTCAGAAAAAGTAAAATTAAAATTATTGTATTATTATGTATTAGTTCTAGTATATAAATTAAATATTATATAAATGTATATTATAATAATTACAAAATAAAATATTTATTAAAATATATATTCTAAACATATGAAAAATTAAATAATAATCACATTTTACAAAATGATTAAAATACATACTAAATATTTATTGCAATTATAAAATATTTAAATAATAATGTAGAGTAGGGTTAGTCAGATTATATTATTAGTATTGGTAAACAATATTTAGATGTATTGATTGTTTGTCAAATTATTTGATTTTACAGTAATTATAGTGGGTATAGTAAATTAATTGAGTTTAGTGTCCAGCACCTTCCCTTAATTAATACTAACTGTAGTGGGAATAGTAAAATAATTAGGTTTAGTGTCCAGCACCTACCCAGGTTAAATGCTAAACTGGAGTGGGAATAGTAAATTAATTAAATTTAGTGTCCAGCACCTTCCCTGAATTAACACTAACTGGAGTGGGAATAGTAAATTAATTAAGGTTAGTGTCCAGCACCTTCCCTGAATTAATACTAACTGGAGTGGGAATAGTAAATTAATTACGTTTAGTGTCCAGCACCTTAACTAAATTAATACTAACTGTAGTGGAAATAGTAAATTAATTAGGTTTAGTGTCCAGCACCTACCCAGATCAAATGCTAACTGGAGTGGGAATAGTAAATTAATTAAGGTTAGTGTCCAGCACCTTCCCTGAATTAATACTAACTGGAGTGGGAATAGTAAATTAATTACGTTTAGTGTCCAGCACCTTAACTAAATTAATACTAACTGTAGTGGAAATAGTAAATTAATTAGGTTTAGTGTCCAGCACCTACCCAGATCAAATGCTAACTGGAGTGGGAATAGTAAATTAATTAGGTTTAGTGTCCAGCACCTACCTAGATTAAATGCTAACTGGAGTGGGAATAGTAAATTACTTAAGTTTAGTGTTCAGCACCTTCCCTAAATTAATACTAACTGGAGTGAGAGTAGTAAATTATTTAGGTTTAGTGTCCAGCACGTACCCAGATTAAATGCTAACTGGAGTGGGAATAGTAAATTAATTAAGTTTAGTGTCCAGCACCTTCCCTGAATTAATACTAACTGGAGTGGGAATAGTAAATTAATTAAGGTTAGTGTCCAGCACCTTCCCTGAATTAATACTAACTGGAGTGGGAATAGTAAATTAATTACGTTTAGTGTCCAGCACCTTAACTAAATTAATACTAACTGTAGTGGAAATAGTAAATTAATTAGGTTTAGTGTCCAGCACCTACCCAGATCAAATGCTAACTGGAGTGGGAATAGTAAATTAATTAGGTTTAGTGTCCAGCACCTACCTAGATTAAATGCTAACTGGAGTGGGAATAGTAAATTACTTAAGTTTAGTGTTCAGCACCTTCCCTAAATTAATACTAACTGGAGTGAGAGTAGTAAATTATTTAGGTTTAGTGTCCAGCACGTACCCAGATTAAATGCTAACTGGAGTGGGAATAGTAAATTAATTAAGTTTAGTGTCCAGCACCTACCCAGTATAAATATTAAGTGGCGTGGGAATAGTAAATTAATTAGGTTTAGTGTCCTGCACCTACCCAGATTAAATGCTAACTGGAGTGGGAATAGAAAATTAATTATGTTTAGTGCTCAGCACCTATCTAGAATTAATATTAAATGGAGTGGGAATAGTAAATTACTTAAGTTTATTGTCCAGTGTAGGAGAGTAGGATCTGCCTCTTATGTTGCCCCCACTTTTTTTTCTGATGTTTACACTGGTTTCTGGCTATAGTCTGGCTGGGTCCCTGCTAATCAGGGCCCCAGCCTCTCTGTTCTCTCTAAACGACTTGGAGTGCACTCTAGGTGCACTAGTGATTGGATACTGTGGTACCTTATGAGTCCCTAGTATATGGTACCTTAGGTACTAAGGGCATAGGTACTTCACAGGCCTACCAGGGGCTGCAGCATGTATTATGCCACCCCTGGGAAACAGACTAAATCTGACACCCCAGGCCTGCTACTGCAGCCTGGGTGAGGTGGTGCTAGCACTCCTCACTGAGATATAGGTTCCCTATATCTCTCCTACACACACATATAAACCTATCAGTCACCCCTAAGGCAGGCCCTATCAATCCTGAGGGCAGGGTGCTTGGCTTCTATGTGAGGGGGTGCCTCTGCCTGAGCAGGGCCCCTCTGCAGCTCTCAGAGTCCATTCTCTGGTGTTTGTGGATGCGGTTAAACCATATACTCTTAAGTGCATTATATCCTTGCTGTAAAATGCTAACTTTGGAATGGCTGCATCAAAACATGTCGTGTTTGGTGTCAAACATCTTGGAATACTACCCCCCCCGCCAGTCCTGGTGGTGGGGGTAGCATTCCACCCTTCTAGAGGGATAGACATGTACCTACTGTGGAAACGCGGTAGAATCCTGCAGAGCCCTGGCATCACAAAATGGATTCCACCAGTCACAGACACTGGGCTGCCCTCCTGCTGATGACCAACACTCGCAGTGGAGGAAGCCCAACAATAGATATCCTGTCCCAAGGGGGTGTGACCACCTCCCAGACAGGGTTTAGTGTATTGAGGCTGGGTGGGTGCACTCTTAGAGTGCTTTGAAGTCCTGGACTGGGGGAGCAGAAGGCTCCTCTGTGCATATGCCAGTTCAAACCAGCTCAGGGGCTACCTGCCCCTGCTCTGGCGCGAAACTGGACAAAGGGAAGTGGGTGTAGCCACCCACTCCCCTGACCCTCCCATAGGTGGGGTCATAGAGCTAGTCCCTCCCTTCCTTTTAGTATAAGAGGGGGAACCTGTGCATTGCACCCTAGATTTCCCTGGACGACGCTCTGAAGAAGAATCCCGGACCTTTGACGTTCCACTACCTTTGGGAAGACTGAAGAATCTCCCTTGGAGTCAAGGAGTGACTCCCCTGCTTGGCAGGCACCCAAAACTACAAACGACGGTCGCAAACTATGCCGCTCCCGCCGGAGTCCAAAGTCCCTGCAGCCCAAGAAGTGGATTTTCTGACTTCTCAAAGGCCATCGTGAGTCCCCAGCGAAGCTGAGGCCAGTGGACCCCAAGAGTGACGAGGAACCGCGACCCCTGGGTACTGTGCACTATTGTCAAGTGCAACCCCTTCACAACGTTCCACGAACTTGTGCTTTGGACCACGTGTGGTCCTAGCCTCCAGCAGGAATCCCTCCGAAGATCAGAGGCCTACCACATCCCGAGTGACCGTGGGACCCTGTTGAGCAAATCCTTCTGAGGCGTCTTCGCGATCCCTTGCCAGCCGGCTTGTGGGTCCCCAGAAGACTTTCTAAAGAAACCAAAGGACTCCCCTAGTTTCTCCAGGCCTGCCCTGACTTACCCTCGCTGGGTGAGTCCCACAGATCTTGCTGGTCTGCGCCATTGCCTCTTCACACTTTCCCTGAGACTTGCTGTTACCAAGGCTTGTTGGCTCCAATCGAGTCGCTGATACCGCAGTAAGCTGCAGACATTGTAGGACATGCCGAATCCAGCTCCTGGTTGTCGTCGACGCCTCCTGGACCTCGTGGCTGAAGAGTCAAGGCCCCCATGACCGACCTGAATCTTGCGATGACGGTGGGCATCCATCTTCCTTGCCCCGAGTCACTGCCAAGTGACTTTGAACACTGTCCCCTCTGCTTTCAGGTCTTCCATCTTCTGAATCCAGGCTTGGATTCCTCCGGACACTTCTCCTGTCGCCGCAAGCAGCAAGTCTTCACTGGCTCCCATTGAAAATGACGCCGCGACCCGACACCAAAGAACACCTATGCACCCGGCTCCCCTGGGTGAGGTAACTTCAGCACTACGGTGCTCCTGTGGGTGTGGGCCCTAGAACTACTTACCCTGTAAGTGACTTGCTTAGAGCTTCCCTAGAAGTGTCCTAAAACTCTTACTTTCCAAGTGCGACTATCGCGCTGACTCGTACATGGTGCACGTCTGTGTTAGACACACCGCGTCCAACTCCCTTGCAACTCTATCTGTAACCGCGTCCTTCGACTCATACAAGGACCGATCGGTGTGTTCGCCTCGAACACGCAAGGGACCTTTAACATTGAAATCTCAATCGCGTCTGAGCGCATAGACTCGCACAGGACTCGCACCGGTGCCAGGACACCGCGTCCGTCCCCTGTGGGTCTCCTACAACTACCTCGGGTGGTTCTTGGGGGTCCCTCGATTCTAGATGCCCTAGACCTAGGTCTAGTCAAACTAAGATTGTGATATTCGATTGTGCTAAACTTATTTTGATAACATTTGATTTGTACATATGTTCCTGACTTCTAACCTCATAAAGAGATTAGTAGAGAGTGTTTATTAATAAATACATATATATTTGATATATATACCTGTGTGGTGTCTTTTCATTTGGTGATTCAAGAGATTGTGTGGTAAAACAAGCTGCTTTACATTCCTTCAAGACTTAGCCTGAAGGCTGCTCTCCACAGCTACCACTAGGATAGCTTTCTATAAAGGTTGTCTTAAACCTATCTACCATAAGAGTCGAATTGTTCTGGTACAAGGTGTCCACTTTAATTAGTGAACAGCATATACCAGGCCAACTTCTCACATCCAGCACCTTCCCTGAATTAATACTAAGTGGAGTGGGAATAGTAAATTAATTAGGTTTACTGTCCAGCATCTACCCAGAATTAATACTAACTGGAGTGGGAATAGTAAATTAATTAAGTTTAGTGTCCAGCACCTACCCAGATTAAATGCTAACTGGAGTGGAAATAGTAAATTAATTAAATTTAGTGTCCAGCACCTTCCCTGAATTAACACTAAGGGGCCGATTCCGATTTCGGACGGACTCAGGTCCGTCCGACATCGGTCAGGAGCTGTAACCGACCGACCTGCTGTCGTCGGTTACGGCCCTGCAAGTACGATGCCACCGAACAGGGTTCGGTCGCACTCGTATACTTCACAATGGGAGCATGCATTCCGAGTGGAATGCATGCTTGCATTGTGAAAAGCAGGGGTGCAGTTCATCCCTGCACCCTGTGGCCGGCACCCCAAGGTGCCTGCCACCGGGTGCAGGGAACAACAGAGGGGCACCATAGGTGCCCCCAGGCCGCCATTCAGTGGCCTCGCACCCATGGGGGCCCTACTGGGGCCCCCAAAGCAAGTTTCCAACTGCCTTTTTGTGCCGGAAAGACCGGCACGAAAAGGCAGTGAAAAACTGCCATCGTACTCCCTCGGTCGTGAAGAGGCGGCCGGGGGAGTACTGAAGGATTTCCGGACGGCGGACGGGCTCTCCGAGCCCGTCGGAAGCCATCCGGAAATCCGAGTCGGATTCCTTTCCGACAGAGCCCATCGGAATGGCTCGGTCGGAAAGGAATCCGGCCGGCACGTTCCGATTCGGTCGGAAGGGCTCCGGCCATCGTTCGATGCCCTTCCGGCCAAAATCGGCCCCTAACTGTAGTGGGAATAGTAAATTAAGTAAGTTTAGTATCCAGCACCTTCCCTGAATTAATACTAACTGGAGTGGGAATAGTAAATTAAGGGGCTCATTATGATGGCGGTCGGATTTTATCCGGCCGCCACCATAGCGGTCATTGGGTCCGACCGCCATGCGTGCGGCGGTCCCGCTCATCCAATTATGATGGGCCCACCACCGCTGTGGTCAGATTCCGCACCGTTCATATTGCGGCGGAGGGTGCTGACAGCAGCACCACCGCGATGTGAAAAAGAGTATGTTGTGCATTTCACTGCACTACGTGGCAGGCACTACACTGTACCTGCCACTTGGTGCAGTGAAATGTAGGGGGATACCATGGGTACCCCCCAGTGCGCACACACCTCCCCCCAACACAAGGGGGGCCTGCAGCAGGCCCCCAAAACCAATCCCTGCCAGCCTTTCAATGGCGGTTCAACCGCCACAGAACGGCTGGCTTCCGCCGGCATCATAATCGTGCCGGCGGAGCCTGCTAGGCACCGCCACCATATTAGTGGTCCAGCTCCGCCCGGCAGGTAATCGTAAAGTTTGCTACCGGCGGAAAAGCGGCAGATGGACTTTCCGTCCGCCATGGTACCCACCGCCATCATAATGTGGCGGAGGGTATTTCACGTTACGATGGCGGAGCGGTCACCACCACCGGCACGGCAGTGGCGATCCACCCGCCATCGTAATGAGCCCCTAAGTGAGTTTAGTGTCCAGCCCCTTCCCTGAATTAATACTAACTGGAGTGGGAATAGTAAATTAATTAGGTTTAGTGTCCAGCACCTACCCAGAATTAATTCTAACTGGAGTGGGAATAGTAAGTTAATTAACTTTAATATCCAACACCTACCCAGATTAAATGCTAACTGGAGTGGTAATAATAAATTAATTAAGTTTAGTGTCCAGCACCTACACAGAATTAATACTAACTGGAATGGGAATAGTAAATTAATTAGGTTTAATGTCCAGCACCTACCTAGAATTAATATTAACTGTAGTGGGAATAGCAATTTAGATATGTATGTATTCATTTGTTATTTAAAACAATTAATATGGTTTGTAGTAGTAGTGTATTTTAATTATGATATAGTTAGAATTGAAAAAATATACCTTTAGATATTAAGGGGCCCATTAGGATGGCGGGCGGATCACCACCGCCCGTATGGCAGTGGCGATCCGCCTACCATTTTCGTCCGCCCGTCTAACATTTCCCCCCGCCATATTACGATGGGGGTGGGGACCCAGGCGGACGGAAAGACGTCTGCCAGTTTTCCACCAGTAGGCAATCCGCCCGATTGCCTACTGGGTGGAAAAGGCCTGCAATATGGTGGCGGTGCCTTGCAGGCACCGCCACCCATATTACGATGATGGCGGTCTCATGCCTTTCCATGGCGGAGAATCCACCATGGAAAGGCATGCGGAGAATGCCTTTGTGGGCCCGTTGCGGGCCCCCAAGGGGCTGGGGGGGTGGGTGGCTGCACTTGGGGGGTACCCATGGTAGCCCCGGACATTTGCATGCACAAGGTGGCAGGCACCACGCAGTGCCTGTCACGTTGTGCATGCAAATGCACAAAATGCCCTTTTAACATTGTGGCATGGTGGCGGACGCATCCTAATAGGCACAGCGGGACCGCCGCACCTCTTGCGGTCGGTCCCGTTTACCGTTACGGTGGCGGGCGGACATTGTCCGCCCGCCATCGTAATGGGGCCCTAAGTTAGTTATAAATATTATTTAATACACATAAATTAAAACATTAAATGCAATATTAATAAAATGATACACAAAAAATAGACTTTTAATTTTTTTATTGATGTTTATTTATTGAAAATGATTTGGCACTCAACATAAACATTTATTTTATTAACTTCATATAATATAAAACAAGACATAGACAGAAAAAAGCATATTTATTTTACAGAAATAAAATTTTTGGGACATATGTATATTTTTACATTTTATAAATATGTAAACAATATTTATTAACATTGGTACATTTTATAATAAAGATATGTAAACTTAGTAATATCAAAAAATGAACTTTTACATTTATTTAGTAGAATTTCAAAAAATACTACAATTCTTAATAACAGTTGTTCATTATAATTTTGTTTTTGAACATTTGTAATTTAGTTATATATACTGTTCACATTTTACAAAAAAACTGTTGTAATATTTTGTTAATTCAGTTTTAATTTTATACTTTGTAACATTTTGTAAACAAATAATAATGCATTTTAATTAATATTATTAATATATAAAATATTAATATTATTAATTATTGCATTGTTTAAGTTTTAAACTTTTTTTATAAGGTTGACATTTTTTAAACATTGAATAGAAATATTACATGTTTATAATACACGTTGAATATATCTTGTAAATATATAGAATTATAAAAATAAATATTATGGGGCTTATTAGGATGGCGGGCGGACTTTCGTCCGCCCGCCACCCTAGCGGTGCTGGGACCGGCCGCCAGTGGTGCGGCGGTCCCGCACCAGCGATTAGGATGCCACCGCCACCATGGCGGTGGCATCCTCCATTCCCAGCATTGTGGCGGGCGGTGGACACTGCACCGCCCGCCACAATGCTGGGAATGCACTGTGTGCATTGTCATGCACAAGGTGACAGGCACCGCGCGGTGCCTGCCACCTTGTCCATGACAATGTATGGTACCCCCCATGTGTACCCCCCAACCCCCCAATACCCTGGGGGCCCGCAACGGGCCCCCAACAGCAAACTCTGCATGCCTTTTCATGGCGGCATCGCCGCCACGGAAAGGCTGCTTCCCGCACCCATACTAATATGGATGGCGGTGTCTAGCAGACACCGCCACCATATGTAGCCCCTTTTCCGCCCGGTCGACTGGTCGACCGGCGGAAAACCGGCTGACGGTCTCTCCGTCCGCCGGGGTCCCCCCGCCATACTAATATGGCGGGGGGAAAATGGGTGGCAGGCGGAGGGAAATGTAGGGCGGATCACCACCGCCATGCGGGCGGTGGCGATCCGCCCTACATCATAATGACCCCCTATATGTTTAATAATATTTATTATTATAATTTTACAATCATGGAAAAATGTAAAATAAATGGAAACATATCATTTACAAATTGCAGTAATTTAATTAAAGATTTTTGTAATTTTTCTCTAAGATAACATTATTAATAACTAAATACATTTATTAATTTTATATGTATAAAGCTGCCATATTTGTTTGGTGATTGTATTTTGTAACCGCTCGCGTTTGTTTTGGGTTATTTCGAAAGGGGCAAGCTTGCGGTTGGGAGTTGTGTCACGTCGAGGAAGGTAAGATTACTTTTCTTTATTTTAACTATATTTTTAATTAAATTTGAAGGTATGTAGGTTGTAGTTGTTGTGTGTAGGCTTCGGTTTTTGTAGTTGTGGTGATTTGGGTTAGTAAGGTAGATTTGTACCGATGTACGTATCGTTATTTTTTGCGGCCTAGTTTAGGTAACGTTAAATATGTTACAATATGTTTGAATACTGTGTGTATAATGTTTGTAAAATTTTTATACTGTGTATTATGTGTATATTTGTGTGGGTGGGAATGTTTGTGTGTTTTTTACAGGTTTTGGTCGATAGAAGTATCGGCTACGAGAAGATTGCGTTTTTTATATTAAGGAAGTGTATATTAAATTAACTAATAATTATTTAACACTTTCTTAATTTGCCGGGTTTTCATGGAGCGTTTATTTTTTTAAAACACTTTGGGGTCGATTCCGATTCGGGCCGGAAATTTCTCCGACCAAGCCGGACCCGGAGAGATTTCCGACCGAATCGGACCCGTGCAGTCCGACCGAACGAGTATGATGCACACGTATGCCATCGGACCCGAGTCGGTCGGACTCCCATTGAAGTCCATGGGAGCCGGTCGTACAACGCGTACGCGGGCTCCCATTGACTCAATGGGTGCGAGTCGGACAAGTGCGCCTCCTACAGCGGGTACGCGGCGAAGCGGTTCGCGCCGTACACGCACAGGTGGGGGACCCATGGGTCCCCCTGTGTGCGACTCGCGCGGCTACGCGTACAGGGGGTCCAACACGGACCCCCAAAGTATGGCTCCGACAGCTCTTTCGAGCCGGGAGTGCGCGGCTCGGTCGGACTGCTCGCGGCGCGCATCGTACTTACCCGGCCGGGGAACGTCTCCATTGCGCGGTGCGAGTCGAGTCCGAGCGAGTCGGTCGGTGCGGTTCGAGCCGGGAACGAGTCGGTCGGAGCGGTCGGGACGCCCGGACGAGTCGGTCGGCGAATTCGCATCGTACTCGCTCGGCCGGACCCGCGTACGATTCGGTCGGGAAACAGGGCTCCGAATCGGATCCGGTAAAGCCGAATCCGATTCGGAGCCCTACCGGCCGAGATCGGAATCGGCCCCTTTTTCGGGTTTTTTATGGTTCATCGTTGGTGGATTTACGAACCGAGGATTAATTTTGGAACAGTTGTATTTAAAAAAAAAAAATTGAGTACTTTTTCGTCCTATTTGGATTTTGAGATAACTGGATCATTTTACAAGATTTGGGATTTTCTGTCTACAGTTTTGGAAATGGTAAGTTTATTTTGTTATTTATTGTGGGAAGGAAATGTTAAGACAGTTACTTTTATTGTTGTTTATATTTTCATAAATTCAATTAATATCTATATATATATTTTATTGTTTTTATAAAAATATATTAGACAAATTAAATACATTTGTGAAAATATAAAAATGAATACTATGCATTTTAATTATTTTTACAGCAAAGTATTATGTATTTTAACCATGATTGATAATTTAGGGTAGGCTTTTGGCAATCATGTTCAAGTATTCTAGGCCTCTTGTTGTTGGGTATAGTCTGTCTTGGTGTTGTAGTTATTCAAACATTTGTTTAGTTTGTTTGGATAGTTTAGTCCTGATTTGAGTTACATATTGCTCCATTCTTAGCTGTTGGTAGCTTTGTTCTTTTTGGAGGGAGAGTAGGAGTTTATGTAGTGTAGGTGGGCCTTGTCCTGTTGTTGCTTGGAAGGCATTATGCCAACCTGCATCGTTTGTTTTTGCCTCTTGGTTTAATGTGCTAAGCTATACATTCCACCATGGAATTTGGTATTTGGGTTGTCGCCTATGTCCTGATCTGTGAAGTCTTCCCACCCAAGTATCTTCAAAATAGTCTAGGAGGGGACTTAATTTATGTTCATGTTGCTGGTAGAAAGGACTTTCTATTAATAGGTTGTTATGTACGGCCACGTCAGTAACTGGGACGTAGGCCAATGCTCTAAGTTTTTTTATTTGGTATGCGAATGAACGCTTAGTTGCATATTCAACACTTAGGGGCTCATTATGATGGCGGAAGGACCGCCACTGCCGGGCCGGCGGTGGGGGTCCTTCCGCCATCACACAGGAGATTCCTACCGCCAAATTAGGATGGCGGTGGGAATCCCAATGTGTCCGTGGCGGACGGAAAGTTTGTCCGCCATGGTTCCACAAGGCGGTCCTTTTCCGCCCGCCTTGCGGAACCAGGACACAGGGCAGCATTGCGGTGGTGCCTTGCAGGCACCACTGTAGGGATTATGGAATACCTTTCCGCCTGTCTATTTGCGGCAGTCATCCCGCCGCTAAAAGACAGGCAGAGGCTGGATTCGGGGGCCCGTTGCGGGCCCCCTCTGTGTGTGGGGGGTGCACTGGGAGGGTACCCATGGTACCCCTCAGCATTTCCATGCACCAACTGGCAGGCACCGCGAGGTGCCTGCCACGTGGTGCAGGGAAATGCTGTGCAAGCACTTTTATCATTGCGTACGGACCCGCAGCCAGCAACAGTGTCCACAATGTTAAAAGCCCAGGATGCGCCCGCCAGTATGGCGAGCGCATCCTAATATGTGTGGTGGGACCGCCGCATGTCAGGCGGGCGGTCCCAGCACCGCAACGAGGGCGGGCGGACTGATGTCCGCCCACCATCGTAATGAGCCCCTTAGTGTTGATTTCTGGCGGTGTCTCCATATACACTGATTGAAATGATAGTAGCAACCTTGAATTAATGTGTGTGGGTAGGATTTCAGAATTGAATTTATCATTGCCTGTTCAAAATCTATAATTATTTTCTGTGGAAAATAATTATTTGTTTCTTGTTTAATTTTATTTAGTATTTCTATATATGCGGAATTCTGTTTATTAGGTAGTAAGGCGTAGATAAAAGGGATGTTAGTGTTTTGAAATAGGGCATGGATAGTATATAATTGATAGAATGGTTTGGGGCAAATCTTAAAAGTACCATCCATCATCCATGTTTCAAATTGTTGTAGTTTAATTAAATTATTTGCAGTTCCAAACATAATTATTCTTTTTTCTTTAGATTTGTTGTCGTAAAGAACAAACAGTTCTTTGTTATGAGTTATAGCTAGTTCATGAGGAATTTCTACCTCTTCGAAAGTTTTTGGGGCAGGTGTGGTGGTGGTTGTGGCTTTTTTAGTTCGAACATTCGTCCTTTTTAATTAAGCAATTGAGGGCATTTGGCTAGTAGAATGTTTGGGTACTTTGGGCAGCAATTCCTTAAGTATTTGAGTGGTAGGTTTTTGTGAGCTTGTGCTAGCTTCTTTAATGTTGTCTAGGGCATTCCTAACCTCTATTTCTGTAACATTGGGGGGGTGGTTATGGTCCCTTGTATACAATACAGTTGTTTCTCTAGTTGTTGCCCTCCCATAATACTTATTTGAATAGTCAACACAATTTCCCGAGCACCAACGTGTGAAGAAAAGATGTATCCAATCTCTCTTATATCCAAATCGATTTATTTCTTCAAGATTCTTCAGTTTTCATATACTCTCATCTTCAAATATAGCCTTCAGATTAAGCCAACACGTGTTTCGTCAGAAAACGATGTTCTTACATCTCTGACTTTATCAGGCCTATAAATAAACAGACAAAAAGAATCTAAGGGGCCCATTACGATACCCGGCGTAAAAAAATCCGCCAGGCATGGAAGCGGCAAAAATCCGCCCGCACACACCGTCTGAACACCGACCACGCCATTACGATTACACAAACCGAAAACCGCCATCGGCGAAAAATCACACAAGATACCGCCCGCCATCGTCCGAGTCTGAGTCAAACCGCCCGCCACGGACGGAAACACGCATGACAACACAAAACCGCCCGCCCTCACGGCCGACACACCGCACGTGAGATTACGATCGCACCGCCATGAGCGCGGGAAAACTACAAATATACCGCCCGCCAGCGCAAACAACGCCGATGAGAATCGACACGGCAGAAGCCATGGCGCCCACGTCCCTGCACAGAAACCATCCGCTGACAAAACCAATCGCACACAACATGGCCAACAAGTCCACACAGCAAGGCACGCACAAATACACAAGCACAGTACACATCCCGAAAACACCCCCTGGACAAACAAAAACTACAAAGGCCAGAACACCAGACACAACACACCTGAAAACAACAGACCATGAGGACACACCCACATAGGTAAGTACAAAAGCAGCACTCCCACAGACCACAACCCCTTGCAACATTGCAAACTAGAGAGGAGAGGACACAGTGACACAGCAAGGACAGCAGCACACCACAGAAACGCACACATCACAACCACCACCACCACCACCACCACCAAACACCGGCACCACAAACCCCCTGCACATTACACAACACACACCGCACCAGCACCACAAACACCATGGCACCACAAAGAATGCCCAAGTTCACGCCCATTGAGCTGACGGTCATGGTCGACGAGATCATCAAGGTGCACCCACAAATCTATGGGAACCTGGTCCAGCACACACCACTAGCCACCAGAAACAGAATGTGGAACCGGATCGTAGACCAGGTCAATGCAGTCGGGACCCTGCCCAGGAACAGAGTTGAAATCAACAAACGGTGGAATGACGTCAAGAGCCTGGTCAAGAAGAAGGAGAGCAAGAACAGAGAGCTGGCAGCCGTCACTGGCGGAGGGAATCCCGCGCTCTTCAAGACCTTCAAAGCGTGGGAGGAGAAGGTGCGAGTCATTATACATCCGGAGATCCTCGCCGGATTAGCAGAGGGAGTGGAGGCTGGTAAGTACAAACTAATGTATACCAGCACACCGCTATGTACTCACATGCACTACCACCATGCCACAGCTCCCAGGGACAAACACCCCCATGTCCAGCACACAATACACAACACATCACACACACATGCAACAGACACCACCACACACAGCCCAAACCGAACAACTGTAAGATACGTGGGGACATGTGTACACTCAGCCAGCCACGTAACCACCAACAGGTCCCCAAGTATGCCAGAAGCGCCACAACGAGCACCCACCACACCCATGTGTCCACCATAGCTGCACTAACCGACAAGTAACAGGTAAGTGGCAGGAACACAAAGTGCAGTGGGTGGGAGGGTGGACAGCCCAAGTACAACACACACCAGGCCCCTAGTCCCACAGCACAGCAAGGAGGAGCATCCCCCACACCCCACAGCCACGTGTCAGCCACCGCAGTGCACACCGACAGCCGAAAGGTAGACATCACGGTCCACAACAATCGGTGTCAGTGGGTGTCCAGCCACCACCACGAGCCACAACACCCCCCATCCCCACAGACCTGCAACATGGAGCACCCCCGCTTAGAACCATGTGGCATCCAGTACAGTGCACGCCCGAACAACCTGCAGGTGGGAAACTGGACAGGGCTGGATTACTGGAGGCATGAGGACCGTAACACGACCAACACATGGGACATGTCACGTAGCAGACGAACACGCAGCACCGCCCACCGTCACGAACAAGTGAACAATGTGCACACGGACATGAACCACAGACTCACACCTCACATGACCCATCACAGACACAGCAACACCCAAGGAGCCACGTCTGCATGCACAAGCGACACTGAATATAGTACCACACGGCAGCCACTGTGCAACTCATCACACACAACCGAAACACCATTGAAGTCCTGTCCATGTAGCCCCTACTGCCTGTCAACCACACACCCCACAACTACGCCTATGTAAGACAAACAACACTAGACGCAACAGAGCGGAACAACATAAATGCACACGAACACCACTGAACCCATCAAACACACAGACACACCATGCACATACAACATACCATCCATCCCATCCGTCAGCCCCAGTCTCATGAAAGGCATGTCATCCGCACAGCTGCCACACATACAGCAGTCACGCTAAGATACATGCCCATGACCAACCATGTGCCAGAAGTCAATGAAGCGCATGCCACACTGTGAGCAACAACACACAACATGGGCCACACCCCCCCCCGAGCACTGCAGTGATGCACATGGCACAGGGCAGCACGCACACCAAGGAGATGGGACAACTGCAATACGTTGGCTGGCACACAACCAACACTCACTCATAACGATGCGTCCAATGCCATGTCCAGTAATCACAACAGACAGCAAATATGCAGGCCATGTCAGGCATGCACACACCTCAGACCATGCTCTGTCATGCTGCCACAACACATGTCACGTTCGGCACCCATGGCTCACAGCATGTACCCCAAAAGCATATTCCCTCCCAAATGCGAATCTGGGGCATGGCCCCCATGTTGCCATATGCGTTCCTAAGCGTTCCATTTGAACCCCAAAAGCATATTCCATCCCAAATGCGAATCTGGGGCATGGCCCCCATGTTGCCATATGCGTTCCTAAGCGTCCCATTTGAACACCAAAAGCAAAGTACAAACCAGACCCAGGATGGGCCAGGAGCCCGCATACACCAGAGTCACAATAAGTAGGGGCACAGCAACACACCCATCGGCATGGCCAATCCGTCCCATGCCACATGTGCACAGCACACAGTCCCATTGCCAAGCACACACAACTACAAATGGTACAGCCACACACACGCCTCCGGGAAACCCATGTACGAGATTGCACGAACTGTTAATGTCAGACGACAAATACATACTTCGCCAGGTGCAACACAATAACAAATCTCATTCTCTCCACAGGTGACGAACTGCTGGATGCTGGGGATGGAGACAGCAGCCAGCACAGCCAGCCTACAAGCCCCCAACGAGGACACACGGATGTGGAGGATCTGTCCTCCTCTTCGGACACGGACCACCAAGCAGGCCCATCTGGTGTGGCAGGGCCCAGCCGCTCCCCAGGACCCCTCCTACCCACCAACCCATCATCCAGGGCTGCTGAACATTCCCAGCCCCCTGCTGCCACTGTTGTTGCGGCCACACCCACGGACATTGCGGCCACACCCACGGTCATTGCGGCCACACCCACGGTCATTGCGGCCACTACCACTGCCGCAACCGCCACCATCGCCGCACCGACCACCACCGCCGCCACCACCACCACGTCTTCGCTGGCACCAGCCCCAGCGCAGGTGGTGGCCCGGCCGACTGGATCCACCCTGGGAGCCACAGCGAGGACCGTGGTGAGCAATGTGGCTAGTGGGCAGGCCGGTGGCAGCAGTACCGGTAGGAGGAGCAGGGTCAGGGAAACGCAAGTCTCCCCTGGGAGCCATGCCCTGCCTCAAATGGCCAGAGTCCTTGGGGCCTATGAAGAGGCCCAAGGACAATGGGCCAGGTCTGCTTCAGACACGCGGGAGGTGCTGGGGGTGCTGAGGTCCATGGACGCCCGTATGGGCCAACTCGTGGACCTCATGGGCCAGCTGGTGGTGAGGTCACAGCCAGGGACAGCAGCTCCACCACCGCCACCACCTGCCGGGGTGCAGGGTCGTGCAGCTGTGTCCAGTTCCCCTGCGTCCACAGCCAGTGAGCACACCTCAACCACCAGCAGGTCGCAAGCAGGCACCCCCTCGCAAACGTGGAAGGGGCCGTCCGAAGTGGAAACAGATCTCACGGGAGGACTTCGCACGCTCCAGACGCAAGTGAGGCAGCCAGCCAGCCCTCCTTGACCACCCACTGCATTGACTTGGACTACGATCCCACTCCACACAGCCATCTGGATGGCATGTGTCTGTTGGACCATGGACATAGAACCAGTGGGTACACCCTGAGCATCACGCAGCCATGACCGACAGCTCATTGTCACTGCACGCACCACTTTTGTCATCACCTTACACACAATCACATGTCACAGTTTGAAATAAATGCACCTCTTACACAAACTGCTGTTTGTGCCCTGTGTTTTATTTGTACGGAATACAACGGCCACCTTGGGCGGAAAGGCACCTGATGCGTGGCATGGCAATGGAACCGGAGGGCCTGTAGGGACCTAGGGGTGGGAGACAGAACAGGAGCACATTCAATGAGTGTGTCACACACCCATCACACAGTACATGTCAACAACTACAAGCAATGTACACACATCGCACAGAGCAATAGGGCACAATGCCACAGCCACCAACAGTGGCATACTACCCTGGCCATGGAGCGTTGACACACAGCACGCAGTGAACAAACGGCCACCCTGACACAGCACACACACACCTGCACAGATACAGCCACATCAGCCGTCGTACATGGACACTCACCGTCAAGTGAAGTAGTGGGCGATGAGCTGCTGCCGCACATTACCAGCTTCCTCCTCTCCGCTGTCCTCCTCACTCGAGCTGTCCTGGTCTGCGGGCTGGGGCCCTGGTTGATCTCCGTCATCCACGATGAGGGGGATCTGCTTCCGAATGGCCAGATTGTGCAGCATGCAGCACGCCACCACTATCTGGCACACCTTCTGTGGGGAGTACGCCAGCGCACCCCCGGTGCGGTCCAGGCACCTGAACCTGGACTTGAGGAGGCCAAAGGTACGCTCGACCACACGTCTGGTCCTCCCATGTGCCTCATTGTAGCGATCGTCTGCTGGGGTGCGAGGATTCCTCAATGGACTGAGCAGCCATGCCCCATTCGGGTACGCAGAGTCACCTGGGTGTGAGGGACACAGAGAACCGTTGCTATTCCAACTGGACAGGGGACAGCATCGCACAACCAGCACGCTACACCACTCCACATACTCACCGACAATACAGCCACGATCCTGTTGCAGATTGGACATCAGTCGTGGCAAGATGCTGTTGCGCATTATGTGTGCGTCATGGGCCGAGCCTGGGAACTTTGCACACACGTGGGTGATCACCATGTCCGCAAGGCACACCACTTGCACATTCAGGGAGTGCGTGTGCTTCCTGTTGCGGTACAGGTGCTCAGTGGCCTGTGGTGGAACAAGGCCAACATGTGTGCAGTCAATGGCTCCAACGACGTGTGGGATTCTGCCAAGGGCATAGAATGCACCCTTCACTGCCGCCAATTCACGAGCCCTGGGGAAGCGGATGTACCTGTTTCGGTACAGCATCATGGCTGCCAGTACATCCCTCAGCACCTTGCTGAACATGGGCTGGGACATCCCTCCTCCACTGCCCACTGTGTGCTGGAATGACCCAGTGGCGAAGAAATGCATGGCGGGCATCACCTTAGCCGTGGGGGTGACAGCTGTCGGATACACCCTGCGGGGACGGAGATGGGGTTCCAACATGGCACACAGTCGATGCAGGGTTGGCCTGTCCAGCCGAAACTTCCTAATGACCTCTGTATCGTCCATGTCCACCAGCAATTGGTATGGGCGGCCAATGTTCGGTCTCCGCCTAGGGAAAATGGCAGTGGACACATGTCAAAGCAACACAACACATAGCAATTTCGCATACACATCACTGACATGACTGAGCAAGCACATGAGCCACAGCCCAGCTGTCAAGCTGGGACGGCACGGCCACAATACACTTACACAGGTCTCCCAACAATGGCAATGGCTAGTGATACAAACCACTGCCATGTGCATGCACATGGGGATCTAGGCCCCAATGACTTGCGGGCGTGCTGATGGGGACGGACTGCATATTCGTCAAGCGGCAACGCCACGGCAACATGAATGTCTGCTGAGCATGGAACTGCTTCCGAGGCTGGATGAGTATGGCAGACGACGACGACGATGTGGGCACAGGCTGAGCGGCCAAAACAAGTGGGACCTGTGGCACGAGGGGATATGAGACAGTAGTAGGTGTCAGCACTGTACCCTATGTACAGCACTGTACGGATCACACCTCCCGAAACATTGACAGGTGTCCACATTGACAGCCCCATGCCAAGACGGCTGTGTGCTTGCAGTCACACGTCACAGGTGAGAGGTTACATTGCACGTGCCAGGTGGCAGACGTACATAGTGGGAGCTGGCATGTGTGTGCATGTGTCTCCTGTTCAGGATCCACCAGATGGGCGCTGACTCTGTACTGACCATTGGACACAGCATGTTCCGTGGAAGGCTTGTGTGTGTGGGATGGTGGCACTGGATGTGCCTCCGTTGGGTGGGGGCCATGCACAGGGCGGGTACGTCGATGATTGCGCATTGTTGGTCACGGTGGGTGCACCCACTAAGATGTGTTGCCCTGTGTTCAATTCCTATGTCCGCATGATGATGGACTGTAGATGTGGGCAGACTACACATTGGTCGATGTGCTGTCTATATGCATGTGCCTTCACACCAGGCACAGCTGCCCCTGCACATGTGACCCCTGCTGGACTCGCTGCTGGGTCTGTGGAGCTGATGCACCTTCTGTGCGTGGGGCGGACAGCTCTCCTCACTTCCCTCATTGCGCATGTCATGACTTTGCCGCAGGTGACATGGATCATGGAAGGCCCACATGTACGCGTGGGTAGGCTACACATGATTGTTCACTGGTCGCCACACCAGTCAGTGTTTCGAATGGGAAGGTTGTCGTGCTGGTGGTATATTCGATGTGGCGGATGGGCGGGCCTAGGTGCGGGCTTACATTCCGGACATGGGGGGTAGTTGGATTGGCGACTAGTTGCAGTACACACGGGACACGTCTCTTCCTTTCCACATCTGGGTCATCCCTTGTACTCACTGACAGTGATACAGTCATCTTCGCCCCAGCCCTCATGTCCTCCCTCGCTCCCCCAATATGCATGTGCACCTGCGAGGCTAGCGCTTGCACAGGCAGCCCCAAGCTCGCACCAGAGAGGGCAAGGAGTGTATGTGTGGGTCCAGTTGCACGAGTGGGCTGTCTCAGGGTATGATGTGTGGCGGGACGCCGTCCACCTGCGTGGTGCCCCAAATGGAGACCCGGCCTGCATGGACTATGCATCACAGTCTTCGCCTTCCGGATCCGCCACCTGCGACACCCAGTGGCTGTGGCTGCCCTTGCGGCCAGGCCGCGTCCGTCTGTGACTGATGGCCCACACATTCACTCTTTGGCCTCTCTGGGGAGGGCTCGGGGGTGGTGGCGCACGCGCTTGCACTTAGTCGCAATGGCATGTGGCGTGGTTGGTATAATGGGCAATGGATGGGATGGTGCGAGCCACCTCCCGTGACGTCAGTGCTGCTCGTGCTGTGGTGCGTCCCCTACACTTCCATTTGACTTGTGCCATGCTAGACGTTGAGGTTCTATTGCCTGCGTGATATGACCAGGAGGAGCGCGAGGAGACCTCTCACACACCATGCTCCACTGCCATCCCGTGCCCTGTATCGCCTGTGCGGATTGACTATGTTGGGGTTACACCTGGTCGACTGGGGCTGTGTGTGCCTTGTCAAGGGGCATGGCGGGCGCACAACAGGATCCAGCTTGTCCACAGAGGGTGGGCTGAGGTGCGCCTGGTACCGCTTTGTACGTGTGCCCGGCTGCTGTGCACACACGTGTTCACTCCCCCGACAGGTGTCCTCTCACAATGCCCAGGGAAGCGGTGGTGTACTGTTCATGACCCCTCCCAACACGGCGTGCTCCAACTTGGCATGTGCGCATCTACCCGTCACACCCACCCACCTGAGCACTGCGTCCATACGACTTCACACGACACGTGTGTCTTCCACAGTTGTGCTACTCATTTGCGTTGACATCCAATACCAGTGGACTACATGGTCATGTCACGACTGCCGTGTACTTCACATACTCTCATCCTCTCTCATTCGTACTTGTGAAATGAGTCAGCGGAGACAGTTTTGGTTTCAAACATTATATTGAGTCTTCTGTCCTCTGTGATGCAGTATAGTGGACACTACTGGCAGCGGAATACATGTTGAGGATATACTGAGCATGATTGCAAATGGGATAGGGTGTGGGGTTACATGTGATTGGCTGTTGCATGTGGGATGTGGGCTTCAGAGTTACATCTGCTTGGCCAAGGCTGTGCTAATGTACATTTACGTATAGCTGCGGAGCTGCGGACTTTGACACAGACGGTATACATGTAGCCTACCAGACCGCTTGGCATCATGGGCACAGTCCATCTCAGTTCCATGTGACAGGTTTGCTGCGGTTGTTCCTCATGCACGCGTGCATGTGAGATGACATCAGGGCATGTGCTTGCGTGCATGCAGCGGCGTGCCACTTGTTGTTGCAATGTGGTGGTTACTGGACATGTCACAGTCACTGGGGTCGTGTTGTTGTTGTATGCACTTGTCGTCCATGCAAAGGTCCTGGTATGGGATTCCCGGGGCGGGGGTGGGAGGGGTGCAGCACCCACAGACTCCAGGCGACCTATTCATGTCCACTGAGCGGTGTGTGTGTCCATGGGCGCTGGATCCATGTCGTGTCCTGGTTGTTCGTGCAGTTCCGACCATGTGGGTGCGATACACAGACCCCATGCCACTGCCTCCCACGATGCATGCGGTGTTCCTGGATGTGATGGGGAACAGTGTGCATGTCCCGGTCATATCCGATGTCATGGCGATGTCGTTGATGGTGTGGTAACAGTTGCCGGTCGTTTGGTATGGCTGTTGTGGTGGTGACTGGCCAGTCCGTGCGGAAGCTAAGCATGGGTGCGGGGTTGGACATCATAGGTCAATCGGGGAACCTGCGTTGTGGTCCGACGAATTTACAGGTTGTCAGGTATGCGATGCCGTCCAGCAGGGCTTCCATGTCATTGGTGGTGTACATGTTTGCCAGCCAATGTAGCGGATGGTGGCTGTCAAGGTGTTGTTCGTAAGTTGTCCCTTGGAGGACCATGATGGGGCATGCTGGGTGACATTCGATGTAGCTGTTCTCGATGATCCGTCGTGTGGAGGCACAGTGGTCCCATTTCAGTGCGGGTGCGATGTTGGCCACATACGCCATGCCCCCATAGGCAGAGCAGGCCCTGTCGTGTGCGTCCAGAGGGAGGAGTAGTGGTAGCAGGTCCGCCTTTAGACATGCCGGGTTGGAGAGGCACATCTCCACGGGATGCTGGTAGGGACACCTCCGACAGTAGAAGACGGGCATGACGCAGCTGAACAATGTGATGCGGTAAGTCAGTCGGTAACTTACGTTCAGCAGGGACAGGAGATCGCATCCCAATGTATGTATCAGGTTGGTTTTGTACAGCTTGAGCTGTCCGGCGTAGTTGGGTAGGTGTGTTGCGGTTGCCATTTCGCAGCGGTGCGTTGTGGTGGCGTGCTCCGGCTGTGTGTGCAGTCTGCAATGTGCACGCTCCGAGGTTGCTGTGAGCTCTGTGTAGTCGTAGGGAGACAGGACTTGTGTTCTGTTGGCTTGTGCGGAGGACACGGGCCCTCATCCCACATGCTTCTCAGACAGTTCAAGGTCAGTGATGTGTGACTCCTTCCAATTAACTTGCATGTGGCCGACATGGGGGAGTGTTTTCTTTTTTCTTCCCCGTCCGTTGTGTGCTTCTGTGATATGTGCTATCTGCCCTGTGGTCGGTCTCCTCGGCATGCCTGTGTTGGTCTTTTCTTGGACAATGGCTGTATTCACCGGCTTCTTTCGTAGGGCTGTGGTTTCGGAGTTGGAATGGGAGGTCATTCAGTGCTGTCTGCTCTCCCTTGTGTGGGCGGCAGGCTGCCTTTCCGCTCTGCGTTGGGCCTTGTGTGTGAATGTTATTCTTGGGCCACCTGTTGTCGGTCCCCGGGCTCTTTGGTGTTCCGTTTTATATGTCTTGTTCATATGTGCAGGGTGGTATGGGTGTTTCAGTGTGGTACTGGCGTTCCTCTTCCCGAAGGGGCCCTGCTTCTCCTAGTTGGTGTTGCCGCCGCTGTGTGCTACGCCATGTTTGTTACACTGGGGTGTGTCCTGCTGTTGCGTGACTTCACTGACATGTGTGCGTCGGTTGTGTGGCGTTGGGTGTTGTCCGTGAATTGGGCGTTGGGGACATGTCTGTGGCAGGCCTGTCACGTGTCATGTGCGTTCGGGGTGGGGCTGATGTGTGTGCTGCTTGGTTGTGTCCCTGTGTCTGTGTGCGACGCATGCATGGTGCTGCGGTTGGCCTCTGCGTTGTGCGCATGTGTGGCGGCGTCATCGCCGCTTTGGGGCCGTGACGGGGTCGTTGGTTCCTAGTCCCAGGTGGTGTGTACACATGTGTTGCACGATGTTACGATTTGGCCTGTGTGTCATATGTGGATGCAATGGTGGATGTGTAGTGTACACGCGCTGGTGGGGGGTTGTCCGCTTTTTCCGCCCTTGCACTGTGTGCGCTGTTTGCGTGCACTTGTTGTGTGTGTGCCTACCTGCGTCTCCGCGGTACGTTGCGTCCTTGGTGGTCCATCAGCAAGAGCATGGGGAGGGCCTGCAGTGCTGGATTCATGCTCGGGGGAGCCGCTTCTTCGTTGTCCGTGCTCGGCGTCCGTGTTACCACTTCGGTTTGTCGTACGGTATCTCTTAGCCGTGGGAGCCGTTTGTTTGCGGCATCGTAATTTGTACGCCGGGCGGGACGTGATTTCGTCGGACGTGTGTGTCAATTGTGCTGCGCCGCTACGTGTACGGACGCACTTTGATGGCGGACGGTGTTGCTGGCTTGCCGGCGGTGTTTGGCCTACTTTTCGCATCATAATTGGGCGGGCGTGTGGACTGCTGCGTGCCGGCGGTAACTGGTGGTTTTTGCATCCGCCAGCACGGCGGTTGTGCTTCCGCCCGCCATCGTAATGACCCCCTAAGCTCCTATTTGTACATTGTGTAATTCCTTCACCAAACACCCTTGTGTATAGGAATTATAAAAGAGGGAAAGTCAGTATGCTCATAGAAACAACATCAACTTATAAAGGGAAGGTATTTTCACCACAGAGAACACATTTCTTTATCGTGATAAAGAATCTCTAAGCAAGATAAACGGTTATTAAACATGCAGGATTAAAGGAAAGACACCGTGTATAACAAAGGACACTGGTGAAACCAGATGTGTAAGTAGTTCTCAGTGTACACATTGACGGTCAAGCTCACCTTCACAAATAGATGTCAAACCATAATTCTTCAAGTAGTCAAATCAACTCAATCCCCTATGGGGAAATGCTTAGGGCACGCAGGAACTGCAGTCAAGAACACACTTTTAATGAGAATCTAGATGACATAAAGGAACGCTTTGTCAGACGTAGATATAGTAAGGAAGTGGTGAATAAAGCTGATACCAGAATACGTAAAATGAATCGGGTGGATACTTTGAAAGATAATAAGGACACCGGCAAGGGAAAGAAAGAAAAAGTGATTAGGTTGGTTAATAAGTTCCATCCTTATTCGCATAAGTTGTACAGCATATTGAATAGACATTGGTCTTTACTTACGGCAGATGGTGATCTACATGAGTTTGTCAGAACACGACCGAACATCACATATAGGAAAGGTAATACCATTCAAAGTATTGTGAGCCCCAGTTACCCATTACCACCAAAACATGAGACCTGGCTACACACTAGAAATAAAGGGTTTTATAAGTGTGGACATTGCACTGTGTGCAAATTAGCTCTAGATAAAGTAAAGGAGTTCAGTTTTAATGACTCTCGGACATTTGAAATCAGGACTCGCATAGATTGCACAACACGCTATGTAGTATATGTACTCATATGTAATTGTGGCAGGATATATGTAGAGAGTACGATAAGACCGCTAAGAGAGAGGATTACTGAACACTTTAGAGCAGTAAAGCAGGGAGACCTGAGATATCCAATTGCGCAGCATATGTGTGACTGCACAGCACAGGGGAGACACATACAATTTCACTTCCATGAGCTCCAAATGATTTCAAGCAATCCCAGAGGTGGGAATAGAGAGCTCATGCTAAGGCAGAGCGAAGCACGTTGGATCATGACTCTAAAATCTGTAGAACATGGGCTGAACATAGATCATGAGATGCAATACTTTTTATGATTGTGATTGCTAAATACTGTAAAGACAAATGAATATGGAAAACTTTTAAAGATGTAACAGATAGGGATTTTCTTAAGATTCACCATGATGCTGAAACTGTTAGTACGGATGTACTCATATTTCACAAATGTCTATCGATTTGTAATGTGTACAATTTTGTTTAGATATGGAAGCAGTTGGAAATAACTACATATATTAAGCCCTAGGGATATGTTGTGTAAATCGAAACTTGTTATACATAGTTCAACTACTCAATTTAACATGGTCAACATGTATCAGAATGTACAATGCTAGTTTGAATACCTGACGAAAAAAATGATATGTTTAATATTAGAAATCTGTTGTGTGAGTGGATCCTTGGCATCTTGATGGTCTAGCCCATTAGTAAGGTTTTGGATAGGGCTATCATAGCGATTGCTTGGTTTTGATAGATTTCGAAGGCTCTTTGTTTGCCTTCTCACGTATTGACATATAACATATTGAGCATCATTTATAATGAGGGACATTTTAAACTGAATTTAGAATAATTAGACAGCCAAGTCTTACGTACAATTTCTCTTAATTAACATGAATAATTAATATATAAATCTCTTTAATCATGAGAGAACAATATAATGGACCAGAGAGTTGACTATTAACGGGCGCTATTAGGACTCGATCATTGGACCATTCAGATCGTACGATATATAATATAAAGATACTATAACATTTCCTTGACAATATAAATGAGCATCTGAAGCTGCTGGTGGCCATGTTGTGTAAGTACCTTATGAAGGAATCACGGCTGTGGAGTAGTTCTTTTAATTGATTTGTATTACACGTATGACAAATCATATTTAATTTGAGTAAGTGTAATGTAGTTTTTAAAAATATCGTAATAATGATAAGTAAGGGGATCATTAGGATAGCGGACGGATCGCCACCGCCCGTATGGCGGTGGCGATCTGCCCGCTATTTCCCACCGCCCGCCTCACATTTCCCCACCGCCATATTAGTATGGCGGTGGGGACCCAGGCGGACGGAAAGACCGTCCGCCGGTTTTCCACCAGTCGACCAGTCGACCGTGCGGAAAAGGGGCTGGATATGGTGGCGGTGTCTGCTAGACACCGCCATCCATATTAGGATGGGCAGCGGTGCAGGGCTTTCCATGGCTGAGACCCCGCCATGGAAAACCAGGTGGGGTTTGCTTATGGGGGCCCATTGTGGGCCCCCAGGGTATTGGGGGGTGCACATGGGGGGTACCTATGGTACCCCCCTGCATTGTCATGGACATGGTGGCAGGCACCTCGCGGTGCCTGTCACCTTGTGCATGACAATGCACACAGTGCATTCCCAGCATTGTGGCGGGCGGTGCTGTGAGCACCGCGTGCCACAATGCTGGGAATGGAGGATGCCACCGCCACAGTGGCGGTGGCATCCTAATGTCAGGTGTGGGACCGCCGCACCCCTTGCGGACGGTCCCGCATTCCGTTACGGTGGCGGGCGGACAGTAATGACCCCCTAACTGAGTAGGAATCGGAATATTCATAGAAATTTTAGGCGCCATGTTTGGGATACTTGAGTTGAGTTTCGAGAAGCCGAAATGCGGCCATATTGAGATAGTCGGTTATGACTAAATTGTAATTCTGACAAAGTTATCCAAAATAAACCAAGCATTTCTATAAATTTGACAAATATCATTTTAATTGAGAATCGAGTTTGGATTATATGAGTGGAATGATTATAATTTAATTCAATAGTCGCCCATAGGTTGTAGTGATGGCATACTATATAAAGGAGTATTAAGATGGCGCGTGTTCACCACGCCACACGGAATCGGTTATGGAGTACTCTCCATTTGAAATCGTAAGTAAATCGAATTGTGACTAGATACTGTTAACGTTCGTGAGTTTTAGGTAACTCTAACAGTTCAGATATATAGTATGGGGTTTTAAATACGATAAGGTTATGGATGTGTCTCCGATTGAGCTTGCATTTGCCTTGACGTGGGAATTGATACACATTATTAAGGTCAGGACGTTGAGGAGGTAGAACGCGTTTAACCGTGCAAGGAGGACAATAACAGCTACATGCCCCCTATTTTACGGGTAGCGATTTTAGTCAAAAGAATGGGAATCAAAGGTGATGTCTATTGACTGGATAGGGTTTTGATGAATTTCGATCATTTGTAGGTCGTATAAATTTTGGTCTGACCGGTATTACTACTGAAGGAGACAGATGGCTACTCGAAGAATTACGGTTTGACATCTATTTGTGAAGGTGAGCTTGACCGTCAATGTGTACACTGAGAACTACTTACACATCTGGTTTCACCAGTGTCCTTTGTTATACACGGTGTCTTTCCTTTAATGCTGCATGTTTAATAACCGTTTATCTTGCTTAGAGATTCTTTATCACGATAAAGAAATGTGTTCTCTGTGGTGAAAATACCTTCCCTTTATAAGTTGGTTGTTTCTATGAGCATACTGACTTTCCCTCTTTTATAATTCCTATACACCAGGGTGTTTGGTGAAGGAATTACACAATGTACAAATAGGAGCTTAGATTCTTTTTGTCTGTTTATTTATAGCCCTGATGAAGTCTGAGATGTAAGAACATCGTTTTCTGACGAAACCCGTGTTGGCTTAATCTGAAGGCTATATTTGACGATGAGAGTTAATGAAAACTGAAGAATCTTGAAGAAATAAATCGATTTGGATATAAGAGAGATTGGATACATCTTTTCTTCACACGTTGGTGCTCGGGAAATTGTGTTGACTGTTTTTGGACTGGGTGTTTCCCGTTCATTTTTGTGGGCAACAGTGGCAGCCCACTTCCCTGGAGCACCTTATTTGGAAATTGTTCTTTTATGTACATGAGGGAATAAGTAATAAGCTTGCGCAAGTGACCCTGCCACCTCCTTTGGTTAGAATTCACTTATTTGAATAGTACTTGCTACATTTCCATTTTACTTTAAGTCCAGTTTGCTTTTCCTGGGTATAGACATACCCCATGTAACATAGCAAGAACTTTCCTTTCTGGGAAGTGATAAATTGGGCGCCTTCTGTCATTGTGATGTTTTTAATGCTACAAAAATGCATATAATATATTAATAAAATGAATAATGTACAGGTTTGATACTTAATAGATACACATTGTTATTAATATACTTACGATGTCGATTTTGATCTTGTTTTTAATGTAGGCGTACTTTCTTTGTTAGTAGACTTCTGTTTTGTTGCTGATGTTTCTGTTGGTAGAATAAAACATATTTTAATTTATTTTGTTCAATTGTATATGATGTGGGGTGGGGGTTTGGGATGAATTTCGGGTTTTGTTGGGTGGTTTAGATAACTTAAAAAAGATTTTTGCTGAATACTTACTTTATTTGTTTGATTTTAGAATGTTTTCTGTAATTGTTGGAATCCTTTGAGAATTATCTGTAGAGGAGACATAAATTGCAAAAAGATATATATTAATTATATGTTTATGAAAAATAGTAGTTTGTTAACATTTGCTTTATTTTTATATTATTAATTATATTTAACTTACTTTCTGAAGTATGAGATATCTTTTTCTTGAAGGAAGCCCTTGGTTGTAGCAGAAATCCGGCAGAGTTTCCTCTTCTTTAATTTTTTTGGTTTAAGGTGTTAAAAAGATTACTGTTTCGTTCTTTAAATAGTGTTGAATTAATTGTTTCTTTGACGGTATAGGTTTATTTAAATTTTGTGTGTATGTTATTGGTTGATCTTTATTGTTTTAATTGTTTTGGTAGTCTGTTTCCATATATGGAAAACGCTAATTAAGAGTCAGTTACTGTTTTTTTTTTTTAAAGAGGTTGATCCATTTAAATGTGTATTATATTATATATGATGTGAAATAATGTGTGTATATTTTTCCATATAAAATGTAAATAGGTATTTATAGTGAATTTATGATTTATTTGTGTATAATATGTGTTAAAATTTTCTAAATTAATAGTATTTTATTTATTTTGTATCTAGTGTATGTTTATTTATTTAAATATATTTATGGTGTACAGTTTTGTTTGTTTTATGTGTTTTTCAAATGTCGACATTTAAAAAAAAAAAACGATATTAGTGCTGTCTATATTTTTGCGGTCGATATTTTGGACAAGTGGTATCTTTTTAAACAATGTTCGATAATTTGAAAAACGATATTTATGTGTTCGATAATAGTGTTATCGATAATGTTTAACGATATTTTTGTGTCGATATTAGTGTATTTTTATAATTAAGTATAGGGTATCGATATTAGTGTAGTCGATATTTTTGTGTCGATAAAATTGTAGGTCGATAATGTGTCTCTCGATATTATGTCAGTGATTCGGGATGAACAATTTAGAATCATGAAAGGGCAAACATTGTACTATTCGTCATTTCAGTGATTGTTGCAACCACAGTGGTCCATCTTGTATATTGAATTTTCCCTTATTGTGTCTAAAAATCCACTGTTGGGACTATACTCAAGACCTTTGAGGGATCTATGATGGATCGTGGTATATCAGACTGGGGACGTGGAGTCCTGTCTAGTTAAAGCATCAGCCTTACGATTATCTGATCCTGGATGAAAAGTAATCACAAAATCAAATTCAAAAAAATAGGTCATCCATTTCAACTGACAGGGGAGTGATATTTCCAGCAGTTTCTATAAACTGCAAGTTACGGGGTCAGTATACACAGTTACCACATGTTGTGCTCCTAATAAATAATGCTGCCACTCCTTAAAAGCACTTCGAATAGCCAGAAGCTCCTTCTCCACAATAGTGAAATTTTTCTCTGCTTAAGAGAGAGGTTTGGACATATACGCCACAGGATGAAGTTGGCCAGAATCAGGATGTCTTTGGGACAATATGGCTCCAATAGCCATGCCAGATGCATCAGCTTCCAGGATGTAAGGCAACTGAGAATTTGGGTGAACCAGAACTGGTGATGAAGTGAAAGCTGCTTTTAGTTGTTCAAAAGCACTCAGAGTCCCAAATAAACATATTTTTTCTTAGGAGATGAGTTATCATGGCTCCCTTTTGCGAAAGATTATCAATAAAACGCCGATAAAAATTGGCAAAGCCAAGAAAGCATTGGATGTCTCATACTGTTTTGGGGGTAGGCCACTGCAGAATTGCTTGAATTTTTTGATCAGCCATTTGTAACCCTCCGGATGAGAGGATCACCCCTAGGAACTCCACCTCAGTACCGTGGAAATCACATTTGCTAAATTTGCAGTAAAGCCCATGAATTTGTAAAATGGTTAGGACTTTGGTTACATGGTCAACGTGAGTTTTTTTCATTGTCAAGTAGATTAAAATGTCATCAATGTAGACGACAACAAATTTGTCTAGATGTTCTCGAAGAATGTCATTCAAAACAAAATTGAAACGCTGCAGGGGCGTTGCAAACACCAAAAGGCATAACCATATACTCAAAAAGACCATACCTGTTTTTAAAAGCAGTCCTCCATTCATCGCCCTGGCCCATTCAGACAAGATGGTATGCCCCATTTAAATCCAGCTTTGTAAAGATGACCGCTGACTTCACTTGATCCAGTAAAATCAGGATTTATGGTAGTGAGTATTTATCTTTTACTGTGATTTTATTTAAGGCTCAAATGTTCATGCAGGTGGGCAGTTCACCATTGGCTTTTGGTTAAAAAACAAACAAATGGGATTTAGATGGTCTGATAAACCTGTTTGCTGGATATTTGTCAGAGTATTCTCGTAGACAACTGTTTTCTTTTTTGGATAAAGCGTATATTCGGCAATTAGGAATCCCTGCCCCTGGTACCAGATCGATTTGGCAGTCATATGGGCGGTGCGGTGGCAATGTGGTTGCTTGTTTTTCATCAAACACATCCTGAAACTGTGCATAAACTGCCAGTAATTTTACTTCTTTTTCAGCCGCTGCTACTCAAGAATGATTATGGTTTTTTTGTTGTTTTTTGGAGAGAATAAAGAAAACTATAGAATGGTGACAAACTATTTGCTGGACTCCCAATCAATCCTTGGGTTATGTAAAGTCAGCCATGGCATTTCCAGAATAAAAAAATATTGTGGGTAACTGATAAGATTGAAATGAATAAATCAATCAATCAATCAGGGAATTGTGAAGCGCGCTTCTCACCCGTGAGGGTCTCAAGGCGCTAAGGGTGGGGGGTGCAGCTCAGAGTTAGCCGAAAAGCCAGGTCTTGAGACTCTTCCTGAAGGTGTGCAGAGTAGGGGAGCGTCTGATGTTGACCGGGAGCTTGTTCCAGGCCTTGGCTGTGATGTAGGAGGAGGCTCTTCCACCCGCTCTGGTTCTGTGGATGCGCAGGGTTTCTGCTAGGGTGAAGTCGGCGGAGCGAAGGTTACTTTTGGGTACGTGGAAGGAGACTCTTTCATTGAGGTATTTGAGTCCGGTGTTGTGGAGAGATTTGTAGGCGTGGGTGAGTAGCTTAAAGGTTACTCTCCTTTCGACGGCGAGCCAGTGGAGGTCTTGCAGGTGTTGGGTGATATGCTCATGTCGTGGGATGCCGAAGACGAGTTTGGCCGCTGTGTTCTGGATGGTCTTTAGTTTGCGTAGCAGGGATTTGTTGATTCCAGTGTAGAGGGCGTTCTGGCAGTCCAGTCTGCTAGTTATGAGTGTGTGGGTGATGGTTTTTCTGGCTTTTGGGGAGATCCACTTGAAATTCTTGCGAAGGATGCGGAGGGTGTTGAAGAAGGTGGAGGTGATGGCGTTGATCTGGTGGGACATGGTGAGGGAGGAGTCAAGTATGATGCTGAGGTTCTGGGTGTGGTCCGTGGGGGTGGTGGGGTTGCCAAGGGTGGTGAGCCACCATGTGTTGTCCCAGGCTGAAGGGATGGGTCCAAGGATGAGGACTTCTGTCTGCTCCGAGTTGAGCTTCAGACAGCTGCGATTCATCCAAGCTGCAACGTCTTTCATTCCTTCCTGGAAGCTGAGTCTGGTGTCTTCTGGGTTCTTCATGAGGGAGAGGATGAGCTGTGTGTCGTCGGCGTAGGATACATGTAGGATACTATGCTGAGTCCATGCTGTCTGACGATGGTGGTGTTGCAGGGATTCTGCACATACACAGAACTATGCGCAGGAAAACAGGACCTCAGTGTATAGGGGTGTACCAACCTACCACATCAGTACCCAAAATCCCAAACCGACTAGCTATAGTGTCTCATTCATTCTCCTCCAAATATCACAGAGCTACAAATGATTAGACAACCCAGAACACAACACTCCCAACTCTCTCAGGAATCGCGGGAGCAAGACGTACTCTTTCGCTCACTCACTCGTACTTGTCCACAATGAGAATAGGCAGAGTCACTGAAATAGTTCAAAATGTTTATTTTAACTATTGTACTCTACAATACAGTATACGTGCCACTACTAGCAGCAAAATGCATAAACTCAGCACAGTTAGCATTGTTACAATTCCACCGAATATAAAGGGAGAAGTCATTTTATATAAAGACTGTAGAAATAAGGGCACTTAGTCCTAACCACCCTCCCCGTGACTAGAAGAAGTTTATTTTATAAAAAGGACGATCTCTGGGCTTTGACAGCAGACCCCATACCTTAAAGCCTGGATGTAAGGTTTACATCATAGGAACAGCAGAGCTCTTCTCCGTGGAACGGCT
The DNA here is from genome assembly GCA_963921515.1 of Calotriton arnoldi. Lineage (NCBI taxonomy): Eukaryota > Metazoa > Chordata > Amphibia > Caudata > Salamandridae > Calotriton > Calotriton arnoldi. The sequence goes on along the minus strand of CAWUFW010003726.1, from coordinate 1,213,665 downwards.
TTCTCCAAGTGTGTTAAAATAACATGCAACAACATAATTTCAAAGCACAAGTCGTCAGTACTGCAGCTGTGTGTAGCATGTTATGTCTAGGTGCTAGGGACTGACCAGAACAGAATAACAAGGAGCATTGTTTATCGACCTTGCACATCGTGTTCAGACTAAACTCCAGGAAAGGCATAAAACGCGAAAGCAGCCCGGTCTCATGTGAAAGGCACAAACAGAGTCTTGCAAAAACAAAGTCATGTAGTAACATGAGCAAAAGCAGCATCATGGCAGCAAAGCTCATGCTAACTTAGGAATGTCGACAATGTCCCTAAGGGCCATATAACACCCTAAGAAACATATAACACCCTCTCCTTGGTAAGGTCATAGAACATAGACAATAGACCAAAACAGAGTTCACAAATCAAGCAGAGTTCAAAGCATTTGAAAAAAAACTAATTGGAAAAAATCAAAATTTGCAACAAAAAAAAAAAGTTTCAATTTTGTCATCATTGCGTATTGAATAGAGTTGTCTCTGGGATAATAAAGTTATTATAAAAAGAGTTATTATGAAGGAGGAGGGAACTCCATCAAGGTGTGTGAACCGAGGAATGCCATTCCCTCCAAAAGATCATCCCTATCGTTGGCATAAAACAGGGATGACATCCAAATAAGTAAGTCGAAGGAACAGTTGTGTTCCTCATAATCAGACGCCTCCAAAAGCGTGATTGGGCAACTTGCGTGATATTCGATGAAACTCCATTGCCGGACGTTCTGCGCAGCTGCACAGATATCACATTCAGCCAATACTCCAAGTGCAGCCGCACGCGCCATACGGCCATCCCCAGAACAAGCCTCGTCATGAGCCTCTAAGGGGCTCATCAACTGGTTAAAATCCGGGACTGGACGTGACGTGTTGGAGAGGCATATATCCATTGCCCAATAGAAGGGGCATCGCTGACAGCAGAATACTGGTTGCACGCAAGTAAAGTAGGCAAAGCGAAAAGTTAATCCATAACTGACGCCAAGCGTTGCTAATGGCAAGCATTCAACCTGGAACCGTCTGGCCATAACACTTTCCGAATCAGATATCCCCCGAACCTATCTGAAAATGCTGCAAAAAACTTCAAACATAGACTACTTAAAACCCATCCGGAAACCCTTATCTCAGACCCCTTCTTCTCCATCCTCATCTTCTACACTAAACGTCATGCTCAATGGCTTAAGGCCATTTACTCTCTGCTCAAGATCTCCACTTCCCTGAAAACGCCACATGGTCTTAGACTGATGGTTGCACGCTCCTCGGCTTACAGAGCAGAAGCCACCATCTCCCGCTACAAAAATGGAACCATCCTTATACAAGCCTCAGATCGCAATATAGTGGTATTAGAAAAAAAAATTCCCACCATCATTAATACAGTGGCTAACTTCAATTCTGCCCCCGCGGAAGGGCTGGCCCCCACGGGTCCCCCAGTCCTCGCAAAGTCTATTTCCTACCTCTCCACCACCATCCTCTGAACCCACATCTGCTTCGAAGGCCCCCCTTCTACCTACCCTAACTCATAATAACAATTCCCCTTCAATGCACGTGATGAACGAGCCGTGACTGCACAGTCATCACACTAATCTACATGCTCCTCCCTCCACTGTTAGCTAGCCCTAACTCCCCTAGCTTCGCTGCTCACAGCACTGCCCTGATTCTCCCCAGGATCCCTTCCCCCAGCCCAACCCACAATCCCAACAGGCTCCCACCGGCCTCCAGGGGTCTCTACCCGTCAGTCCCCTCCTCCCCTATCCTACCCATCCTTCCGAGCTCGCAGCTCCATTTCCCAGAATCCCTTCCCTCGGGCACATTCATTCGCCACCCGCCCTACTTTCCCCCGCCCTCACTAGCTCTCTACCGCTCCAGGGTCCCCTGGACCTAGCCTCCCAATCCCATCCACACACCTCACTGGAAGGCTGTCTGAGCGAGATAGCACTCTGCCTACAACAACTTAAGACAGAGGTTCGCAGTCTATTGCATATCACTGAGGCCCTATCTGCTAACTCCAGACTAAGGGGCCGATTCCGATCTCGGCCGCTAGTGCTCCGAATCGGATTCGGATTTACCGGATCCGATTCGGAGCCCTGTTTCCAGACCGAATCGTACGCGGGTCCGGCCGAGCGAGTACGATGCAAGCGCCCGCGAAATCGCCGACCGACTCGTACGCGGCTTCAACACGCTCCGACCGACTCACACAGACACGACTCGCACCGCGCTATGGAGACGTTTCCCGGCCGGCTAAGTACGATGCGCGCCGCGAGCAGTCCGACCGACTCGCGCCGTCCGGCTCGAAAGAGCTGTCGGAGCCGGACTTTGGGGGTCCGCGTCGGACCCCCCTGTACGCGTAGGCACGCGAGTCGCACACAGGGGGGACCGATGGGTCCCCCCTACCTGTGCATGTACGCCGCGATGCGCATGGATGCGTACCCGCTGTAGGGGGCGCCCTTGTTCGCCTCGCACCCATTGAGCCAATGGGAGCCCGCGTACGCGTTGTACGACCGGCTCCCATTGACTTCAATGGGAGTCCGACCGAATCGAGTCCGATAGCATGCGAACGCATCGTACTCGTTCGGTCGGACTGCTAGGGTCCGATTCGGTCGGAATTCTCTCCGGGTCCGGCTCGGTCGGAGAGATTTCCGGCCCGAATCGGAATCTGCCCCTAAGTTGCTCCACCATGAACAATCACCATCTCCGCTCGCTCCCAGAAAGCGGGTGTACCTGGCTCCCTTCCCCCCTACACTCGGCAGTCACCTTCTCACGTCACCCACACACCGCATAGGTGGGCCTCTGCTCCGCTCCCTAACGACCCTTCTCGCCCCTCCAGATGTACAGCCTCCCTGTCTGATACGGATATTCATTCTCTCCTACTTTCATATGATCCAGCACATCCCTCCACCATTTCAAACGTGCAACAAACTGATTCCATCCCCACGGATCCCTTCAGGGAACCTAGGCCAAACACCAGTACTTTAAATGAGAACAACCTCACGAGAGTCACCACCACTCTACCGGCACCAATAGACACCAACATAAGTCTCAAATGCGTGCTCCTAAACTGTATATTGGCTGTTAAACACGCTGCGGACATTGCTGACCTCATCCTTGCCCAGGGTCTTGACCTGGTAATGTTGACGGAAACCTGGCTAAATGACTCAGCTGCTCCCATCCTGGACATGTTAATGCCTCCCAACTTTGATATCATTAGGTTGGACAGAACTAGTGGTCAAGGTGGAGGCATTTCTTGTTTACATCGTAGCAATCTAACAGTGAAAGTACTACATGCCGACCTCCTGCTGTCTTGTGAATACCTATGCATTGAAGTGACTGGTTGCAACAATCACTCATGCAAACTGCACACGTTTTACCACCCCCCCCTTGCGACAACCTTCCCTTCACAGAACAGATCATGGACATTATCTCGGCCAATACTGATTTCCATGGCACTCAGATCTTCCTGGGAGATTTCAACCTCCACTGGAACGATGTAAATGATGTGGTGGTCAATAGCCTTAAATCCTTCCTACTAGACCTCAACCTAATACAAATCTGTGACAGCCCTATTCATACCAAAGGAGTTACCTTAGATCTTGTCATTGGTAAGCCCAACTACATCCTCCTGGTCTCGATCCTCCCATGTGATTGGACAGATCACTATTGCATCACCTTCCTCATCCTGGAATCGGTAAGAGCAAGTAAAGCCCAGCCTAAGAACCCAAAACAGTTGAAAAGATGTCCACGGAACATCAACCCGCAAGATCTGACTGCTCTCTGTGATAACATCCTGCCCCCCCCCCCCGAACATGTCAGATGTCCATGTCCTCTAAACTCTCCAAACCATGGTTTACTGATAGTCTTAATTCCGAAAGAGGAAATTTAAGACTTGCAGAAAGGCTGTGGCGGTCCTATCCCTCCCTTGAGCATCTCTACCACTTGAGATCCCTGAGAAGCATATATAATAAACGTATCAGATGCTCGAAGGCCACCTTTTTCAGAATTGAACTAGACCAAGCAAAAAAACGTCCAAAAAAACTGTTCGAACTCATCAAGTCCCAAGCTAATAGTCATCCTAACTCCGCGTCACTGGGTCAAGGGACATTGCCTAACTGTGAAGAATTCGCAGATTTCTTCACAGATAAGACTATTGAGATTGAAACTGAATTACGCTCTGCCCGTGACCACCTGTCAATCAGTCCACTGATCTCCCTCCGTCCACCAGGCTTGGATATCACTGACCCAGCGCAACCCTACCTCCCCAAAAATAATGCATCCTGGAGTCTGTTCCAAACCTTGGAAGAATGCACTATTCGCAAAATGCTGTCAACTCTGAAACCTTCCAATCACTTCAACGACCCTCTGCCATCGAACCTTTTCCCGGAAGTCAGATCCTCCTTACTAACATTGTGGACTATGATCGTCAATGCATCACTTCGGCAAGGTGCTATTCCGGATTGCTTAAAATCGGGTCAAGTTACCCCGATTCTAAAGAAACCACCCGCTGATCCCACCGACCTTCATAACTTTCGCCCAATCTCCAAAATCCCCAGCTTGGCAAAGGTCCTGGAGAAATGTGTGCTCGCCCAACTGTGTAACCACATCGACCATTTCCAACTCCTGGACCAATGGCAATCTGGTTTCCGCCCGGGCTATAGCACAGAGTCGGCGCTAACGCACATTGTCGAGGATGCGCTAAGAATACTGGGCCATAATGAGTCATGCCTACTGATCCTTCTTGACCTTTCGTCAGCATTCGATACTGTCAAACACGATAGCCTAATTGACCTCCTGGAACACTGGATGGGGCTGTCTGGGCCTGTACTTAACTGGTTCTCTTAGTTCCTCCTGAACAGATCCCAATGCTTCAAGGTGAACCAATCCCTGTCCCATCCTGCACAGGCTACGCTGGGGGTTCCCCAAGGTTCAGCACTCTCTCCCACGCTCTTTAACCTGCTCATGGAGCCTCTAACAGAAATTCTGAAATCATCCAGCATTCACTATCACATGTATGCGGACGATACTCAACTATAACTGAAGATCGCTTCCCCCGAGGACATTCAGTCCCTCAACTCAGTCCTGATGGAAACACAAAGCTGGCTGACACGTAACCACCTGAAACTAAATGCGCTAAAAGCGGAATTCCTCCTAATCTCACCTCACAAACAATCTTCGGTCATTGAACAATAGTTGAACTAGCTTACTGCTCTTAACTGTAAACCTCACCTCGTGGACTCGGCATCCTCGCTGGGTATTATATTGGACAAAAGTCTGAACATGCAAAAGCACATCAGTTCCCTCACCAAAGGAGCGAACTTCCAACTCAGCATCCTAAGGAAGCTCAAACCCTTTCTCCCTGCTCATGGCTTAAAGGTTGCAGTGCAAGCATTAGTGATCGCAAAGCTGGACTGTGGCAGCGCAATGCTTTGTGGCTTGCCCAGAGTGAAAACGGCTCCTCTTAGGGTGGCCTTTAATTCTGCTGCTAGGCTCTTAACTGGCACTAAAAATACAACCACATCTCTCCAGACTTGCTGGCCCTGAATTGGCTTCCATATGAAGCTCGGATACAGTTAAAAATTGCATGCATGGCACACAAAGCCATCCACTTCAAGATCCCGCTGTACCTCGCTCAGAAACTGGAGCTCTCATGTGGTTCAAGAGCCTCCAGAAGCGCCAGCACCCTATTACTCAAACCACAGAAATTCAAGAAAAAAAGACCTATAATTGAGCCTTCTCAGGTATGGCCCCGAGGATCTGGAACTCCCTTCCCCCCAAAGTCAGGGTGAACCCTTCTACTGTCCTCTTCAAAATAGAAGTGAAAGGGCTCTTGTTGAAGAAATTTCTGCCTCAGTCTGGCTTCCCCATTTGATTCTGGGGCCATAGCCGCTGATTTGTGGCCCAGTTGCCTGGTTCACGAGAATGTCGGACATTTTAAGATTGTGTACTTTTCGCTATGTTGATTCTGTTTGTTTGCCTGTACCCTTCATGCTGCATAGACTGTAAAGCGCTCTGATACCCTCGGTGGTCATGTTCACGTTATATAAAACTTTCTAAATAAATAAATAAAATAAATCCAAAAACCTGTTGAATGCAATCACGGTACAGCTGCAATTGGCTTGGCCTGTGCATTACCACAAGATGAGCAGCCATTACGCAGCAGGAACAGGAGAAGCAGGATTCCAGCACCTAACGCCAAGACTAAGGGAAAGCCTCCAAAGATGCTGGAAAAAATAGAATGAATAAAAGCCGGGATTTCCCCTAATATCTGAAAGGAAGTCACAAGGCCAGATCCTACACGTTTAAAAAAATGTGCATGACCTTTCATGTCAGATGCATTAAATATTTGGTGTATATGCTCCCCAAAATGTTGTGGGAGGTTAGTGTTCAAAAGGGACTGTATCTCACTAGAAGTCCTAGCCACCTGTAACTCGAAGGTCTCGCGGGCCGAAGTGAGAGACACCTCTTGTTGGAATAAAAGAGCTTTGAGCCTGCTCAACTTCTTGATGAAATCTGTTTTCAAAGTCGGAATGGAAGGCCAAATTGAACTATTTAGACTCCCATGTAGGGGTGGAAAAAGCACATTGCTACAACAAGTTACGCGCTGTGAAACTGTTACTAAATACGGGACTCCGGCCCGTAAACCACAGCAGTCTTGGTTGTTCAAAATAAGATAACTGCTATTTGTGAGCAATGTAAAAGCGGGAATTATTGACAAAACTGGGGTCCCTTTAAAAAAACAAGCAAGATTGGGCGCTGACACATTACACGCGCCATGTAACTTAACATGTTTGCACAGATAACTGTCATTTGTAAGCAAAGTAAAAGCGGGAATTATTGACGGAACTGGGGTCCCTTTAAAAAAAGAAGCAAGATTGGGCGCTGACACATTACACGCGCTGTGTAACTTAACGTGTTTGCAAACCAGGGAATGCCCTATTGTGGAATCGCTGTCCTCCCCTGTAAGAAAAACTTCCTTACCCTCCCTCTGACATCTGTAAGTGAATGGTAGGGACCACAATTCATGTAAAAATGCACTGCCCAGTGGTTCAAAACGGCCAATCGGAAAATGTTGCATGCATGATCTAAATTGAAATAGCGAAAGAGGGAGAGAGATGACCCCATGAATTAACCAAACAACAGAGTCTGTTTCCGCTACCGAGAACGGCAAGGGCTCTAATTGTTCAATATGCAATAGTGTATATGCAGCGTCTTTCATGGACATAAATCGTTGTTTACCAGTCAGATTAAATGGTAAAAACAAAGCAGTGGCATTCAAATAATCCCAAGGTACTTTTCCCATTTTAAGAGTCTGCAATGTCCAAGCAAATTGCATAACAGATCTCAACTGATTTTGACCATGATATAACACAGAAACATCACTTTGAACAATATCAATAACTGATGAAACAATATTATCCACCGAATATATTCGTTAGGAAAGTGTGTTAATGCTGTTGTCTACTACAGCAAGAACTTTTTCTAAATTGGCTTGATCAATTTGGCGCAAACGAAAAGCAGCTTCACTCTGCGAAAGCTTCCAGATTTCATTATATGCGGCATAAAGAAATCGCTTAGCTCTAGGATTCCTAGGCCCTAAGATGAAATCATCCAGATTGATGTCATGCGACAGCAGAGAAAGATGTTGTTTCACTGATGTCAGCGTGGAATGTTCCAACCATTGTTGGCATAACTTATCCACCGAATATGTGGTGACCGAATTTGTAACGGTATACCGAGGATCAGGTCTAGTTTGAATTAAACAGGGCGTAACATTATAAAAACGCAAATGGCATGCATTTGTATTAGATTGCCACACCAACCACCCAGAAGGATCAACTTCAGAGACATTGAAAGTGTCATTTCGCAACAAAGCTTGCAATGCCTCGATGGTATAATTTGTGTGAGTGCGCCAATCATCATATTCCGCTAAAGACGGAATGGATGAAGTATTTACATTTTTGACAGTTGCCTGGCCAAAACAAGTTGTTTGGTACACTGTATCATATAAAAACAAAATTTGAGCTGGGATCAGGCAGGCACGATGTAAAGCTTCAGTTCCCTGAACCTGCCATGGCTTCGTGCCCCAGATTGATTTTAAATCAACAGTCTCTTTCCAATGATCATAACCCTGCGTAGCCAACTTATTTCTAAACAAGTTAGCGTAAATCAATTTAGTGTGTGCCAACATAAATTTGGATTGTGAAGATGGTCGAAGTTTAAAGTAATATGAATTCGGATTAGATATGTCATAATCTGTAAATATGTGAAATTATCTCTAAGAGTTTTAGAACTCCCCTCTACGGGAGTAGGACAATGTTCCCATTGTGTATAATTAAAAACAGGTCATATCGTGTTTGTTTTGTGTAAAAAATGATGCCCATAATGTTGGTAATGATCCAGCGCTAACAATAAAAATAATTCTCCTATTATGCTCTGGTCATCCAGGTGCAATTATTTCTCTAACACACACACTATATCCATATGACGGTGGGGCCCATAACACCGCATATACTTTCACTTACTCATTTGTTCCCTGGATTTCCTCCGTCAATGTACCTAGGAGAAAAACGATTCGCTGGAAGGAGACGGGATACCTCTTTTATAATGACATAGTATTTCTCATTTGCTTTTAAGGTATTCCGCTCATTGGTCGATGGACCAACTAGTAGGAATCAGTTGATGGTGATTAAGACCAGCTCAATCACAATGAACTCCTTAACATTTCATTTTAATCATTGAGCTAAAGAATCACTGAGTCATTTGTTTAAAGAATAATAAAGTTTATATAAAGTTTTGAATGCAGGAAATGAGATTAGCTTATTATTCAGATCATTACATTTATTATCATTATAAGAATAATTTTAAATTGCAATGCATTTTTATTAGATGGAAAAATAGGATTATCATGACACGAACTCTAAAGATCAACCTATCTATCTGTTTGTGGAAAATCTAATAGTTCTAAAATAAAATCTATCAGGAAAAACTCTCCTAAAGCAGCATCTTAATACTCAACTGGAAAAGAGAAATAACAGCAGCAGCATCAGCTCGTCAGCATCAGCAACCGCGACTTCACTCATCTACAGCATCTAATTTCTCCAGCATCTCCCGCAGCATTCCCGCAGCATTCGAACAGCATTCTAACCCCTCCCACCAAGAGTAGGTCTTCTTATACCCTAATTCTAGCTTACAACATAAAATGTTTCTTCTTCATGGCGCGATTCATTCTCATTGGTCAAAAACTCAGGTCCATATACATTTTAATCAAACTTCCTGGTCTTAACCAGTTCCGTGTGGAATGTCTATGCAAGCATCGTTTCCCACAGTTCATGCACTTGCTCATCCGTTTCGATCAGTCCAAATTGTATCTTTTTCTGTTACATTTTGTGTAGAACAGTTCCGTCTATTGATTCAGTCGGACTTCTCACGCTTCTTGCTGATCATCTTGGCACACATCTGCTCAGAAGGGTCACAACAGCCTTGACCATACTTTCATCTTAGCCTCTCGGCATCAGCACGTGATCATCCCTTTTCCACAGCCTCTCGCCTCTATCACATGGTCCCCCGCTCATGCGTACTCTAGCAACTCGCGGCCATTTTATATTGCTGCTCGACAGGCCTAAGCGCACTATTTTCAAAGATAAACAAAGTATTATTAAAACAAGGATATATAAACCCTTTCGTTTCCCTCCCGTCTTTCTACGTACCCCAATTAGGTTTTACCTAGCAAAAAGCAACATATAAAGCTGTCCCTTACTTACCATCGCTTTATTTTGCACCACACGTTTTATTTAAAAGCACAAATCATGCATTTATTATTTAATTAGTACGCAAATATTATGTTATGTTAGACACGTAAACAATTAGAAGTCAATTAATTTGCACACGGAATAGCGTGTTACCTATAACCCTTAACATACATTGTTGGTTATTTACTTAAACGAACATGTTTATTAATATTTTTCGAAAATATTAGGAGGTTAAAATTTTTTCATTTACCCTGGTCCATCAACTCCCCCTTTGGTGATTTTTAATATCACCACAAAACCCAAGTTATACAATTTTCTCAGACAGCATATATCTTTTATCCATTTGCTTTTGTTAGTTTACACAACTGTATCCCTTTCAACTTGTCTCTTCGTTTTCTTGTACATGTTTTCTTTTATTTCTTCTAATTCTATTTCGCCCATTTCTCTCTCTCTCTCTCCTTGTTTATCATGTTTTCTTTTTCTATTTTATTCTGCCTTCTTCTTCTCTTTATACATGTTATTGCAAGCTTCAGTACTAATATTATTATTATTATCATGGTTGTTATTATTATAACTTTCCCTATTATTAATCCACTCATTCTTGTTAACCAATTTATTACAGAAGAAAAACCTTTACCAAGTTTTCCCCAAGCACTTTCAACCTCCAGTGGAACAAGTTCTTTGTGCAAATTTGTAATATTTGTTATATACTTCTGTATATTTTCGCTCTTATCTGGAATGTAAGTGCAACAATGTTGAACTTTCAGCATTCCACAGACTCCGCCCTCTTTTGCCAAAAGAATGTCAAGGGCAAGACGATTTTGCATCACCATAGCTCTCATGGCAACCATCTCGGTATTTACCATCAAGAACCCTCCAGCAGTATCTGTAGATAAACGATCTACCACTGTGGATATTTTCCGAATTCTAAATGCATTCAAAGATACTCCCACTGCTGGTATCAATGCTCCAAAAATTTCACCTACTATTTCTGAAAAACTTTCCCTTTTTCTACGTGTAAAGGTATTTATCATTTTGTGTGTTCCTTTTTCTTTTCTATCCACATGAAAAATCTTTGGAAAGACCAGGCCTAAGTAACATGACCCATACCAATGGTCCGGCAACCTATAATAAGCCCTATTTCCGCAAATATAATAAATCCCTGGAAATATTGGATCTTTTCCCCCTTTGAATCCCCATCCACCTAAAATTTGGTAATTGTCATGGCAATTACTGGAACCCACAAAATAATTGTCATATTGTGTCTTATTTCTTCTAATGCACAACCTTCCCTGTTGGGGCCAATCCAGAGTCATAGCTGCATTTGTCTTTTTCTTGTCATGATTGTCTTCCTCAAACGCCCAAAGAGGTGTTTTTGTCTCTTCTATCACTTTTCTTTGAAATTTCACTCTTCTCTCTTCAACCATCTCTAAAAATACCTTTTCTTCCTTCTTTAACTCACAGGTAAGGTTGTACCTAATTATACTATCTAATGTTAAAATCTTATCTTCTAAAAAATATTCACCAAACATTTTTCCCTCTTTTATTTTGTTAAGCTCGGGAACTACAGAAATTTTTGCAAAAATCTTATTTATGTCAGTGTAATAATATTCTAATCTACCTGTTTTATAAAATAAACTTGCTAAAACACTACATGTTATTCCATATGTCAAAGGGAGGTGATGATAAGTCACACCCTCTGCTACAGATGCAGGCAACTGCATACAAACATAGCAATCTCTTACATCCATTGTTTCTACATACTCATATAATAATTTAGTAAAAACATTTTTTAAAAATCTGTTATTGATTTGTCCTTGTGTAATTCTGCACTACTCTTTAAAATAACTGGCTCTTGAGTGTTAGCTCCTTTTTCTTTCTCAGTGTTATTAGACATTTCTACTACAGCTAAACTAATTGGAATAGTGATTGCTAAAACCACCCATACTGTTATTAATAATCCTGTATAAAAACAGCACATTTTGCACCATCTACTTAAAAACTCACATTTACATGTTCTATCTCTAGTATTCTCCATTTCGTTTTATATTCTTATTTATTTGTTTTCTAGGAAATTGTGTCACTACACCTCAGAAATCACTTGCTTGCCACTCTGTACTTCCAATGTTTTGTCTTTGCTTGGTACTTTCTTTTAATTCTTTTTCAGAATTCTTTCTTTGTCACATCCGGTAAATTCGTCAGATCCAGTGTTTTGTCAAATCCGGTAGAAACTATCTATACTTCTTCAGGTTTGTTGCACTTCACTTTCTCCCATCAGGTTTCTTTGTTCTGGGTTTTCGTGAGTGTTCTTTTCTTCTTTGTGACTAGTCAAAGCACGATACAACCATTCAGGCGATTTATACTTCTGATTTACCTTCTTTATTCTTTTCGTTTTCTGCAAGTGTTTTCCACCTTGTTTTTCTTGCTCTCTTTGACTTATTTCATTCACTTGTTCAGCACTTTTCCCATCTAATCTTATGATTCTGTATCTTAATTTTCTTACTCCGTTGGGCCAATTGTCTCCTTTTCTTGGCCTTTTTGCTTCACTCCCTTTTTCCTCTCTTTCTGCTTTCCAATTTCTTTTTCTTGACTCTAGCTTTTGGTTTCTTTCTTCTCCACTTTCTTCAGACTCTGTTTCAATTCTCTCGTTATTGTCTCTTATTTTGAAACTTATAATTTCATTTTCTTCTACTTGTGGTTCTTTTCTTATCTTCCTTCGTTCACCTATTTCTGTCCCTCCTCGAGGTTCTTCCGAATTTGTGTCAGTTTTTCTATCTGCTTCTAAATTTCCCTGTTCTTGTGTTTGACTATCTGTCCCTACTACTCCTCGGGGATCTTTCGATTTTTCTAGCTTTTTGTTTGAAACTCTCCCTTCTTCATCTATTAATATTATCTCCGAAGGATTTTTACCACAACTTGTACTTGGTTGCTCACTGTCACTATCTTCTTGCTCAGTTTCTTCTCTTATGCTTTCAAAATTCCAATTTCTTTTTAGAATTTCTTCACAATCCGAATGCTCTGTATCTGATTCTGAACTGGTGTCTGATATTTCCAGATGTCGACTTACAGGTCGATCTTCAGGTTCTGGAACATCAGCTATTTCTTCTATTTCCTCTTCTTCTTCTATCGTTTCACTTGTAGTTGGGTCTTCCAGATGTTGACTTACAGGTCGATCTTCAGGTTCTGGCACCCTGTTTGTTTCTTCTTCTCTTTCTGATGCTGAATTGTTATCGGATATTTCCAGATGTCGACTCACATGTCGATCTTTAGGTTCTGGAACTCTGATGGTGTGACTGGCATGTACCCAGTGTTTCACTCCTGCACACTTGACTGCAGTGGTCGTCACCAGGATCACTTGTCGTGGTTCGTCCCAGCGAGGAACCAAACAGTTTCTTCTCCGGTGGACTTTTATTCGAACCCAATCTCCTGGATTCAAGTCGTGAGCTGGTTTTCTTTCAAGAGTGGTCGCATCCGGTCCAACCTGATGAAACACAGAACGCACCACATCAGCCAATCCTTTGCAATAATCCAGCACTAGATCATCAGTTATAGTCAGTAGCTTGTTGACAGGTACTTGTGCTTGTCTCATTGCTCGTCCCATAATTATCTCATGGGGACTGAGTCCAGTTTTCCTTTCCGGAATACTTCTGATTGTCATTAAAACTAATGGCAAAGCATCTGGCCATTTGAGTCCTGTCGCTTGACACATTTTTCCTAACCTGTTCTTGATTGTTCCATTCACTTTCTCTACTATTCCAGAAGCCTCTGGTCTGTATGCACAATGCAGTTTCTGTTTAATACTAAGGGCTTCACAAATCAGTTTAACTAATTCATTTTGGAAATGTGTTCCTCTATCTGTTTCAATCGTGACTGGAAAACCATACCTCGGAATGAATTCTC